>OY282506.1:16500376-17004850 GCA_958295605.1 Ajuga chamaepitys
TAAAGTAGATAGATCCTTTGTCTCTTCCATCACAGTAACAATTGGATCATACTTTTCAGTGACACTAATTAAAAGTTTTTCAACAATTTTTTTATCTTTAATATCTTCTCCAGCTGCTCTCATTTGATTTACAAGCTCTATTAATCTTGCATAATATTCTTTTACGGTCTCATTATCCTTCATTTTTAAATTTTCATAATCTCGTTTAAGAGTTTGTAGTTTGATCGTGCGTACTTTTGTCGTTCCTTCAAATTCTTTGCTTAAGACATCCCATGTTTCTTTAGCACTTGTCGCTTTGATTACTCTTAGAAATATTGTGTCTGCCAAAGCTTGTTGGATGAGATGCAAAGCTTGCGCGTCCTTTTTCTGATCTTCTCTAAATTTCTTCAATTTTGCAGCGAATAATGTTGATATGTTTTCCGGAATAATAATTCCGTCAATCACCACATCCATAACTCCTGTGATATGAATAATGTCTTCATTTTAATGCTCCAATAATCATAGTTTTCCCAATGAAAAATTGGTAGGGAGGTAGAGGTATTTGGGGAAGACATAGTTTATAGTTTTGGGGTAGTTGATATTTGGTTTGTATGGATAAAAATTTGACGCCCAAGTATTTGATCGACCTGGCTCTGGTACCACTAATAGAAATTATAATAGGTTTATTTAATTGATTTGGAAATAAAAGGTATGGTTTGATTTCTTGGAAGAACAGTGGACAACAAACTTGAAAATGGAAGTGGGATTTGATTACTATTAATTTATTGTATGGAAGCTTGGTATGTTTGTAGTAGGTAGGAGATCTTCAGTAGATGAACAATGATGATTAAGATGAGTGATGACTGACACTTTAGGTAGAGATAGCTTTAGTTTATTTAATTTTCTTCAATCTACAAAAGATACACTTGATGCCTATTTATAGGCTTTGAACAACCCACATTACACTTCTAGAAGTAGCTAGCTACTAATTTTTTATTCTTATTACATATACTCCATTCATGTATCTAGAGAATTCTAGGCATAATATTTTACTGCTTTGGTAAATTAATATTCCAGATAATTCTAGGTTGTATAGTTTGAAATGCATTAATAGTTAACACTACTATTTCCTTAGGCTCTCACATTATATCACTTTGAATCTCCTTCTACAAAATAATACATCTTATACTACATTTCAATCTCTAGTTAGTTATCGTAATGCATCTCTACATATTGACAAACTGAGCAGCTTAATGTTGACCTCATTAATCTTCTATTTGCTAATTAATAACACCTAATGCAGTATGATATTCTCATCCATCCATTCTCACTACAGAAATTACTTGAAGAAGAGAAATACCTAGGCAGCACTGACCAGATACTAGATAATTGATTGCGAGAGGATTCCAGGAATATCAAGCATGATGATAGATTCAACAAAGACGAGAAAAACTCTTGAACGAAGCCTGCTTCCCGCTGGAAAGTTCTGTTCGAATTTAGGGCCAATCTCACTGTTAGCTACATCCACGAATTAACATGCACTCAGTGTCAGTCAACATCATATTTCAAGCCACGCACACATTTGGCACCGGAATTTGAGGATTGCAATTTTCCGCGTGCGGAGATGAAATAGCGAGCGTCGGCCCCAAGCGCATAGAGAAGGTAAGTAGGGGTGCAGGGAGACGTCGGGAGCGGAGAGATGGTGGGGCCAGGACGACGGCGGGGACGGAGAGATGCGGTGGAAGGACGACAGCGAGCCGGGACAGCGCCAGGCCGCGGAGGGTGCGGCTAGGGTTTAGGGTGGCTAATACTTAAATCCTATAATTGTGTTATCTATGAAATAACACATTATTTCAAACAAAAAAAATATCAGGTTTCTTAAAAAAATATATTAGGTCTTAAATAAAAAAAATTGTAAAAAATTACGGTAGGAGTATTAAATAACAACACCAAGACAACAACGGTATAGGAAAATCGTTGTGGTTGTGCTCATTTATATGCTAAACAACAATGATTTAGGAACAACAATAGTTACTCATTAATAGACAACGGTTTTGACCAAAACCGTTGTCTTAAGGGCGTTGTTGTTAAGTAGTTTTCTTGTAGTGAGTAATTCACTGACCATTGCAAGTGGAGAAAGCACCAATAACAGGCTACGAACTCGGAAAGGAGGGCCGATGGGCAACCATGCATCACCCCAAATGCGTATATTTCTGCCCGAACATATATGTTTTCGCTAACCCAAGTAGATGACCTTCCTCTCTTCAAGGATACTTCGTCAGGTGAAAGATGGGTAGTGGCATATATTAGCATCCAAAGAAGACAAAGAAGGATGATACTTTGCATGAAGGACCCGTGCAAGGAGAGAATCCCGATTGTGTCTCAGTCTCCAAGCCTATTTACTAAAAATAGCCAAGTTAAAAGCTTAAGCGAACGAAAACAACTACTCATTTATTTTCTAGCCCAGTAACTACAAATGAGAAAGGTAATCACATTCCTAATAACAATAGTAGTGATAATTTTAAAACTCGTTTTCCACCACTACGACAAAAATGATCTTTTGAGACAACGAAAAGTGGTCCTAAATAATGAGTATTTGCCACAACTTATGAGAAGTGGTCTCAAATAATAGGTATTTGTCACAACTTATGAGTATTTTTCACAACTTTATTATCATCCCAATAACTCGGACGCAAATAATATATTTGTGACTACAAAAGTGGTCTCTAATGCGTCGAAAATATTTTTTTTGCAACAACTAGTTTTCTTTAAAAGTAGTATTAAAATGGTCTCAAATAATTTGTAGAGATATTTGTGACAATAATTGGTCACAAATAACTTATAATTAATGACCACAATTGTGGTCTCAAAAAATATTATACAGAAGAGCTATTTTGTTGTAGTGCACTTTGATCCTATTACTACTTGAAATGCTTTAATTCCACAAAGCACATAATGATTTTATTTACTTTCTTCTTTGTATATTTTGTTCTTCTAATTTTCTGTATTTTATCAAATTAATGTTATAATATAAATTGCTAGGGAAATTTTCGTTTTTATTTCCCGTTAGGGTGGGTCCAGAAAAAGTCATGTGTATTACGAAATATCAATTTTAGTATTGTATGTTAAGATTGCGTCCAATTTAATGAAAAATTTCTCCGGAGTGGCACTTGACTGACCAGAAATGTCTGACATGCGCATATGTGACAACAAAAGTTGGGGCTTTCCGACTACTTATCAGACGTGGCATTAATATGTAGAAGTATACTACCACATATTAATAAATTTAAAGAAAAACATATAAAAATATATAAAAAAATACCTAATTTATTCTTAAAATTATTATAACAATTTGAAAATTTAAATAATAATAACCTATACTAAAAAATGAAAAATAAATGCCACATATTTAAAGATTAATTTTATTTATTTAATTTGTACTTTTTAAATTTGTTATCAGTCTTTTCTCTTTCCCAAGTTTACACCACCACCACCACTGTATCTCCACCACCACTGCTACCATCCACCGTCCACCTTAACCGCAACCTTCCACCACCCACCACCACCTTTCGTAGATCTGGCATTTATCCATTTTATAGATCAAAGAGGTTTTATTATTTTAATAAAATTATCCGTCTTCTTTGAAGTTTTACGAATTCTAATAAATCGAAGAAGTTGGGCGAAGAGTATTTGCAGATTGGTTCTTTTAGAGAAGACAACATATTGATTCCTTGGAAGAAGACGACACAAGATTTACAGATTGGTTTCTTGGAAGAAGACCTCGTAATTGCAAATTTGGGTGAAGAGGATTTGCAGATTTTGCAGATCTAGGAGGAAGAAAATGGAAGAAGAATTAGTTGATGGGAGAAGTTTATTGTTGCAGCAGGCGAGAGAGGCGGGTGGTGGCGCCGACGAAGAAGACGAAAAAGTGTGCTGTAATATACTCACTGCGTTCCAAAATAGATGATGTTTTAGCTTCCTAATCATATTCCAAAATATTTGATGTTTTAGATTTTTTTTACTATTTCTCTCTATTTTGCCCTATGTAAATTAAAAAATATCTTTGACTTTTCTACCTCCCACTCACATTTGATTTCATTAAATCTTATCTCCACAAATTTTAGGGGATATATTTGGCAATACATTTGTTTCTTAATTCTTCCACCTTTTTCTAAAACATCATCTATTTTGGAACGGATGGAGTAATTGTTTATAAATTGTTTAGTGTTATTTGTCATTTGTTTTTTATTTTAACTTTTTAGTTGTTGTCTAATATAAATCTATGTAGCATTTCTAAGTAATTGTCCAGAAAATTTGAACAAATCCACGTCAATTGAATATTTAGTAGGAAGCATATTGGAAAGCCCCAAACTTAGTAAAAAAGTGGGTCACACATGGCAAATTTCGGCAAATTTTACAATTTCTGATCAAATTTGTTCTCAAATTAGACGCAATTGTAACATATAGGACTAAAATTGATATTTCGTAATAGACCGTCCCTAAGTCATAAGACCAAAATCGAAATTTTCCCAAATGGCTAGCTAGTGTTATACATAAAATAACATAAACACGTGTGTGTACGATATACGGACCATGAATCATGAAATGTAATTATACAAATTTCATAATCTTATTAAATTTAATTTTTAGTTTTGTCTCATAAAATACTAATTAAATATGTATGATAAATTATCTAATCAATTTTTTTTTGAGATGATTTGGAATCCAAATTTTGGATGAGTTATATCATAATCTAAGGTGACCATATATTATCATGCTATGTTTAGTAAGTCACTTAAAACATGTCCCGAAGAATTACAGCTAAATGATTACATCATTAAAATAATACGATTTTTGCACTCTAGAAAATGAAGGATCTTTATTCTTAGATTAGAAGAATTTTCTTTTAGAAAAAAAAGTAATATGATTTTTGCAGTTTTATATTTGGAAAGAATGATGTTATTACACAATCCCTTCTACAATGAGAGTCCTATCTAACAAAACTTATTCTCCTAAGATGAGAATTTTGTATTAAATGTTAGTGTTTTGTTTTATCAATGCAAGTAAAAATATCCAAATTTTCATTTTAAAAATAAGTTATATATGATACTTTAACAAACAAGGTATTTTGTATAACATTTTTTAAGATCATAATTGTGGTCACTAATAATAAGTTATTTGTGATCATTTTTTGTTACAAATGTCTCTACACATTATTTGACATCATTTTACCGACTTTTAGAGACAACAACTTGTTGCAAAAATATCTGAGACACATCTAGGACCACTTTCGTCATCACAAATATATTATTTGCGTTCGATTTTTTGAGACGACAACAAAACTGTGACAAATACTCATAAGTTGTGACAAATAATCATTATTTGAGACCACTTCTCATAAGTTGTGACAAATACTTATTATTTGAGACCTCTTTTTGTAGTGGTGATTGTACATTCATCTAATTAGAAAAAAAAAAAAAAAATTGTTCATTTTTCAAATGATACTCTTACTATGGAACATAGTAAGTAGTTTTTTTTGGCACTTATTATCCTTCCTTCTTTTTCTTCCAATAAAGAAAATATAACCAAAACAAAGCGTGTGATGTACAATATTTGTTAAAGTTATGTTATATATTTACATCATTCTTTTCTCAAATGTTGAATTTAAATTATTATTATAAGAGTGGGGCATTGGTGCACCATGTACACAATAGTGTTATGATGCACCACTCATACATTATTTGTTCGTGTATTTAAGGTATAGTTTATTTACTCATACAATATGGTTAATTTACTCATACAGTATACCACTACCAGTATGGTTAATTTACTCATACAATATGATTGATTTACTGACTCATATAGTATGATTGATTTACTGTCATGAAGTATGGTTGATTTGCTCATGCAGTACTGTCACTACAACATAAATGGCTTTATGTAACACTTAGTTTGTAACACTTTTAAAATTTTGACTTTTATGTAACACTTTTGTAACACTTAGGAATATGTAACACTTTCATGTAACACTTTTGTAACATCTGCGAATATGTAACACTTTCATGTAACACTTTTAGAATATGTAACGCTTTGAACGTAACACTTTTAAATTGTAACACATTTAGGTAACACTTTCAAATAAGTAACACTTTTTACGCAACACTTTTGAATAAGTAACAATATTATGTAACACTTATAAATAAGTAACACTTGTAAATAATAAAATTATTTATTTTATTTTAAACTAATTAAATATTTGTGGATTATTTTTCTTATGTGACTTTAATTTTTATTTGTCTAATGTGTTACATTTTAATTATCACAACAGAATATCTGTAACATAAGTGGTGAAAGCGATCAACTCAGACCTACAAAAATAACAATTCATTAGAGCACCTAAAGATTTACTTATTTGTTATCAAAAATAAATTAAATTTTATTTGTGACTTATTTGTGTGTATGTATATAGATATACACACATTATACTTTTACTAAACAATTACAAAATAGACTTGTAGCTTTAGCCTTTAAGAATTTGAATACATTTTTTTAAGTGTGAGAGCCTAGCCTTGGGACATTTGGTCATGTCTCTTCATATTTGTAAGTTTATTTTTTTATTTAAAATCTATGAAACACAACAATTAAGGTGTCTTAATACATAAAATTATGGCAATTAAAACTAATGATAATGTCTTAACATTTATATACAATAACTAGATGTATAAAATTAATGTGATATAAAATAAGTTATATATATATAAATATATATATGAGTGGATGAAAATGAAAAAAAAAAATAGTGGAAATATTGTGTCAAATTGATATGAATAACGTAAATAAAATTAAGTTAGATTGCAGTTTGATGAAAACTTAATTTTGAGTGTATTTTATTGATGGTATAATAAAATATTGTGTATATATTGTTTTTCTTCAAATAATAACTAAAAAAGTTATTGTAGCCTAGTGGTTAACACTTTCCGCTTAAGCTCCTGCAATCTAGCAACTTGGGTTCGAAACCCAACAATGACAAATTTTTAATTTTTTCTTTCAATTAAAAGTGTTACATAAAGGGGGTTATATGTAACATTTTTTAGTGTTACCATAAAGTGTTACAATTTAAAATCTAATGTAACACTTATTAAAAGTGTTACTAAAGATCATCAAAAGTGTTACATTAGACTTTAGGTAGCACCGGCAAATGTAACACCAATAAAGTGTTACCTAAAGTCTATAGTAACATATTTTAGTATATATGTAACACTTTTTGGGTGTTACATTAACCCATTTATGTTGTAGTGTGTGCACTTTGTGCACACAAGTTTTTGTCTTATTATAAAAAAATCATGATTGTATTAATCATTTTTTTGTTCTTTTGTTCTTTTGATAAATAGAACAACTATTGAAGTTTAGATCCTTAGGGAAAAATGTAATATAATATGCATTACTGTAATAAAGAATTAAAATTTTAAGTAATATAAAAATGTGGAATATGAAATTTATGACTTCTTCGACAGTCGTGATATAATTTAAATGTAATTAATTTTTGGATTATTATATAAAATCATATGAACTTTATCTCTAAAATCATTTTTGGTCCCGTAACTTTTTACTTGTATAATTTTGGTCCCAAGAAAAGTTAAAAATTTAATTTAGTCCTGTAATTTTGTAATTGGTCCAGATTTAGTCCCTTTTCTTTCCAATAGTGACCAATCTGACCGGAAAATCGCTTGTATCATTCACATGACTCATTTTTCTAGTAGAATTTTTAATATGTGGCACCAACAAGTGATAAGAAACTAGAAAAATAAAAAAAATAAAAAAATCCCTCGTTCTTTTAATTTTTTTTTTTAATTTTTAATGTTATTTTTACTTCAAAGTCACTTCCCGATGCCAGGCATTTAAAACTTTGATGGAAAAATGAGTCGGGTGACCAGCACATACAATTTTCCGGCCAAATTGATCACCGACAGCGAAAAAAGGACCAAAACCAAACCAATTCCAAAGTTACAGGACTAAATTAATTTTTTAACTTTTTCTGGGATAAAAATTTTATAATTGAAAAGTTACGGGACCAAAATAATTTCACCCCATTTCTCTTAACAGATTTCTTTTAATAAAAATAACCTTTATATTTCACTTTTTTAAAATTTTTTTCCTTTAGTTTTAGCTAAATGATTTCATAAACATGAGTTTGATCAATATCATATATATGAAGGTTCTTTAAATACTATACACTCTTCTTCTTTCTTTTTCCTTTTCTTACAATAATATATTTTACTGTTGGATGAAGATCAATTAACATTGATGTAGATACTTATCTATTTGCTTTTTCGGAATTTAACAAACTATTTTTTAAAAATTGATAATATTATGAGATATATCCTTTAGGAAAATTACTAATTAAATACATATGATAAGATTATCTAATCAACATTTATGATATGATATGATTTGATGAATTATGTCGAAATCTAACATAAAACCTTAAAACACACCAACAAATTAGAATTATAGTAAGGCATGCAATTTCTTTTTCACTCTCATTATCTTTGAGATAGAAGCCACGTAGTGTTAAATGAAAGTGTCTTTACGGTGGTAAGTTGTTTTATCAACAAAGTATAACACAGCAAAAAACATATGATGTTAATGTTATTTAACTTTTACTGGTTCGCACATATTTAACCTTGTTCGAACATTCAAGTAAATACTAGGAGTATATAACAAAAATAATTTTTTGCCCGAAAGAAAGTAATAAAAGAAAAATAAGAAATAGAAAAAATAGGGAAAAAGAAATAAATAAGTAAAGGAAAAAAATAGAAAGAAAAAAAAGATAGATAATTAAGTGTTATGATAAATTTAGTATTGGCCTTAAAAGGAAAAAAAGGAAACAATCGGTTGTTTGGTAACGGAGGCAATATTACAATTATGTTCTTGTAAAAGTTTTATCTTAAAGATATTATAGGCAAAACGAATTTTGTAAGATCACACTTTTATAATAGAAGTAGATTAGATTAATTGGAGTTATTGTTTTATTTGAGCATAGATATATATCGATATTAAATTATAATGTAAATTAATTTTATTACTATTTTTTAATAGGAGGGTATTATAGGCATTCCACAAATTGAACGAAACAAAACATTCATACTTTTATAATAGGTACTGCCTCCATTTTTTGTTTAGATGTTCTTTTGGCTTAAGATTATAAAATTAAGGAGTAACTAAAAAGGGCAAATAAGTCATCAATTAATTTTCCTACATTTTCTAAAAATTGCTATAATTATACCACTAGTACCTTTATATTATACTCCCTCCGTCCCGGCTTAATTTGCATACTTGCCTTCTTAGGTTGTCCCAAATAACTTTGTCAGCCAAAAAATGAAATTTCTCTCACAATCTCTATCCTCAAAATCTCCACCCTAAATCTCCATCTTTGGAAAAAGTCAAACATTTCACAATTTTTTTTTTTTTTTTTTATCCTCCGTGTTTGGTGAGAGTACGCAAATTAAGCCGGGACTAAGGTAGTATATTTTCTCAATTATTAAGGGATCTTATTGGAAGATGTATGGAAAAAAAAGCTACAATGACAAATGTTTATAAATATCTAACAAAATCTAAAAGAACAATTAAGAAAAAATGGAGGTAGTAGATAGATAAATAGGTAGAAAAATGGATTATATGTCTCTTGCGAGATGAGCACTAATTGATACACGAAGTCTGTGTTCGTTTCCATTATATTTATAATGTCTTTTGCAAACACATTCGAATTAGGAAACCTAAACAAACATGGAGACTTTATCATTTGATAAAAATACGTCAATACCAATTAATTATGTTATTTCACTGATATGGGATTAGATTTGATTCTGGTGACAAAATCAAGTTTCCTTTTATATATTAATCATCTGCTATTCACGCTTCACGTTCCGTGAATAGCCGGGATATTTATCCAGATTATCTAGAATATATATATATATATATATATATATATATATATACACCGTAAAATCCTTAACCACATCAATTTCTTGTAGAACCGAAGAAAAACAATTAATCTTATCTTATGAGAATGATAAAAATTTATATGTGACCGTCACACAGAATCTAATCCGTGTAATGGAGCCTCACTGACCCGCCACTCAAACAGTCAAAGAAAGAAAAAAAAAAAAAAAAACCAGCTCTCTCGCAAAAAATAGAATGGAAAAATGGAAAGACCCCTTTATCTACTTTCGTCATTGCCCTCTCTCTCTCTCTCTAAAGTCTCGCTTGGAATATCTATCTAGGAAATTTTGTGAGTCTCTCTCTGCAATTGTGAAGATATTGTTGGAAATTGATTTGGAATTTTGAGTTTTGACTCAAAATTGACCAATTTAATTAATTCAATCCATTTGTTAAAAATGGAAACAAGTTGCAAATTCATAATCTACACTTCGAGTAGATTAATTTAATGTATTAATATGCTCAAAACCAATTTCGGGTGAATGAGATATTAATTGTCAAAGGTTGCAACTTAAACATGGAAGTTGAAGAGTTTATGAAGTAAATATATGGGAACTTGTCCCACATAGAAAAATTGGAGTAAGTGGATACTCCTTATTTAGTAGAGCACTTGATAAGTAGTTATCAAGTGTGTTCCCCTATGGTAGACCTTATGGTGGATCCTAGTGGGATTTTAGCCTTTGGCTAAAATGGACCCGAGGATGGTGCTTCGCACCATCTGAGCCCGGGCCCGCACGCGCACGTCGCACATGTCGCATTGAGTCACTTTAGAGGCGCACTTTGCACTTCGCACGTACGCGTCTTCGTGGCGGTTCGAGTCAGGCAGTGCGGTGACGTGAACCGCTGGAGGAGCCTTAAAGTTTTGGCCAGGTGGTCCAGACGGATGGCTCGCGGGTTCGTGGCGGTTCGAGTCAGGCGGTGCGGTGACGTGAACCGGGTCCGGTCAGGAACCGGTTCGACCCGGACCGGCCAGTTGGGCGGCTCGGACCTGTCGACTCGGACCGGACGATAGGTCGAACCGGGTCGGCGGCTCAGACCGGACCCGGGGCAGTGGGTCGAACCGACCAGCCAGCAGGCCGGGCGGGTCGTCGCCCGCCAGGGCGCGGGTCAGTGTGCGGGTGCGACCGCCCAGCGAACGGGTGGGTCCAGTCCAAAGGGTGCAACCAAGGGGTGAAGAGGTGCCTTTCCAAAAAGGCACCACAACTCTTCAACATATATAAATAGGCCCCTCCACATTTCATTTCATACATTCGAATTCACAAGTTCTTTGAAATTAAAAAGGCTTTCTAAATTCTGCATTAGTAGAGTCCGAAAGTTCCAAATATCCGAGTACGTTCGCCGATAACTTCCGACTCGTAGTGCAGCGGTCTGAAGTTTTAAAGTCATTGTATCTTGGAGGCGTTTTGCTATTAAACGTATTGCACCAGAGTACGTGGCAATTTCGTCTTACGGATATAGAGTCAAACTCTAGCCTCGACTTTGTCTGAATTTTTACATCTTCGTCTATACATTCACATACCGAAATATAACAGCGTAAGACGAAATTTTTGTATATTCGGAGATGTCTTCTATTGTTTCTACTCCTTTAATCCCTGCTGCTCACGCCGAAAAACCGGCTAAATTTGCCGGGAATGATTTTAAGAGATGGCAGCAGAAAATGCTGTTCTACTTGACAACTCTCAGTCTTGCCCGGTTCTTGAGGGAAGATCCTCCTACTGTTGAAACAGGGGATAAAGAGGGAATGACTGCTTTGGACGCCTGGAATCACAGTGATTTCCTGTGTCGAAATTACATTCTGAATGGATTAGACGACTCACTTTACAATGTCTACTCCATTTTTAAAACCCCAAAAGAATTTTGGTTATCTTTGGAGAAAAAGTATAAAACGGAGGATGCCGGAATGAAGAAATTCATTGTCGGACGGTTCCTCGACTTCAAAATGGTGGACTCGAAGACGGTCATGGACCAAGTTCGAGAGTTGCAGTTGATCCTCCATGAGATTCATGCTGAAGGTATGCAACTATCGGAATCCTTTCAAGTAGCCGCATTCATAGAAAAGCTACCGCCTTAATGGAAGGATTTCAAAAATTATCTCAAGCACAAATGCAAGGAAATGGGGCTTGAGGACTTGATCGTGAGACTACGGATCGAGGAAGACAACCGAAAATCTGAAGTTAAAAGCAACAAGAATCGTGGAGAGGCACGTGTGAATTTGGCTGAGTCCGGAAGTGGCAAGAAGAGAAAACGTGTACTGGCTCTAATAAGCAACAGAAGACCTCGAACAAAAGATTCAAAGGTAACTGTTATAACTGTGATAAGCCCGGACACAAGTCGAGCGAATGTCGACAGCCAAAGAAGGCAAATCAATGTCAAAAGAATCAGGCCAACCTTGCCGAGCACAAATCCTTGCCAGAAGAACTGTCTGAATTGGATCTGTCCGCCGTCGTGTTCGAGGCCAACTTGGTAGATAATCCAAGGGAGTGGTGGATCGCCACTGGGGCTACCCGTCATATCTGTTCAGACAAGGAACTGTTCTCCACTTACCAAGAGATCAATGGCAGAAAGCTCTTCATGGGAAACTCTGCAACGTCTCCAGTGGTAGGATTGGGAAAAGTCGTGTTGAAGATGACGTCGGAAAAAGAACTAACTCTCGTGGATGTGCTGCATGTCCCAGACATTCGCAAGAATTTAGTCTCCGGTTCTTTATTAAGTAAGGCCGGATTTAGGTTGGTTTTTGAAGCAAATAATTTTGTACTGACTAAATATGGTCAATTTATTGGGAAAGGCTATCTCGAAAAGAGCCTTTTCAAAATGAATGTAATGACTGTAAAGCGCGACATTAAGCGCAATATTAATATAAGTGAAGTTAATTATTTGCTTGAGTGTTCTAATTTATGGCATGGTAGATTAGGACATGTAAATCAAAATACACTTCGACGTTTAGTGAATTTAGATTTACTTCCTAGAATGGAATTTGATTCACAAAGTGTGAGATCTGTGTGGAGGCAAAATTGGCCAAAACCGCATTTCATTCAGTTGATAGAAGTACTTCACCTCTAGAACTTGTTCATACTGATGTGTGTGACTTAAAGTTTGTGCAAACTAGAGGTGGTAAGAATTACTTCATTACTTTTATTGATGATTGCACAAGATACTGTTATGTACATCTTTTGAAAAGCAAAGATGAAGCCATTGAGGCATTCAAAAATTATAAGAATGAAGTTGAAAATCAACTTAGCAAAAGAATCAAAGTGATTCGTAGTGACAGAGGTGGCGAATATGTAGCTCCATTTGAAGAATTTTGCCAACAAAACGGTATTATTCATCAAACTACAGCTCCATATTCACCTCAATCAAATGGCGTTGGCGAATGCAAGAACCGAACTCTAAAAGAGATGATGAATGCTACGTTGATAAGTTCGGGCTTACCCCAGAACATGTGGGGGGAAGCAATCTTGTCTGCCAACTACATTCTTAACAAATTGCCACATAAGAAAAGGGACAAAACTCCGTACGAGTTGTGGAAAGGAAGAAAACCTGCCTACCATTACCTTAAAGTGTGGGGGTGCCTAGCTAAGGTTGAAGTACCTAAGCCGAAACAAGTAAGAATAGAACCCATAACTGTTGATTGTATTTTTATTGGATATGCGCATAACAGTAGTGCATATCGATTTGTGGTGCACAAATCAGACATTCCTGACATAAACGTGGGAATGACTATTGAGTCAAGGAACGTGGTGTTCTTTGAGAACATATTTCCTAAGAAGGAAAACAAAGAAGTAAGTTCTCGTAAAAGAACTTATGAAATTACAAATGGTTCACCTGTTGAGGTTAATAAAGAACCTGAGGGTAATGATGAACCGAGACGTAGTAAAAGGGCCAGAAAGGAAAAGTACTTTGGGCCGAATTTTCTATCATACATGATGGAAAGTGAACCAGGACAATACATGAGGCATTGTCCAGTCCAGATGCTCCTCTCTGGAAAGAAGCAATAAACAGTGAAATCGAGTCCATCATGCAAAATTACACGTGGGAGATTGTAGATCTACCACCAGGCTGTAAACCACTTGGATGCAAGTGGATCCTAAAGAGGAAGTATAAAGCCGATGGATCAATTGATAAGTATAAGGCTAGATTGGTAGCCAAAGGGTTCAAGCAAAGAGAAGGATACGACTTCTTTGATACGTATTCCCCAGTTACGAGGATCACTTCCATTAGAGTTCTCATTGCTATTGTAGCTCTGCATAACCTTGAGATACATCAAATGGATGTGAAGACGGCCTTCTTAAATTGGGAATTAGAGGAGGAGATATATATGGAACAACCTGAAGGGTTTGTAGTTCCTGGCCAAGAAAAGAAGGTGTGTAAACTGGTTAGATCTTTGTACGGACTCAAACAAGCACCTCTTAAATGGCATGAAAAAATTGATAATGTGATGCTCTCTAATGGTTTCAAAATCAATGAGTGCGATAAGTGTGTCTATATAAAGGGCACTCCAGAAGATTATGTGATAGTGTGTCTATACGTCGATGACATGCTTATTACAGGAAGTAATCATGACTCGATCGTGAATACTAAAAACATGTTAAAACGAAATTTTGACATGAAAGACATGGGTCTGGCTGACGTCATTCTAGGGATGAAAATCTCTAGAACTTCTGATGGAATTTTCCTATCACAAACTCATTACGTTGAGAATGTGTTGAGGAAATTTGATGCTTATGACGTACCCCCGGCTAACACTCCTGTAGATGTTAATATACACTTAGCCAAAAATAGAAGTGACCCAGTGCTGCAATTATAATATGCAAGAATTATCGGAAGCCTGATGTACTTGACAAATGGTACGCGTCCGGATATAGCATATTCAGTTAGCAAACTTAGTAGATTTACAAGTAATCCTAACAAGGATCACTGGAAAGCTCTGATGAGAGTTTTAAGGTATTTAAAACATACCATGAATCATGGAATTTTGTATACAAGATATCCAGCCGTATTGGAAGGATACACAGATGCAAACTGGATATCTGATACAAAAGATTCAAAATCCACTAGTGCTTATGTATTCACTATAGGTGGAGGAGTAGTGGCTTGGAAATCCTCTAACCAAACTTGCATAGCTCGTTCCACAATGGAATCGGAGTTCATTGCTTTAGACAAGGCTGGTGAAGAGGCAGAATGGCTTCGGAACTTTTTAGAGGATATTCCTGGTTGGTGCAAACCAGTGCCTCCCGTGATGATACACTGTGATAGCATGTCTGCTATAGGGAGGGCACAAAGCCACATGTATAATGGTAAGTCTCGACACATCCGAAGGAGACATAATACCGTTAGACATTTGATCTCAAGTGGGGTAATCTCCATTGACTACGTAAAGTCAAAAGACAACATTGCGGATCCGCTGACTAAAGGCATTGGTCGAGATCAAATGTATAGCGCGGTAAGGGGAATGGGGCTAAAATCCACACACTAAAGAGTGTTCATAGTCGTAACTCGTCCATGATGACTGGAGGATCCCAAGAACTTGGTTCAACGAGACAACTAAGCTTTGAAGCACTCAGTTTTGCACTTGAAAACAAATTTCAAGCTCATTCTCGATTCCGCTCAAGTGCCAGTTGTACCTATTTGGTACAAAACCTGATGACGTGTGGTGAGGGTAAGCTTAAAAGCTTTTAATGATTCCTATACCTTCGTGGTAAGGTATTTCAGGGTACCTTTAATAGGAGATCACCTATATAAGTGTGAAGTGGGGCCGCTTCAAACTGACAAATGTAATATTTTTAGTACACACTTATGAATCCGAGATAAGGTCCATGGCCAAAATGGACAACAACGTGAGAACCAAAAGGATATTAGAGTCGTTACTTTGTGGTTGTCATTGTACTTGATTTACACAAAAGCTGACCAGTTCAAGACACCATGTTCACTGAGCAGCGAGTAAATCCGATGGCATCTCACTAGGGAAGGTTCAAAGCCTGAAGCTACCTATCCTGATGAAGGGACGACTCGTTGGGACTTTCTTAGGTGTGCATTGCATTAATATCATTCATGTGGGGGATTGTTGGAAATTGATTTGGAATTTTGGGTTTTGACTCAAAATTGACCAATTTAATTAATTCAATCCATTTGTTAAAAATGGAAACAAGTTGCAAATTCATAATCTACACTTCGAGTAGATGAATTTAATGTATTAATATGCTCAAAACCAATTTCGGGTGAATGAGATATTAATTGTCAAAGGTTGCAACTTAAACATGGAAGTTGAAGAGGTTATGAAGTAAATATATGGGAACTTGTCCCACATAGAAAAATTGGAGTAAGTGGATACTCGTTATTTAGTAGAGCACTTGATAAGTAGTTATCAAGTGTGTTCCCCTATGGTGGACCTTATGGTGGATCCTAGTGGGATTTTAGCCTTTGGCTAAAATGGACCCGAGGATGGTGCTTCGCACCATCTGAGCCCGAGCCCGAGCCCGAGCCCGGGCCCGCATGCGCACGTCGCACATGTCACATTGAGTCGCTTTAGAGGCGCACTTTGCACTTCGCACGTACGCGTCGTCGCGAGGAGCTGGAGGAGCCTTAAAGTTTTGGCCAGGTGGTCCAGACGGATGGCTCGAGGGTTCGTGGCGGTTCGAGTCAGGCGGTGCGGTGACGTGAACCGGGTCCAGTCAGGAACCGATTCGACCCGGACCGACCGGTTGGGCGGCTCGGACCGGTCGAATCGAACCAGTTGGTGGGTCGAACTGGGTCGACTGCTCGGACCGGTCGACTCGGACCGGACGATGGGTCGAACTAGGTTGGCGGCTCAGACCGGACCCGGGGCAGTGGGTCGAACCGACCAGCCAGCAGGCCGGGCGGGTCGAACCAGTGCGACCCGTCGCCCGCCAGGGCGCGGGTCAGTCTGCGGGTGCGACCGCCCAGCGAACGGGTGGGTCCAGTCCAAAGAGTGCAACCAAGGGGTGAAGAGGTGCCTTTCCAAAAAGGCACCACAACTCTTCAACATATATAAATAGGCCCCTCTACATTTCATTTCATACATTCGAATTCACAAGTTCTTTGAAATTAAAAAGGCTTTCTAAATTCTGCATTAGTAGAGTCCGAAAGTTCCAAATATCCGAGTACGTTCGCCGATAACTTCCGACTCGTAGTGCAGCGGTCTGAAGTTTTAAAGTCGTTGTATCTTGGAGGCGTTTTGCTATTAAACGTATTGCACCAGAGTACGTGGCAATTTCGTCTTACGGATATAGAGTCAAACTCTAGCCTCGACTTTGTCTAAATTTTTACATCTTCGTCTATACATTCACATACCGAAATATAACAGATATATCATCTGAGAGAAAAATGATATCACTCCCAATGTATTATAACACTCTTTCTTGCAGCTTTCTTATGAAATTATAGTTAGTGTTTTCATCGTTTTGCAGTTTGCTAAATCAATTTCAACAGCATTATAAGAGATCTATATTCGTCGGAGATTCCACATCCGATGTCAGACGTGAACCTGTTCCGTTCTTATTGAGGTCAATTTCTATTTTGTTCGTTTTTTCTGATGAATACACATGTTACTCATTGAACTTCTAAAATTCCTCTGATGAATATGCCCTGTATTATAGGTCTTCGACGATTTGTCTAAATGAAAATATTTGTAGAATTGGGCATTTTACATATTAGTTCGGAAATGTTAATTCTTAACCAAATCAATATAGTATTGTGATAATGGGGATATTTTACTACTAACTCCAGGAAAGCATCATGAGAGTTTTGGGTTACAGGAAATGCGATGAATTGTACCTCTTGTAATATATGCTATTCTTATTTCCAGTCTAGATGGAAGAATAAGTTTGCCCTCTAAATGTTCGATGAAATGCGTCAATTGAATTATCCACTTGTATATGTGTGCGTTCGTGTGCATTTATGTTAGTTTGTGTGTGTATGAGTCTGCATTTTAAGTTGCTGAAGTATGTATAAAATTGATATATCCGGGTGCTTGGATGTATTTAGATTTTTATCACTGCTGGTTTTTCTTTTTTTGAACTGCTATGATATTGTAATTGTTAATTATGTTACCTTTTTTAAATTTTGGAGGTCAACAACCAAAACGCTACGTAATCCACTCCGTGGTACTATTATACTTGGAGTTTGACAAGAAGAAACCTGATCTAATTGCTAAGAAGCATCACGTAAAGATGACAAACCCAGTTACAAGGGGGAAGAGATTCAAGGAGTAGTTATGACATCCTGATTATTGTTTGACATGTGTTCATTGTATAGTCCACAAATTGGAGCTTGATAGTTGTTTGTTTATTTGGAAGAATCGATACAATACTGATGTGACAATGCCGAATACGTTTTGAATATGCAATGCTGACATCTTGGCGATACTTGGTGGTTCTTGTGCCGATTGTACTTTGGGCTTACATTCTTATTGCTTGAAGTTGATACTTTTTTAGAAAATAGTTGATACCCTTTTAAATTCTCAAAATTTAAATATAAATATAAAGTTTGACATACAAAAAATTTGTAATACTTTTGCAAGAATTGTTGGTACTTTTTAAGAATAAGTTAATACCTTTTCAATTTTTCAAAATTTAAATCTAAATATAAAGTTTAACATACTAAAATTTTGTAATACTTTTACAAGAATTGTTGATACTTTTTAAACAATAGTTAATACCTTTCAAAATTTCAAAATTTAAATATAAATGTAAAATTTAACATACTACAACTTTGTAATACTTTTACAAGAATTATTGATACTTTTTAAAAAATAATTGATACCTTTTAAAATTTCGAAATTTAAATATAAATATAAAATTTAACATACTAAAATTTGTAAAAGTATTATATATTTTTACTATGTTTATCTCCACCTATATATATATATATATATATATATATATATATATATATATATTAATTTGAGCGAGTCTTGTGTGTGACGGTCAAACGTGTGACGGAGTACACTTTTACAAGAAAAATTGATATTTTTACAGGAAAAAGTGATACTTTACACTGACATTTTTACAGATAAAGGTGATATTTTTTGCTAAAAAAGTGTGATATTTTTTTTTTTCAAAAAAAGTGATACTTTTACAGATAAACGTGATACTTTTACCACAAAAAAGTGATACTTTTTTTCCGTCACACCGTGTGACAGCCGTGTCATGGTCTCATATAAGTTTTTGCCTTTTAATTTTGAAATTTTAAAAAGGTATCAACTTTTCTAAAAAAAGTATCAACAATTCTTGTAAAAGTAATACAAATATCAATATGTTAAACTTTAGGGTAATAGTTATATTTGAATTTTGAAAATGTATCATCTTTTTTTGAAAAATTATCAACAATCCTTGTAAATGTATTACACTTTTTAAATAAGTTAAACTTCATATTTATATTTTAATGTTGAAAATTTGAAAAGGTATCAACTTTTTTTAGAAAAGTATCAACAGGTCTTGGAAAAGTATCACACTTTTTTAATAAGTAAACTTCATATTTATATTTTAATTTTGAAAAATTTAAAATTTTAAAAGGTATCAATTTTTTCTAAAAAGGTATCAATAATTCTTATAAAAGTATCACAATATTTCAATAAGTTAAACAATAACATATCCCGTATTTTCAGAATCTGAGCATTGCAACAACATGAAATAAACTTCAAAATCTGAAACAGTGTAATTAGGCTTTCAGTATATAATTTGGAATCCTAATGCAAGGGCAGACTGATATATATCCATTGCTGAAAGCATACACCAGTTCTCATTACAAAATTTGGAATCACAAGTAGCATTAGCAAACACTATGTATATATATGAGAGCAATATTGCTCTGTATTTTCCATGTAATGAAGCAAAAGTGGTGATATCTGGTTCATAACACAATTTCAAGAACCCAGGATGGCAAAGCAAAAGTTTATCAGATTCAAAAGGCAGTAGAAATTCCATTGACGCATTTCATCAAACATTTAGAGGGCAATGTTGTATTGCTTTATATTGACAACAGCATTCAACTGATTGTTGAATACAACATTCAATAAGGGTTTGCCTAATCCTCACAATTTCACAAAAACAAGGAACTTCCAAAATCTTTAATTTATAGCATCAAAATTAATGTATAGCAACGTGAAAAATCAAGCTACAAAATTAGAAATAGTTGAGTACTCATAAACAAAAAGAACTCTCGTTAAATTTTTGTAGTCGTCAATGGTGGTGTTTCTTTGATCTTGACGTCGACGGTGCCGTCGATGGTGATGTTTGCTTTAGCTTGCCGTTGACGGTAGAACATATCATCACTCTGCGTGTTTTTTTTTTCTTTGTTTAAGTGGCGCGGGTTAGCAGTCTAAATGGAGATCCGTGTGACCGCCACACACAAGACCTACTTTATGAGAATTCAATTTCTAATGTAACTTCCACAAGGAAACATTGTCCTAATAGAACTATGTTAGATCTTGTTTCTTAATTTTAAAGTTTGAAAGACCTATATATATGATAGGGACGGACCTATGTCAATGCCCCCATTGGCCCAGATATAATGTGCTATTATACATGTGTTTCATTTGGTTCCATCACAATGTGCTATTATATATGTGTATTTTAGTCGACTTTAATATAACATAATTAAATAAAATAAATAATTATATTGTTTAACTTGAAGTAGATGAATGTGTTATTATGTATAAACAATCGAGATAAAGATGTTAGAAAATATAATGAATATAACATTATATCTTGATTTTTTTTTCTTTTTATGATAAATCAATTTATTGATTTTATCTAAATTGTTGTTATTTTTCTAGTTATATTTATACAGTTGATTATATTTAGGGGGCGCACAGTGGTAGTCTTCCTTTAATTTTCTAAGATATTATTTTTTAATATAATTTATCCAATATTTTAAGTTTACGGCCTAGTTAGTAAAATAATTTGATTTCTAGCCTACTCAGTATCTGCCCCCTATTTGGTAAAAAAATGCCTAATGAGCATAGTTAAAAAAATGCATGAAGCGAACTCCTAGATCCGTCTATAAATGGGCCCCCTCACCTAAATTTTTAGGTCCGTCACTAGATACCTACAATGACGTCAAGATTTCTTGGATGAGAAGCAAGAGGACTCCAAACACAAAAATTATCACTAAAAGCGACAAGAGGATAGAGAAGAGGTACTATGTTCTGAGCTTCCGACGGAAGAATAGTGACGTCATCATGAGGTCTTATTTGAGCCATGTTTTAAGCGAGGGGAAGGCGATTCAGAAGCGGAGTAGAAGGCAGAGGCTCTACAGCAACATCACGAACGGGTGGGGAGGCGAAAATGACAAGGAGTGCGTTGGATTCGAGCATCCTGCAACTTTCGAGACGCTAGCCAATGATCCGAATAAGAAGAAGGATATTATGGATGATTTGATTGAGTATACAAAGGGGAAGGATTACTACAGGAGGATTGGGAAGCCATGGAAACGTGGCTACTTGTTGTATGGGCCACCAGGAACAGGCAAGTCCTCAATGATTGCTGCCATAGCAAATTTTCTGCACTATGATATCTATGATCTTGAGCTTACTGCTGTTAAGGATAATACCACCTTGCGCAAACTTATGATGGATATTGGCAAAAGGTATGTACTTACTGTCTCTCTCTGTCTCTCTTTCAATTAACCAATTATATATCAATAACTTTTCTTTTTCTATAACATGTACATTATAGTATTCTTATTTCTTACGTGATTTTATTGGACATACTGGGTGGTAGTGTTGGATTATAGATATCTTAATGCACACTGGATTATAGTATGCATTAAGTCATTAATGCGTGTATTTTACTTAATCCCTTTTGATTAGACTAGTCAAGCTAGCTGTTGATGCTTATTACCATATTTGGTAATAAAGCATTCTAGCTTAGAAAGTATTATGCTAGTGTTGCTTTTTATAAGCACACATTAATGTCTTCTGTATTTTAGTGATTTATCAGCTAGGTTTTTTGGTGTTGTGTGTCATATATAAACACAACAATCTGTAGCTCATTTAGTAACAAGCAATCAGCCGCACTTCTTCAGTTCTTCATTTATGAAGTTCATTCAATGAAACTAGTTATTATGGTTGCCATCATTTCTGCTTGTTTCATTCATTATGTTTGATATGTATTTTCTGCATATTCTATAAATTTCATCATGGTACCAGAGCAGCGTTGATCCATATATATGTCATCAACCGGAAGTGCTTGGCATCTACCACAAGAAGAGTGGCCACAAGAAGAGTGGCCACAGCTCAAACTGCAAATATTTGCCTTGATAATGATCCATTGAGCCTTCATGGCTCGGATCACCCTGGTATGTCCCTAGTATCTACAAAACTAAATGGAAGTAACTTCTTACCATGGAGTAAATCTGTTCAAATAGCTCTCTTAGCTAAAAACAAGATAGGGTTCATAAATGGAAGCATTACCATGCCCACTGATATTAGACTTAAAGAGCAGTGGGAAAGAGTGGATGGTATGGTTAGAGCATGGCTATTAAATTCTTTGTCCAAGGAGATATCAGAAACGTTTCTTTATGCTAAGAGTGCAAAAGATCTGTGGGAGACATTCACCAACAGATTTGGAGACAGCAATGGACCCCAGCTGTTTCATGTCCAGAAGGAGATATGCAACTTGACCCAAGGGAACCAATCAATGGCTGTTTACTATAACAGCTTACATAAGCTGTGGAATGAGCTATCTATGCTCAGATCCTTACCAATGTGCACCTGTGGGGCCTGTTCTTGTGGAGCTGCTAAAGGATGGGAGGAATTTGACATGTCTGGAAAGTTGATTCAGTTCCTAATGGGATTAAATGAGTCATATGATCCCATTAGGAGTCAAATCCTGCTGATGGATCCACTTCCAAGTGTGGACAAAGCATACTCAATGATTTTAAGAATTGAGAAACAAAGGAATGTACATATATCTGGAAATGAAATGATGGATAGCTCAGCTATGAATGTGAAGTTCAACAATGGTGGTAGAGGATCAGCAAGCAGACTGGCCCATTTTGGCTCAAATAGCAGAGGAGGACATTCTAATGGTAAAGGAAGAGGCAACATCAGATTAACAAAGGAAGAAAAGGCAAAGCTACTTTGTGATCATTGTGGAAACCATGGACATGTGATTTCCAACTGCTTCCAGTTGAAAGGATATCCAGATTGGTGGAAGGGAAATCAGGGAAATTATGCTCACTCAGCTGACATAACTGGAGAGGATATGACAGCAAATGAGCATTACACTGAAAGTCACAACAAGTCTCCAGATATATCAGCCATTGTACAAAGGGAAGTGGCAAGGATTCTGAATCAATCAGAAATGAAACAGCAAACAGAGAATTCAAGGGTGAAGAATGCAAATAATACTCATGCTGGAAGCTCATTTTTTGCTTTCACATTAATAGATGGAGTTGATGATGGGGCATGGATCATTGACACAGGTGCCAGCAGGCACATGTGCAATGATCCAACACTGATGAGCAATCTTAGACCTATACAGCACACAGCTATGGTAACTTTGCCAGATGGAACAGAAAGAAAGGTGGAGCAGTGTGGAAGTGTTTCCTTATCAGACAAACTCACACTGACAGAGGTATTTCTTGTGCCAAGCTTCACTTGCAACCTGTTATCCATATCCCAATTGACAATGGACACAGGAGCAAAGGCTGTATTTGATCATGAATCTTGCACTGTCAAAAGTGCAAGAGATGGAAGCATCATTCTCACTGGACATCTTGTTGGAAAGCTATATATTGCCAAGCCAGCATACTCAGAAGAGGCTTTAGCAGCATATGCAGCAAATGCAGAACACTATAACAAGCTGTTCAAAACTTGGCATAGAAGACTGGGACATGCATCACCAGCTTCTATGCAGCATCTGCACTTCCTGGAGCACATGTGCACTCCACCTGTTCTGGAAACGCATAAGCATTGTGAAATCTGCCATATCTCCAAGCAAACCAGGCTCAGTTTTCCTACCAGTTCAATTAGCACCACCAGGGTGCTAGAACTTCTGCATGTGGATATCTGGGGACCATATAGTCAACCCAGCATCACCAACACTTCCTACTTTCTAACTATTGTGGATGATTATAGTAGGATGACCTGGGTGAATCTTATGGCAAGCAAGAAGCAAGCAGTGAGCTCACTTAAGGAATTCATCCACATGATCACAAGGCAACTTGAGAAAACAATGAAGATGGTTAGAACAGATAATGGAGCAGAGTTTTTAAGTGGAGATTGCCAGCAGTTTCTCAAGGACCAGGGGATAATACACCAGAGGAGCTGTGTCTATACTCCACAACAAAATGGAGTAGTGGAGAGAAAACACAGGAATTTACTTGAAATGGCCAGAGCCTTGATGAAGGAGTCTTCAATCCCACACTATTTGTGGCCATACTCCATCCTCACTGCCACACACATCATAAACAGATTACCCACAAGAGTCTTAAACTGGCAAGTCCCATTTACAGTAATGTTTCAGAGAATACCAACATATGCAATGATGAAGCCCTTTGGTTGTCTTGCATATGCCACTGATACAAGTCCACACAAGAATAAATTTGATCAAAGAGCCAAGAAGTGCATTTTCTTGGGATATGCCCCTCACCAAAAGGCTTACAGAGTCTATCACATTGCTAGCAAGCAAGTGATTACTTCAAGAGATCTTATCTTCCTTGAGAATACTTATCCATATGCTGATCCTGATTTTGATAACAAGACAGAATCATCTCCAATGCCACTGTCATTTTTGAATGATGAGGAAAGCTCTTCAACACCTATCTTGAATCCTTTAGCCGTGCCTGTTCCATCTACCACAGCTGATCCCTCAGAAGAGTCATTTGAATCAGAAAGAGAAGCAGATGAGATTCATGCAAGCCCAACACCACTCAGAAGGAGTGCCAGACTAACTCAAAGAGATCAAATTCATACAGATACTGCACCAGCAAGAAGAAATACCAGACAAGAACCTGAATCAGAGGCAGCAGCAGATCAACTGAATACAGATCCACCACCACTCAGAAGAAGCACTAGGCAAATACAAAAACCAGCTCATCTGCAGGACTTTGTAAAATCCATGTTCAAGCATCCACAATCTCATGCAGCTTTTCATGCAAATCACCTGATTGTACCAGAACCTAAGAGCTACAAGGAAGCTATCACCTATCCAGAATGGAGGGAGGCTATGGATCAGGAACTTGATGCCCTAGAAGCTAATGATACTTGGGAAATAACAGATTTACCTGCAGGGAAGAAACCCATTGGTAGCAAATGGGTTTACAAGGTCAAGCTCAAACCAGATGGTCTAATTGAAAGATATAAAGCAAGATTGGTTGCAAAGGGGTATAATCAGATTCTGGGAGAGGATTATGAAGAAAGTTTCTCTCCCGTTGCCAAGCCAGTGACTGTGAGATATCTCATAGCACTTGCCACTATGAAAGGATGGCCATTGCATCACATAGACATCAACAATGCCTTCTTACATGGATTTCTGGATAGAGAGGTATACTTACAACCACCTGATGGATACACCAAGGCTGGTCTTGGACAGGTATGTAGACTTAAGAAAAGTCTATATGGACTTAAACAAGCTTCTAGACAGTGGAATGCAGAACTATGCACCAAATTGCTTCATTTTGGTTTCACACAATCTGCACATGACCATTGCTTGTTCACATTGACTGGAGATGATGATTTTCTAGCTTTATTAGTCTATGTTGATGATGTTCTGATCACTGGGAATAATCTTGATCTTTTACATGCTGTAAAGCAGTTCATGGATACTAGCTTTAGCATCAAGGACCTGGGGGAGGCTACTTATTTCCTTGGCATGGAATTGAGTAAGAATGATACAGGTACTTTCCTTTGCCAAAGAAAGTACATTCTGGACATTATCAATGATGTAGGGTTGGACAACTCTAAGCCCACTTCTACACCACTTCCTTATGGTCAGAAGCTCAATAATTCAGATGGATTGCCTTTTGCAGACACTGAATCCTACAGAAGGTTAATAGGAAGACTATTGTATCTGAATCTCACAAGGCCAGACTTAACATTTGCTACACAGCAGTTAAGTCAGTTTGTCAGTTCACCTAGAAGCTCTCACTGGACTGCTGCCTTACACCTACTCAGATATCTGAAGGGCACTTCCAATTTTGGTCTTTTTTATCCAAAAACAGGTGAATTATCTATTCAAGCCTTCTGTGATTCTGATTGGGGTGCATGCCAAGACACCAGGAAATCTGTTACTGGCTATTGTGTCTTTCTGGGAAGATGCCTTATCTCCTGGAAATCTAAGAAACAAACCACTGTTTCTAGAAGTTCAGCAGAGGCTGAGTATAGGGCCATGGCTTCCACCACTTGTGAATTGATGTGGTTGAATTATATTTCCTCAGACCTGCAGATTGAGGTGCCAAAACCACTGCTTCTTGGATGTGACAATCAAGCTGCTGTCCACAAAGCTGAAAACCCAGTCTTTCATGAACGTACAAAGCATTTGGACATTGACTGTCATGTTGTACGCAATCAATTCAAGGATGGATTTCTCACCTTCCAGTCATTATCTTCCAAGGATCAATTGGCCGATATCTTCACCAAACAGCTGCCTCCCGGACCATTCGCTGGACTTCTCTCCAAGCTTGAACTGTGTTCATCCACACATCCAGCTTGAGGGGGGAGTGTTGGATTATAGACATTGCATGGATTGATATCTTAATGCACACTGGATTATAGTATGCATTAAGTCATTAATGCGTGTATTTTGCTTAATCCCTTTTGATTAGACTAGTCAAGCTAGCTGTTGATGCTTATTACCATATTTGGTAATAAAGCATTCTAGCTTAGAAAGTATTATGCTAGTGTTGCTTCTTATAAGCACACATTAATGTCTTCTGTTTTTTAGTGATTTATCAGCTAGGTTTTTTGGTGTTATGTGTCATATATAAACACAACAATCTGTAGCTCATTTAGTAACAAGCAAGCAGCCGCACTTCTTCAGTTCTTCATTTATGAAGTTCATTTAATGAAACTAGTTATTATGGTTGCCATCATTTCTGCTTGTTTCATTCATTATGTTTGATATGTATTTTCTGCATATTCTATAAATTTCATAAGGTAGTAGTGATAGAAGACATTGATTGTACCCTATCCATCACCGGGAAAAGAATACATACAATAGATGGGAAAAATATGCCTAAAAAGGGTAACAAAGGCAAACAAGACGACAACGACGATGACGGAAACGAAAAAAAGAAAAGCAAGGTTACTCTGTTGGGGCTACTGAATTTCATGGATGGACTATGGTCAGCCAGTGGTGGTGAAAGAATCTTCATCTTCACCACAACCACGTCAAAAAGCTCGATGAGGCACTCGTTCGGAGAGGAAGAATGGACAAGTACATAGAGATGTCTTACTGCTTCTTTGAGGCATTCAAAGTTCTTGCCAACAACTATCTAGGGCTAGACTACCATCACAAGTTCGACCAGATCAGGTGTTTGTTGTCCGAAACTGATATAAGCCCTGCTGACGTGGCGGAGAATCTGATGCCAAAATCTGCCGCGATTAAGTGCTGACCAACGTCTGGAGAATTTGATGGGAGTGCTAAAAGACAAATCCAAACAGAAAGGAGACGAAAATACTGCCGGGAAACTGCAGAAAGTGAAAACCGAAGATGCAGAAAAATTGAATAGAAAGGAGTTGCCTAGTCCCAAAGTCATGAGAAGGAGAGTTTCTTTGAAATAAATAGCTAACTTTTATTTTCATTCTTTATTTTTTTAACAAATAAATTGGTTATAGAAAAGTAGATTTTATGTTTGTTTTGTTTTTCATATACACTGCCTCCCTTTTATTTCTATTATTTTTTAAAACTAGAAATTCCACCTGTGCACATGCACATGATGTCTATAGAATGCAACATTTTTTTTTTTTACATATTTGTAACACATACTATATAACTAATAAATATATGATTAAAAAAAAATTAATCAACTTGGAAAATAAATTAAAAAAAAAAATAGTCGATGATTTATTTCATTGACATCTTATTTACATTTACATGAAAATAACAAAACTACACATTTCGAAAAATTTCTTGGAAGACAACGTTCTTTGTTATCTTTTGTTCAACAACTTATTTGTAGCAATTCAATATTTTTAGTCCCTCTCTGATTGTCACCCTCGAAATTGCTACGTATAATTGACCATGACTGAATACCATTTCTTTTTTAAAAAAAAAGACCGACATGCGGCAGTGATTATCCTTGACTTTTGTTGATTGTCATTGCATATGACATAATAATTGAAAACAACCTTCTTTGAGATTTGAAGGGTAGCCTTGACTCTGAAAGAGTTAGTGCAAGCCTTGGAATGATGACCATATCTCCATAGTTATTTCCAGTTATGACATTTCCCTCAAGGACATGTTTCCCAAGCCTCGTTAAGACCAACCTTGTATCATTGCACAACCCTCTTGAGTGGTCTATGTTTCTCAAAAACATGACAAGAGTACCCAGCTTAAGGTTGAACTCATGATTAGGAACACCGAAACACTTCAATGAATTTAAGAATTCAGGTGTGTGGACATCCACCAACACGTCAACATTGCCTTCAGACTTGCAAGCACTATCAGAGCTTAAATACTCCTTGGACTAGCGCTCATTGAGCTTAATCATGTGGTCATTTATTGAATCAACAACGTCCAAGGTAGGTGCAAGTATTGCTCTTTTCTGCAAAAACGATGGATCGTCCAACATGTTCTCGAAATTCGGGTAAGTACTTTTAACAATAGTGTCTAATGCATCATCACCTTTATCCAAAAGAATGTCGTTAGAAATCTCAACTTGGGCACCCCAATCTTTCATCTCACCAATAGTGCAATCACCAAATGCAGCCATCCATTCAGGAAATTTATGCAATTCTTGTCTTTCATCTTGTGATTGAACACTTTCAAGCCGCATATTTTGTAAGTCTGATCACTACACACTCATCCCAAATATAGAATGAGTTTATAGTTGCGTGAACGATGTCCTCGCGGGATCCTTTATGAATGACCGGTAGTATTTGCCTAAAATCTCCACCAGAAACCACCGTTTTACCACCAAAAGGCTTGTCAGAGTTCACTGATCCACTAAGCTGTATAATGTCCTTCATTGTTTTATCAAGAGCTTCAATGCAGTGCATGTGGACCATAGGAGCTTCGTCCCATACAATGATTTTACATTTCATCAAAATTGCGACAGGTGGCTGCCTTGAGATATGTTGCTAGTGGAATCTTCATTTATGGTTAAACGAATAGAAAACCGCGAGTTAGCAGTCCGTCCACCAGGCAGAAGAAGTGATGCTATGCCACTTGATGCAACATTGATAACTATCTGACCTTTAAAACGAACAACTGCAGACAAAGTTCTTCATAGGAATGTCTTTCCGGTACCCCCATAACCATACACAAAGTAAAATCCTCCATCATTTTTTTCTACCGAACTCAAAATCCTGTCATGGACAAGTCTCTGCTCCTCATTTAACTTGGATTGCATCTTCTCGTATTCTTTATAAAGTTCAGTTCGGTTGTAGTTTAGCTCTATGAAAAACATCTTGTTCAAGTATGATGAGGAGCAGCATTTGCAGTATTTCCTGGACATCCGGCAACACAAAATTCTTGATTTCGTCATCGGACATCAACAGTTCTGAAATTTATTTTCAATTTTGTCATTAGTACATGGAAAAGTAGTTGCAGTTTGTATAATATATGTTATTAATGTGTAAGTAAAAAAATTAATATTGAAAAACTATATAAATATTACCAGGGAAATGCAGGATTTTCCTTCGTCTATAAAGGATGTCATCGGAAAGATATTGCCAACACTTTTCCCACATGAAATCATGCCGACTCAAACTGCCCGAAATACTAGTGTCACAAATAGGTTCCTCAATGATTGAGCCGATGCCCAATGGCTTG
This sequence comes from Ajuga chamaepitys, assembly GCA_958295605.1. Classification (NCBI taxonomy): domain Eukaryota; kingdom Viridiplantae; phylum Streptophyta; class Magnoliopsida; order Lamiales; family Lamiaceae; genus Ajuga; species Ajuga chamaepitys. The sequence continues at coordinate 16,530,310 of OY282506.1, forward strand.
CTTCGGCAATAGCATTGACGTATTCATTTTCATCATCCAAAAGCCCTCTTGCATAACATGCATCTGTAAACGTTGGGTAGACAACTTTTTCGCAGTTTCTAATTTCTTTATAAGACGTGCATTCCTTCACAACATTTAGAAGAATCCTCAGGTAATAAGCCTCTCCAGAACCTGGCGGGATGTAGCATATTCTTCCAATTGCAAATCTTCTTGTTTGCTTTACCTAATTTATGTCAGATTTTCTCCAAACAAATTGCTGTGGAAATTCGACATATGTTAGATTCGCACCTTTTGGATACTCTTTGTTAGCTTCAAACCAAGCAAGGAACATGCTCTGTTTAATTGATGGTTTGTTCATAACAGACTCCAAGGAATCTGAGTTAGAGAATAATATGCTTTGCTGTTTTGGGAGGTGGAAGCTAAGTCTTACAACCGGAGGGTCCCTGAATTAAATTTCAAATCCAAATATTCTCCATGCTGCCTCATAAGAAGAGACGTACTGCAAATCATAATACATCTTCACCTCGTCAACCTCTTGGCATGTATTCTAATCTTTGACCGTTTTGTAGAATTCTGCACTCACTCGGTCATGTCTTTTGTTCACGTACTTAAACATGTACTTAATTGATTGCACCACTAACGTTGCTGTGACCACCATACTTTATTAGAAGGTACCTATTGTGAGGTACGATGAATGTGTTGTCGAGATCAATATCATTCTTGGTCACCTTCCTTCCATCATTCCTCCTTCTATATACTAGGTACCCATCATCATCAATAATAGTCTCCTCGACAAATTTCTTTGGAAAGTCTTTTGTGCAAAAACCTTCCTCGGACATGCATGGAGAGTTTTTATGGTCTGTGCATCGTGTAATCATGCACAGTTGCGTAATATTCTGGATCAACATTCTCATCTGCTATTTATGTAGAAATGATTTTGTCAATGTCACTACCAGTGGGATTTCTATGCTTCTTGTGAAGAAAAAACAGAATATGTGTGTGAGGGAGCCCTCTTTCTTGAAACTCCATCGTATAGATAGCTGCAAATATCGAACAAAAAAGTTCATGATGCATTTAAAACAAGGTCATTTTTTTGGCACACTTATTCTCAAAATAAATAAACTAAAAATTATACCTACATTAACATTTCCGAATATCTTGTTTTTCCTTAGATCGTCCATCAATCCGTCCAGCTTCATTTTGAAGACTCGTGAGACTATATCAGGACTGTCTTCTGACTTGAGTGTTGTGTGGCAATATCATAATATCCGGATAACCTACCCAACGACAAATAGCCTTCGCATCTTGGTAATTTTGTATCATGTAGTCGTGCTCCCCCCGGTGAATGTTGGTGGCAATATCACACGCTTTCCTTGTGTGCGTGCATCAATCTCTCCCCTCAACAATGCATCCTCCAAACCTTTGTACATCTCGCTCCTAAGTTTCTTTTGGTGAGTGCTAACATATTTCAACCTTTCTGATTATATCAGTGTGTATGCATCGACAATAAACTACTGAAGTAGTCTCTGAGAACTTAGAATCGTATCCGCATCCTCGTCTCTTTCTTAAAATCGGTATACAAAGTACTCTCGCACACTTACCCTCTTTCTTCCAGACGGTCTCTCCATGATAAAATCAGCATAAGCAATGTCTTCCCTATAACCATATTCTCCATATGGAAAGAGTCGAGAATACTGCAAAGAGAGATAAGCAACAATTAATTCATTAATGCGCTTGAGATGCCCAGATTGAGTCTCCACGACAATATCTCGATCACCCATCGACTCTTCAAAATTTCTAACGACCAACGCTGCTACTTCGGATGCGGTAGAAAGGTTGCACATTCAACCATCACCATGCCTTCTTCCATGAAGCTTTAATTTAACATTTGTTTCACCTTGTCTCAATTTTCGACCGATCATACTGAAATTCTTCACTAATACATTGTGCTCATCAAGTGTGTTCCTCATATCAGACACTATTTCAGCATGAAGAGTATTGATATCATCACTTTTCCTATGGAAAAAATATAAACTTAATTAGTTATCAATTTCTTCAATAATTAAAATAAAAAATTTGCAAAAAATAATATTATGTCAATACGTACTACACAGCTTGTATACGATTTGTAACCTCATGCTCTGTGTCCTAAATGTACAACTGAGCAAATTTTGGTGTTGCACCATCAACAGGGAAAATGCTTCCCATTAAATGATAATTTTGTCCATGAAGGCTGAATACTGGCGGTGTACTGCCATTATTTTGCTCCATCTATTTTTCCACCTAACGACGTGAATGAAAACATGCTATTATAAGACCAAATACTTTCTATAAAATCCTTGCTCTTTGCTCCATAAACGTGTAATAAATCGTGCAAAACAATCAATGGTTCTTTCACTGGAGGTAATTTGACCTTTCCTTGCATGCAGCACAAGGAGTATTTCAGATTATCAGACTTACGATAAGAACGAAGACATTCTTCGTACAAAAAATATGCACCACAATGATTGCACTAGAAAGAGACATCTCCAATGTCCCAATAATCGACAGCTACAACGTGAAGGATTTTGGAATAATATGTTTAAACTTTTTAACGAATATATAGATAGCAACTATTAAAATCATACTCCCTCCGTCCCGGCTTATTTTGCACAGGTAAGCCGGCACGGAGGTTAAGAAAAATCTGCTTTTTCACTTTTGGTTGACTAGTCATATACTAATCTTTCCCTTATTTTTTCTGCAAACAGAACCTGCTAACAGTAATAAAGAAACTTCCTCCAAACGTGAATAGTAAAACATCTTAAATCTGCAGTCCTGAAAAGTTTTTGAAATACAGCAAGAATTACAAGGAGGGCAAATTCCCTCCAATTACTGAAAATTTACAGCCAAAAGACCAGGAACACAATTCTGAAATTACAAATTGAATTTCCCTCCTAAAAGACCCAAAAACTGGAGGTTCCCTATATAAATACCCTTTTCAACAACATTTAATTCAACCTTAAATGCTGAAATCTGTCCACTTAAATTACATCTACAACAGTGTATCAGAACGATGACTAACACTAGAAGAGGGAATCATCTAACTCCATCAGACCGCTGCATGATCACTAAATTCCTTTTAGCGAACAGTACCGACGGAGTCGTCCATTCCGGCAAAATCAAGGCAACGGCTTCATCATTTGGAGCAAGTCGGCGCACTATCCATTACATCTGGGAATCTGCAAAAGTTCAAATATTAGCTGGAATGCCCATTGAATTTACAGAAGTGAAAAGAGTTAACAAGAAGGCAAAAGCTACACTTGATGTTGAACAAATGAAGACAATCCCCTTCTCTAAAAGAGGCATCATTAGGAGATTAGCCAAAGAGCTCGAGGTCAGTAAGAGTCAAGTAGGGAGATGGGTAAAAACAGGGCTGATAAGAGCACACACAAATGCAGTAAAACCTGCACTAACAGACGCAAACATGTTGCAAAGACTAATCAGTTTAAGCAGTTTGCATTTGGACCAGCAGCTCAACCAAATCAGGTATGACTCCATGCACAATACCATACATATTGATGAAAAGTGGTTTTATTTGCAAAGGACCACTGAAAGGGCTTACAAATTGGTTGAAGAAGATGACTCATATAGGGCTTGTAAGACCAAAAGGTATATACCGAAAGTAATGTTCATGTGTGCGGTCGCTCGACCGCGATACACAGCCGAAGGGGAGCTGTTATTTGATGGAAAGATAGGAATTTTTCCATTTACAGCTAAGGTACCAGCCCTCAGAAACAGTCGGAATCGAACTAGAGGTACTTTGGTGACCAAACCAATTGACTCAATAACCAAAAATGTCATCAAAGACTGCATATTGCAGCAGGTAATGTTCTGATATTTTTAACCTTTTTTGGGAAAGAATTTCTATCAGAATAATCTCATCATATAGCTACCCAGAAATTGTAAGTCTCCTAAATGTGTCTAACACTAATGTTAGACACATTGGCGACATTACAATTTATTTAAAATCTTAAATACAGTAGAAATTTCCTTCAAAATCATCATTTTCAGGTTATACCGGCCATTAAAGCTAAGTGGCCAGCTGATGTTAGCAAGCATATAGTCATACAACAAGATAACGCAAAACCTCACATCAGCAATTACGACCCAGAATTTAGGGTAGCTGCTTCATCAGATGGGTTTGATATTTAACTTATTTGTCAACCACCTAATTCCCCCGACACCAATGTCCTAGACTTAGGATTTTTTAGGGCGATTCATGTAATACCCGCGCCTCTCACAACTCACTGGCCAATATAATTTTTGCATTTCATGCATTCCATATTTTTATGTGCTATTTGCGTGATAGTTTTATAGTAATTAATTTGTTATATTTATTGTGTTATTTTATATTTTGCGACTAATTTGGAGATGTTTAATTTAGTAGTCAAGAACCCCCTAGTCTAAAATATTGGGACATGCTACAAAATTTAAGACTACACGTGACAAGTTTAAAATATGGAACATTAGGCAGTACGTGGAAGTGTCAGATATGTAAAGAATTTAATTGTCGAAATAACAACAACAACAACAACAATAATAATAATAAATAATAATCATAATACCATCGCCTTATTACGTCGGTCAGTGAAGAATTGGGGATAAATACTTCCTCCAAGTGCGTGATCAAAAGGAAAGGAATGAAGAGAGAATACAAATCACTAGAAATAAAAGGGAGGGGGCAATGAAATGAAATTTAAAAGAAAAGATTGAAGAACAGGTATTTTTTTTTTTTCCTTCTCTATAATCTTAAAGATGTACAACTCTCACCTTATTGAGATTAATTTTATGCTTGTACATGGGTTTGCATATTATCTAGATTGTACCAGTATTTCTAGCTACAATTATCATTGAGCTAATTAAGAGAATTCTATTTTCTAATTAAAGAAAAATAACCTAACTTATACAAAGAATAATTTATTGTTGTTCATGTTTGACTTCGTATATGATTGCTGGGAAAACTATGCTTACTGTTTACAGAACCTTATTAAAGTATGTTAACACCTCAAATATCCATATTATGCTAAATAAATTTATATTTTACATTGATTGGGGATTAGGTAAATCATTATTAAGGTGTTTAGAAATTCTCCTTGGCAACTTGTACCATGCATTTGGTAAGTAGGGATTTTGCAATATGACTGTTAGTTAATTTGCAAGAATGTGCATGGAAGTAAAATAGAATCTGCCCAGATTTTTGGAGAATATATCCACTAGTTAGCCGATTTTGACCACTGTACAAACTGAATTAAGAAAAGTACAAAACATGAAAGTTGTAGTACGATGTGTTATCTTTATAACCCAACTTGAATTATATAAATATCAATTTTTTAGAAAAAGTTAGAGCCTTATTACCAAAATGCGACGAAACTGGAATTATCGGACTAAAAGTACGTAATGATCTAGAATTTGATAATTTGTGCATTGATTTGAGTTAATTGTCATAGATTGATTACCACGGTGGGGTACGAAGTTTCAAAAGTTACTCCGGAGTGGAGGTAAGTAGAAATCCATCTTCAACTACAATGCTTGAACATAGTATTTGTGCATATTATCTGTGATGATTGATTGTAATACATGCACTTGTATCTTTTTGTATAAAGTGTTTTATTCCGTTAGATAAAGTGAACATGTTTCTACTTAGGAGCATATCAATCATGAGCATTAGCATCTACAAGAATTACATGTGCACATATAAGAAGTCAAAATAGCATAATTTCATAAGTTGATAACGTTTTGGGATTGGTCACCACTGGCACATTGAGAGTTATATATTATATATGGTGTCTCTCGGGATGCTTCCGGTGACAGAAGTGCACGCGGAAGAGGTTCCCACTTCAGCACCTTTATGATGAGGGGTACGGGAAGAGGTAGACTTTCCAGTGGACTGCAGGGGCATGCAGGAGGCGGACCCCTGGTAGTCTCGGGAGGATAGCCGCTTGGTCGTACCAACCATCACTGATATCTCGGGTGGACTATAAGGGGGGAAGAGGGACCCTTGGTAGTCACGAGCATGGCCAATGAGTGATATCTTTTTGGGAGGTTTGTGACAGTGACGAGAGCCAAACCCACCAAATATGATTTCTTTTGAGAAAGGATTGAAAGAAATGATTTTGTGAAATGCATCTCATCATTCACGCATTGGTCATGCATGATTTCTGCTTACTGAGTTTTAGCTCACGTAGTTCTTGCATTGTAGGTGAGTTTGACTATGCATGAGCTCGTGGACTGAGCTGGCATGCTGTTGGAGCTGATGCAAGTTTTGAAGCCTCGTGTATATGAATGACGATCTGTGGGGCTAAACCTTGGACTCACTATGTTTTTGCTAGCGTTCTAATAATCTTTTTGGACATGTTCAAATTAGGGAACTTTAATATGTATATTGCTGTAAATATGGTGTTGAAGTCGGAGTGATGCTACTGTGCTTGACTTGGATCTATGTGAACACATGTTGATGAGATTTTAACATCGGGAAAGTGTTTTAGATTATTAATTTAAAGAAAAAGAATACACAGGTTTTGTAAGGCTAAAATTAGTATAAAATAAGTTTTTTTACAAGGGTGGGTGTGACAGAGTGGTATCAGAGCCCGGTTTGTGCCCTGTAGACAGTTCATATACATGAGCTCAGAACTTCTGAAGCGCAAACATGCCAGTAAGTTTTACTGATTCTTAATTTGCATTCATTATTTCATGAATCATATTGGCCTGTGACAGAGGGACGATAAAACTAGAAAGAAATCATGGAGGTCGTTAGAGGAGAAGGTGTTGAAGGAGATAATGAACAGGAACAAAATGCACCAGCAGTAGGTGTTGGCCTGGAAGCGATTGTGGTCCGGTTGACAGGATTAGTCGAACAACAGTCGCAACAGATTTAACAACTTATCCAACAAAGGGGTGTGGGTGGACAACCAGGGAATGGTGTAAATCAACAGCAACCTCGAGCTGAATACTTAGAAGTCATCGGAGAGAGGTTTAGAAAGCTTAACCCACCAACATTTGAGAGTGCAGTGGATCGCACTGATGCGGAGGATTGGCTTAGAACTATAGAGAACATGTTTTTATATAGTAAAGTCCCTGACGGGGAAAAGGTACTGTGTGCATCGTTCATGTTACGTGGAAGTGCGGGACATTGGTGGGATACAATGAAGACGATTGAGGATGTGGCGATAATGACGTGGGATAGATTCAAAGAACTTTTTAGAAACAAGTATTTCACTGCCCCTGTTCGAGTAATGAAAATGAACAAGTTCATACAGTTAAGGCAAGGGGCAATGGATGTCACAGACTACATCGCCAAGTTCGAGCAACTCTCTAGGTTTGCGGAGCACATGGTTAGTACTGATACATTGAAAGTAGAGAGATTCCTAGAAGGTCTGAGGCCAGAGCTATATAGAGATGTGTGTATGGCTGGTATACATGGAGTAACTTACTCACAAGTTGCTGAACGAGCGTTGATTGCCGAACAAGCTGAAATGAAAATTAAGCGTGCTCAGGAGGTTAGGCGCCAGTTTTTACAGAGACAAGGACCTCGTTTTGTAGGAAATGGAAAGAAAAGGCCGTTACAAGTGCAAGGTCCAAGGCCGGGTTCTCAACCAAAACCAGGACAACAAACATGGGATCAGAACAAGCGCCAAAAGGGTGAACAAGGAAAACCACCAGTTACACAACCTACATGTCCCACATGTGGAGGTTCGCATAGTGGAAAGTGCTTTGCAGAGTACCGGACTTGTTTTAAATGTGGAAAAGCAGGACACATTTCCACGGTTTGTCCAGAGAAGTCAAACCCTGCTACACAAAAGAGGACGCCAGCTAGAGTCTTTACCATGACCACAGAGGAAGCGGAAGCAAATACATCTGTAGTAACAGGTAAAGTTTCCAGTTGTGATACGATTGCATTTGCATTATTTGATTCTGGAGCTACACATTCATTTGCATCCACTGAGTATGTGAAGAGGCTGGGTAGGAAACCTGATGTAGTAGACGTTAGTTACAATGTAGTGATCCCCTCTGGAGAGTCAAAACAAACTAACCATATTCTGCGAGCATGTGTTATCTCTATTGAAGGAAGAGAACTTTATGCCGATCTGATCATATTAGATATGAACGACTATGATGTGATTTTGGGAATGGACTGGCTATCGAAATATGGTGCTACAATAGATTGTCAGAACAAGATAATCACATTTCAGCCGCCTGGTGACACATCTTTTGTCTTTGTTGGAGTAAGAAAAAGGTTCAAATATCACACGATATCAGCGGTGAAAGCTAAACGGTTATTGGAAAGCGGTTGTGAAGGCTACCTAGTAAGTGTTATGAGTATGGAAGAGAAGCAAAATCCGACTATTGAGGAGGTAATAGTGGTGCAAGAATACCCTGAAGTATTTCCAGACGAACTCCCAGGATTACCCCCAAACAGAGAGATAGAGTTTGTAATTGACGTATATCCAGGGACTGCTCCTATATCGAAATCACCATATAGAATGGCGCCAACAGAGTTGAAAGAATTGAAGATTCAGCTACAAGATTTACTGGACAAGGGCTTCATTAGACCTAGCTTTTCGCCATGGGGTGCACCGGTTTTGTTTGTCAAGAAGAAAGATGGTACTATAAGGATGTGTATAGATTACAGAGAACTGAACAAGGTTACGATCAAAAACAAATACCCCTTACCCAGGATTGATGACTTGTTTGATCAACTCCAGGGAGCTTCCATATTCTCCAAGATCATCAACTGAAAATTAAAGAGGAAGATATTCCAAAAACGGCATTCAGTACAAGATACGGGCACTATGAGTTTTTGGTGATGCCATTCGGTTTGACAAATGCCCCAGCAGCTTTCATGGATATGATGAATCGGGTATTCAAAGACTTTTTGGATAAGTTCGTTATCGTGTTTATTGATGACATCCTGATTTACTCCAAGAATGAAGCAGAGCATGCTGTGCATTTGAGAAAGGTTTTAGACGTTCTTAAGGAGAAACAGTTGTATGCTAAGTTCAAGAAATGTGAGTTCTGGTTGGATCGAGTAATATTTCTAGGGCATGTTGTGTCAGGAGAAGGAATTTCAGTTGATCCAAGTAAAGTTGAAGCAATTAACAATTGGCCACAACCTACAAACCCTTCAGAGGTACGTAGTTTTCTCGGGTTAGCTGGGTACTATCGGAAATTTGTAGAAGGATTTTCAAAAATTGCATCTCCCTTAACACAGTTAACTAGGAAGAGTGTAACGTTCAAGTGGACAGAGGCTTGTGAGCAGAGTTTTCAAGAACTGAAGAAAAGGTTAACCTCAGCGCCGATCCTTTCAATACCAACGGGGACTGGAGGCTTTGTGGTATATAGTGATGCTTCGAAGAATGGTTTAGGGTGTGTGTTAATGCAGAACGGCAAAGTAATAGCATATGCATCCAGACAGTTGAAGGAGTATGAGAAGAACTACCCTACTCATGACTTGGAGCTTGCAGCAGCAGTATTTGCGCTAAAAATTTGGAGACACTATCAATATGGAGAACGATGTGAGATCTACACAGATCACAAAAGTCTGAAGTACTTTTTCACACAGAAAGAGCTGAATATGAGATAGAGAAGATGGTTAGAACTCATGAAAGACTATGATTGTGTTATCAGCTATCATCCTGGTAAAGCAAATGTCGTAGCTGATGCCTTAAGCAGAAAATCGTCCCAAGGTACTACATTGATGGCTTTGGTTCAGAAACCAAAGTTACTAGACTTGCAAAGAATGAATGTTGAGATTGTTCAACTGGGGATAGTGGAGGCAAGACTAGCAGCTCTAACCCTTCAACCCACCCTACTTGATAGAATTAAGCAGGGACAGAATGAAGATGAATATTTAGCTAAAGTAAAGAAGGATGCCGCTTCAGGGACGCCTTCAGACTTTCAGTTGTCAGGGAATGATGTCTTAAGATTCAAAAACCGGTTATGTGTGCCAAATGTAGATAGCATTCGTAGAGATATTATGGCAGAGGCGCATTCGACACCATATTAAGTACACCCAGGAGCTACCAAAATGTATCGAGATCTAAAAGTGCAGTATTGGTGGCCAGGTATGAAGAAAGATATTGCTCAGTGTGTAGAACAGTGTTTGACTTGTCAGCAGGTAAAAGCAGAACATCAAAGACCGGCAGGAACCTTACGACCCTTACTGATTCCGGAATGGAAATGGGAGAACATTACAATGGATTTTGTGGTGGGATTGCCGAAAACTGTAAAGGGTCACGATGCTATCTGGGTAATTGTGGACAGACTTACGAAATCGGCTCATTTTCTCCCAGTCTGTACTACTTACTCCATGGATCGTTATGCTCAGATATATATACAGGAAGTAGTTAGACTTCACGGAGTACCGTTATCCATTGTTTCAGATAGAGACTCAAGATTCCTGTCTACCTTCTGGAAGAGTTTACACAAGGCACTGGGAACACAGTTGTCTTTCAGTACTGCGTATCATCCACAAACTGACGGACAATCAGAAAGAACGATACAAACTTTAGAAGATATGCTCAGAGCTTGCGTGTTAGATTTTCAAGGTCAATGGAGCAAATTTCTACCTTTGATAGAATTTTCCTACAACAACAGTTATCAATCTACTATAGGAATGGCCCCTTATGAAGCACTATATGGTAGGAAGTGTCGATCTCCGATACATTGGGATGAGGTTGGCGAAAGAAGACTTCTAGGTCCAAGTGTAATACAGGAAATGTCAGAACCTGTGTCACAGATTCGGGAAAGGATGAAAACGGCTCAGAGTCGCCAGAAAAGCTATGCAGATAAGAGAAGGAGAGCACTTGAGTTTGCAGTAGGAGATCTAGTGTTCTTGAAAGTTGCACCAATGAAGGGAATAATGCGGTTTGGTAAGAAAGGAAAACTTAGTCCGAGATATATTGGTCCATTTCCTATTATTGAGAGAGTTGGTGATGTTGCCTACAGACTCGATTTGCCAGCATCAATGTCTCAAATACACAATGTGTTCCATGTGTCAGTATTGAGGAAGTATATTGCAAATCCGTCTCATGTCCTGAACAATGAACCTGTAGAACTACAAGCAGACTTGGGATATAAAGAAGTACCAGTACAGATTTTATTAAGGGAAGTAAAACGGCTGAGAAACAAAGAAATCCCCTTAGTCAAAGTCCTATGGAGAAATCAATCAGTCGAAGAAGCCACCTGGGAAAGAGAGGATGTAATGAGAGCCAAATATCCTGAACTCTTCAAGTAAGTAAATTTCGAGGACGAAATTTTTATAAGGGGGGAGGATGTAATACCCGCGCCTCTCACAACTCACTAACCAATATAATTTTTGCATTTCATGCATTCCATATTTTTATGTGCTATTTGCGTGATAGTTTTATAGTAATTAATTTGTTATATTTATTGTGTTATTTTATATTTTGCGACTAATTTGGAGATGTTTAATTTAGTAGTCAAGAACCCCCTAGCCTAAAATATTGGGACATGCTACAAAATTTAAGACTACACGTGACAAGTTTAAAATATGGAACATTAGGCAGTACGTGGAAGTGTTAGATATGTAAAGAATTTAATTATCGGAATAACAACAACAACAACAACAACAACAACAATAATAATAATAATAAATAATAATAATAATACCACCGCCTTATTACGTCGGTCAGTGAAGAATTGGGGATAAATACTTCCTCCAAGTGCGTGATCAAAAGGAAAGGAATGAAGAGAGAATACAAATCACTAGAAATAAAAGGGAGGGGGCAATGAAATGAAATTTAAAAGAAAAGATTGAAGAACAGGTATTTTTTTTTTCCTTCTCTATAATCTTAAAGATGTACAACTCTCACCTAATTGAGATTAATTTTATGCTTGTACATGGGTTTGCATATTATCTAGATTGTACCAGTATTTCTAGCTACAATTATCATTGAGCTAATTAAGAGAATTCTATTTTCTAATTAAAGAAAAATAACCTAACTTATACAAAGAATAATTTATTGTTGTTCATGTTTGACTTCGTATATGATTGCTGGGAAAACTATGCTTACTGTTTACAAAACTTTATTAAAGTATGTTAACACCTCAAATATCCATATTATGCTAAATAAATTTATATTTTACATTGATTGGGGATTAGGTAAATCATTATTAAGGTGTTTAGAAATTCTCCTTGGCAACTTGTACCATGCATTTGGTAAGTAGGGATTTTGCAATATGACTGTTAGTTAATTTGCAAGAATGTGCATGGAAGTAAAATAGAATCTGCCCAGATTTTTGGAGAATATATCCACTAGTTAGCCGATTTTGACCACTGTACGAACTGAATTAAGAAAAGTACAAAAGATGAAAGTTGTAGTACGATATGTTATCTTTATAACCCAACTTGAATTATATAAATATCAATTTTTTAGAAAAAAGTTAGAGCCTTATTACCAAAATGCGACGAAACTGGAATTATCGGACTAAAAGTACGTAATGATCTAGAACTTGATAATTTGTGCATTGATTTGAGTTAATTGTCATAGATTGATTACCACGGTGGGGTACGAAGTTTCAAAAGTTACTCCGGAGTGGAGGTAAGTAGAAATCCATCTTCAACTACAATGCTTGAACATAGTATTTGTGCATATTATCTGTGATGATTGATTGTAATACATGCACTTGTATCTTTTTGTATAAAGTGTTTTATTCCGTTAGATAAAGTGAACATGTTTCTACTTAGGAGCATATCAACCATGAGCATTAGCATCTACAAGAATTACATGTGCACATATAAGAAGTCAAAATAGCATAATTTCATAAGGTAACGTTTTGGGATTGGTCACCACTGGCACATTGAGAGTTATATATTATATATGGTGTCTCTCGGGATGCTTCCGGTGACAGAAGTGCACGCGGAAGAGGTTCCCACTTCAGCACCTTTATGATGAGGGGTACGGGAAGAGGTAGACTTTCCGGTGGACTGCAGGGGCATGCAGGAGGCGGACCCCTGGTAGTCTCGGGAGGATAGCCGCTTGGTCGTACCAACCATCACTGATATCTCGGGTGGACTATAAGGGGGGAAGAGGGACCCTTGGTAGTCACGAGCATGGCCAACGAGTGATATCTTTTTGGGAGGTTTGTGACAGTGACGAGAGCCAAATCCACCAAATATGATTTCTTTTGAGAAAGGATTGAAAGAAATGATTTTGTGAAATGCATCTCATCATTCACACATTGGTCCTGCATGATTTCTGCTTACTGAGTTTTAGCTCACGTAGTTCTTGCATTGTAGGTGAGTTTGACTATGCATGAGCTCGTGGACTGAGCTGGCATGCTGTTGGAGCTGATGCAAGTTTTGAAGCCTCGTGTATATGAATGACGATCTGTGGGGCTAAACCTTGGACTCACTATGTTTTTGCTAGCGTTCTAATAATCTTTTTGGACATGTTCAAATTAGGGAACTTTAATATGTATATTGCTGTAAATATGGTGTTGAAGTCGGAGTGATGCTACTGTGCTTGACTTGGATCTATGTGAACACATGTTGATGAGATTTTAACATCGGGAAATTGTTTTAGATTATTAATTTAAAGAAAAAGAATACACAGGTTTTGTAAGGCTAAAATTAGTATAAAATAAGTTTTTTTACAAGGGTGGGTGTGACAATTCAGTCTTTACAAGTTGAAACTGCATCTTATACTGTGGATGATCTAGTGACGAACGTGATCAAAGCATACGAGGAAATTAAGGCATCAAAACTCAACATTGTGTATCTAAGCTTGCAGTCTTGTTTGATAGAGATTATGAAGCAAAAGGGTCACAACAACTATAAACTCCCTCATATGGGCAAAGGGCACTTGGCTAGAGAAGGCACACTCCCAATATCTCTAGAAGTAGAGGAAGAAGTTGTAAGAAGCGCGATAGAGCACTTAATTGAAAAAGAACAGGCTGGTGGATCTTACGACATAGGGGGGCTAATGACTGAGCTGGGGTATGATTAGATTCAGTTGGTAGGGCAAAATATGGAATCACTTCTAAGTTTAGAGCATAAACATCTTATGTAGATGTACATTTTGCTTAAGCTTTAAACTCAGAAGGGTTTTGTTATAAAAATATTTTGATTTTATGGACAAATGTGAGGACTGATTTTATTAACACCAAATGATCCCTCAGAAAATTTTCATCATTGGGCTTCACCTAAACCAACCAAAGCACCAACAAAACATCTAGGGTAACATTAAACACTCAAAACCATTTCAGATGATTTATCAGTTTAAGCTACCAAGTAAAATGAAGGCATCATACCCATCACGTAATATTCGAACACGGGCAACAGAAAAATATCAGAAGAAAAACATCACATATTTTCAGTCACCACCGTGTTTCAACCGAGAATACAGTAACTATCCCGCACTGGGGCAACAGCAAAACAACAGGGGCCATTTCAGAATCAAAACCACGCATCTGTTCATTGGTACAAGATGGAAAATATCCCTCACAGGGGCAAAAAAGCCGGCAGATAAAAGCACTTGATGTTTCAGCAGATAAATCACATAGAGTTGTCATCATATAATCCAAATCAACACCACACGGCCATCAATAACTTCAAATTCAGAAAATATCCCACAAAGGGGTTTTTCATCATGTAATTTCAGGGACAATACACAACATAAACGCCACAGCAACAGTAATCACACAACCGTGTTCAGAAATCGAACATGCAGTACCCTCACAGGGGCCAAAAAAGCAGATCGAAAATAAAGGGTGAAGAGAATACATAGACCTTCAAAATAGATGGAACCCAAAGAGCGAGGCATTTCCAACAAAAATCCTTCAGATCGTGCGACATATGTAGCTCGCTGCATGGATCTACCAGATCCGGTGGTAACTCGTCACTCAGCGCGGATTTCGCCTCCGCCGCCATCACCGGACTCCGATCTGGCTCCGGCAACTGGGTCTCAGCCACAAAGGAATCTTCCGAGTCGTAAACAATGGCATCCCATTCGGGAGATTCTTCCATTTCGTCCATGAAACACAGATCGAAAATGGAGACCCCCCACAGAAACGATGAGTTTCTGAAAAAAAGGAGGAAACCTGGTTGAAGAAGGAGATAGGATGAACAGAGACAAGAATTCAGAAAAGATGGAGGTAGGATGAATAGAGACGAGAGATTCAGAAAAGAGGGGAAACGTTCTAGGGTTTTTTGAGAGAGTGAAGAGAGACGAAAGGGCAGTAGGTTCTAGGAGATTCTGGAGAAGAAGATGAAAGGGCAGTTGGATCCCAGATGGAAAAATGGGCTGGGTTGTTTATGTTGGGTTAGGTTGGGTTAGGAGGGGATATAACATGGGCCATTAAGCTGTTAATTAAGGAATGTGTAATTCTGATTAATTAGGCAAAGAAAAATCAGGTAAAAAAAAGTAATGGCAAATGTGTAAATAAATGGTTCATTTTCTTTCCTTTTTTGGGGTGTGCAAAATAAGCCGGGACACCCCAAAAAGGAAAGTGTGCAAAATAAGCCGGGACGGAGGGAGTATATAATATGTTCAAATAATTCTAGATAGAAAGTATTAAGTTCAAAAACTCACATTTATCGAATGTATCTGGAAAACATGAATCGTCTGCATCAAGCTCTCGGATTTAAGTCCTACCTGTATTAAAACACATTGTTGGCTGCTACCTTTTTGGCCACATGTGTACATCCATCAGTCCTAACTGTATTAAAACACAGAAAACAAATAATTTAACGAATATGTTACATATGTAAGTACCAAATAATACTAAAATTTGCACAGTAAAATTAAGGAATTACCGTAAGTTAAACAACTCGGATTTTGAGCAATATAACCTTAGACAGAAGAATCAAAATTCAATTAAGTAAAATTAGAAAAATAATATTATCTCCATTACTTAAAGTTGTTTTTTTAGGTTTTGTTAGATGTTTATAAATACTTGTCCTTTTAGCTTTTTTTTCATATATCTTCCGACAATACCCCTTAATAATTGAAAACAGATATAATATAACGATAATAGTGGTATAATTATAGGAATTTGAGAAAATATAGGAAAAATTAAAGAATGATTATTTGCCCATTTTAGTTACTCCTTAATTTTATAATCCCATGCCAATAGAACTACTAAATAAAAATGGACGTAGTAATGTTATTTCATCAACCAATAAATGTATATATTTTTATGAAATTATTAAAAAATAAATATTACCTTCTTGAAGCAGTGATGTAACTTGCCTCTTGCTTGTGCTATTTTTTTCAGACTTTGATATACAATCTTCATTCAATTGATCTAAATTTGAAAAGTTATTTTCAAATAAATATACACCATGACTATATATATTTTTAAACTTAATAAAACAATATATTGGAAAATGGAATAACGGGTCATACTTACAGTTTGTTATATCAGAAAAAGGTCGAGTAAGAACTCCAAATCCTATGCGGTTACCCAGCAAACCTCCAAATACATGTCTTACTTTGGTCCTTGACTCAGAATCGCCAGTATGTGTTATAGGTACATCTTCGTTTTCTTTGCAAAATAAAAAAAAACAAAAGTTATATATTACTTAACCAAAATAGGAAAGATATGGTAAACATATGCTTCATACAAATTAATATATGAGAATAGAAATATAATCAAGGAATGGCAATCACTTTAAATAACAGGCTTATCACAAAAGATGGTCTATAGGTGCAATGATTCATTTTATACATTTTGTTATATAGTTATATAGTTAGGTCTAAGTAATTGGACATGCACAAATTATATTAATAATGATGATACATTTATCTGAAAGATCCATTTATATTGAATTGAAATTAAATAATCTTTGTTTACAATTATAAAGTTTATCATATACGTACATAAAATGGAGATATATATTTTGTTTTTGGTAAAAGTAATCTAATGAATCAAATTTTTGCAAACATGCAAATAACCTAATCAAAAAAAAAAAAAAAACAAAAACATAAGAAGTAAAAGAAATTAGCTTAAATTAAAGTTCACTTAAAAAGATCAAAGCATCACTTCTCAAAATTGACATTAACTATCAATATAACACAAATTTATATTTATAAATTCTTAAGTTCACCTAATTAGTTATTTTTCACCAACTAATAGTTATAAAAAATATTTAGTATTATATAAAGGGCTGAGCAATACCCCTTTTTTTGTTGAATTTATTGTATAAGTGATATCATTTATTTTACATATTGTCTTGTTTGGTTAGGTTCAGCAATTTGAGTATTTAAAAGTAGTAGTTTTATAATACATGTGTAAATTCTTAAAAAACAAGATCTTAAAAGTCATGTAATAAATCTAAATTTTAAAAAATTGCCACAGTTATTTTGCACGTATAAGTTTGTGAAGTCAATATCTACACATCACTCCAAAAAATTTCAATGTTATTATAGTCGAGTTTGTGGAGACACAGTCGGATCGATCATATTATGCTGTTAAAACAAATAGCATATAATTTCAAAAATAACACATATTATAATGTATCTTATACTCAATTATAATAAACACAATACAACTTAAAATATGATCAACAAAATAAGATTGCAAAATGGTAGTGCAAATAATTATCAGAATAATTAGATTACCTTTTTAATTGGACGATGATCTTGTTCTTTTTTTGTTGATTATAGTGGAACTCTCTAATTTCTTCATTGGAAAGTAAAATTTGGAATTTTTGATTGTTAGATAGAAGACATGTAAAACTGTTGTGTTGAGTTGAGTGTTTAATGGGAAAAATGTTCCAATAATGCAAATGCAATTGCAATAATAACAAACCTTTATATATATATATATATATATATATATATATAGTCTTATGAAATACAACCAATCTTTAGAAGATATTATTTTTTATTAAGAAAGATTCTAATTTACTCTAAATTAAGAAATTGATATCAATTTTGGTGAGCAATCAATTATCTATCATTTATAAGATATTCAATGTCATCCTTTAATTCGGGATTTTGCATATATATACCTATATGAAAATTGATCAAGATTAAATTTACTAAAATTGAATATGGCAAGTAAATTAAGTCTTAATATTTTGTGATACAAATAGAATTTAAATTTATACCAGTCTTAAAAATATATACGAATACCATAATAATAAGGTGTTAATTTTTTGTATTTCTTGAATAAATATTAATAAGACATGAAAATTTGTACCTTCAAATTCCGAAAATTCAGTGTATATAATATTCATTTTTTAAATATATTATTTCAATTTGCACATAACATTTAACTTGTGGTGGAAAATAATTGTTTAGATTTTTAAATAATAATAATTGATAAAGAATTCTTATTAAAATATTAAATAAGACAATATTAAAATATAGTATCCTTTAAAAATAAGCTTGATTGAACAGTTTGTTAAGTTTTGTTGGATATATTTAAAATTACCAAATAAATTATTTTTTATTAAAAATCGTACATATTTAATTATAAAAAAAATAATACAAAGTGCAATCAATAATATTTTATAATAAATTTATTGAAACATATATTGTAACAATATATAATTACATAACAGTCAAATTTACCGATTCAGTTTAGTTTTTGGACCAAATTATTAAATATTAACAGTTAAATTTATTACATCCTCTTTTATTAATTGTTCCTTTAGGTTTTGTTAGTTTTTTTTTTATAAATAATTGTTCTCTTATGTTTTTTTCCATATTTATTCAAATACTAACCATTACCAGTTGGATAGAGATATAACATAAAGGTAATAATATAAATTTGAGGAAATGCAAGAAAATTAATTGAGGTAACACATAAAACATCCAAAAGTATTCCAGAACTTTAACCATTCCAAACAAACTGAAATTAAAATATCCAAAAGCAACTAAAAGCATGATAAATAAAAGTCCTAAAAACATAAAATTAACCAATTTATAATAAAATTTCCATAAATTAATCCTTCTCAATCTTGACATTGACAATGGGCTTCAGTTTCTTCGAGGTAACACTCGAATAAAACTCGTCTACCAAAGTCCTCTTAGTTGTTGAGTCCTCACTTAAATCCACAATTGAATTGTTGGTTCCACAAAACTTATTAGGTGAATTGACTTCTTCCCCCGCCGAATCAACTTATACATGAAAAATCAATAACACGAGTAAACAAAGTGTGCATTGAAATGTAAATAATTTAAGAAATAGTCCAATTATATATATATAATATAATTTCCCTTTGAATACCTTCCACTTTCCTCAGCAACTAATTTTGACAAATAATCAGGCTCCTACGTATGAAAGACACTGGAATAAATATAAAGGCTAATAAAAATATAAAATTTATAAAATGAAATTTCTATAGGAAAAAAAAATTACCTGTTCACCGCACAACTCGGTTGAGAACTTCTTAATCGTACCAAGATCAGTATTGACTTTAACAACACTAAACGTGTTTAGTAACTGATCAACCTTAACATGCACATTAAACATCATTCCCTTGCCGATGAGCTCACAAATTTCATCCGGACAATCATTAGAATCCTAATACAAAAACATTACAAATGGAGTTAATTATTATAATATTAAATGGAGCTAAGTAAGTGGCTCAAAAAAGTGACTCTAATATGAACTAAACATAATACCTTATTCATATTATTTTGCAATTGAATTGCAGATTTCCCCAATAATTCCTGACATCCAGCATCCCATAGCAAGAAAGAAACGTTGTTTATACAATCAAGCACTAACACTTTTATCTTGTATCTGAAGTTGTTAATCAATAATTTCAGATAGTGTGAAAAAATAAAGCGAATTTACTGTCAACTTTTAAAATTTAATAACACGACCTTAAATTTCCACTTGGATCAGTTCGAGAACAATTAGTGCACCACATCCTTCTCTTACGGTCAATTTCCTCTAACATTCTTTGCACGATGGGAAACACCAATCTTGCAAACTCTCAACATCTACAATTGTTCCATAAATCCATAAACTCTCACCATAATCAATTCATTAAAAGAAATAAAGTGATAAAAAACTCGCTAATATGTTAGAAAAATAATTTTTCTTCATGTAAATATTTCATACCTCCAGGTTGTTCTACTGGTCGTCATTTTTTTTTTTTTTTTGGGTTCCCATTGATCAAATCGTCATCATTTGGAAAGCATGAGTCAAAAGTATTATTATAAGTTCCTTCACAATCAACAAGTTTATTCATTGTATTTAAAAATATCAATTATCCCATTAATTGCCAATATTATAAATTAATTTATTCATTAATGTTCAAATAATAGGCTATTTATTTTATTGTAATAATTGCTTCGAAACTCTTTAATCTCACTGCTTTCATTCCAATAAATCATCTTTGAAGCATACCGTAGATTTGAAACTGAAACATCTCCTATATTTATAAATATAGGTGTAAAAAATTATACAAACAACCAACACACTAATTTAAAAAATATGAGGGAACAATTTTCGAAACATACTCAACCATGACTTAACACGAAACATTTACAGTATCAAAACTGGAGGTTTATCAGTGGTCTCCTCTCTCATTTTATTTAAAAAAAATGGTCAATGAAATCCTCCCACAACGTCACATTTATTTGAACACCTCTAAAGGAATTAAGCAATGTTACATTACATTAATTATGTAATTCATTTTCAACATTATAATAATTTATTAAGAAAATGTTGTGCGAATGAAATCAAGCTGAAAAATTAAAATAATTTAACCTTATTTGGCGGTTTTCATTCAAATATTGTTTACATAGATTGTGTATTTTTTTTTAATGTTCAAACATTTTTTCATAGTTGAAGAATATATTAATTTGCTATATAAAATCAATAGTAAAGAAGGCTATTCTAGTTGTGAAAAAAAGAAGAAGCAAATTTACTCGGTATCTTCAAGAGTTATCTCCATCATCCTCTATGGAGTTCCCTTCACCTCTTGCCACTTCCACGGATCGGCTTTGGAAATCCTATCTATTAAATTTGTTAAACATTAAATTAGTCAATTGCATAACAATATTATTCATAAATATTAAATTAAGTTACTGGATTTACCTATTAGAACATTGTCGTATCTTGGCGCAGATTACAACTCAGTAAAGGTCTTGAATTGTACATGAGGCATGATAATTTTTCATCATTTAACTCATTCACTTTAGTCGATGATATAAACAAAAGCATATGCGGATTTGAACATGTCTTGTATGTTAACTCGTATTCTTAAACGACCACAGTTCGAACAGTGTAGATCTTTCCTTCCATAATTTTTTCTTTAAATTGTTCCCTTTGCCCTGCCCTGCCCTTCCCTTCCCTTGCGATAGCGTGTATACGAACACCCTTTAATCAATCACAAATTTTATGTTAATTGTATCATACACAAATTATGACAAAGGTACTAACAATTTGAAAAATGAAACTAAAATAAGTACTTCATAATCATGAAATACAATTTGAAGGTTTATAGGAGAATTTCTTGTCTGATATTGCGGAGCTTCGTAGATACGTATACAACGAAGCTTCAAAAACCAACTGGTGTGTTTCCGGGTTAGGTCCTTT
The DNA here is from genome assembly GCA_958295605.1 of Ajuga chamaepitys. Taxonomy (NCBI): domain Eukaryota; kingdom Viridiplantae; phylum Streptophyta; class Magnoliopsida; order Lamiales; family Lamiaceae; genus Ajuga; species Ajuga chamaepitys. Next base: position 16,551,871 of record OY282506.1, read on the forward strand.
ATCAACTGAAAATTCAATGACATCATTTCTTCTTCGTATAGAACCTAAAAGTGCAAAAATTATAAAGATTATTCTTTAAACAGAAAAATCGAATTTAAAAAAAAGAAATTGATTGTGTATAATAAATAAGTGTTATATCACAATAACAACTGATGAGTGAAATATGTGAAGGTCCCAATAACAACTTGATTGTGTATTATAAATAAGTGTTAGATTTTGGTGATACATAGTAAAACTTTAATGATATCGGACTTGGAAAGATTTAGACAAATATTTAATTGCATAAATTAGAGAGATACAAATATCCAAGTGATTTTAGCCCACATGATATTCAGGAAGGTTTGTAACATCAAGTAGATTTTGATATAAAAATAGAATATCATATTGTTGTCTTACATATCATATCATAATTGTATTAAATATAGTTTATAATATCTAATAAAAAAATAATTATTTTGTATATCATATTGTTGATTAATTCATTCCTATCCATAATTGATATTAATTTATAAATTATAATTTGTAATCACACATTATAATATCCATATTCCTGTTTATGTATAGATATAATTTAGCTTACTTTTAAAAAATAAATTATAATTACATATTAAATTAATGTGTGTTATAATTAATTCCAGAAATTAAAGATATTAATAATTTTCCAAAATTGGTTGAGTAAATTAAAATGTTAATTACTTTATATTATTTATGCTAATCTTGTAAATTTAATCAACCAAATTGTTATATGACATCATTCCAATTTAATATATATATTCCAAATTTAATTACATCATATGAGTATTCTGACTATAATAATACTACTATAATTGTTTTGAAATGTGATAATGAATAATTTACCTACCACTTCATTGAAATGATATTAATTTAATTACTCTTAAAAATAATGATCGAATGAATAATGGAAGATTCTGATTCTAGGAATGACGATGAAGTGTTGTAGAATGAGGTCAATATCAATATATTGATTAGTCTAACAAATGTAGTAATAATATTGGTAAACCATAAATTACATTGAATCATCATTTTATTCTATTATTCTAAATAAACATACAATTTATATGTGTAAACTGAATTGTTTGACTTGTATAATAATGGTATTGGTCAACTTTTAATAATTACATTGAATATATTTTATCATCTATTAGACTAAAAAAATTACATATAATATGTATAAAATGATTTGTCTTCAATATATATAGTAATTATACTTATAATGGTTATAAATTGTTTGAAATATTATTTGGCAAAAACCAATGCAAATAATAATAAATTACTATTGCAATGTTTTTGTCCAGATTTTAGTATTTTTTTCGAAGAGATAAAGTATAATTCAAATTGACCATCAATTTAAAACAACTTCATCAACACTAGTTCAACAAAGACTATTTGATTAATATTAGGATAACATTTACAGTATTAAAGCATTAATAAATTATTAACAATAATGTTAACTATATCTATTACAATTAATACATACTAAATTAAAAATTTAAAAAGAGTCGTAAACATGGAACTTCAAATTTTCAAATTGCGGTTGAAACTCAAACATGCACAAACAAAGCCTTGAATACTGCAAGGATTGAACCATATCACGACAACCGATGAGACGACATACACCATTTTTTAATCGCACCAGACCGACAACAAACTCCGCATCGCCAGTATTAAGAACAGCAATTCCCTTACGTATTTGATCAGGAGTAATATGTTTTCGGACGAAGTCTCCGAGAATAGTTTATTTTAAAAATGTAAAGTGAACAAAATTAAAATTAGTTAACATAAATTTTAAAAACACACCTTAAAAGTAATAACTAAAAAATAAATTACAATTTTCCCGCTAAATCATTTTTTGGACCGCAAATCAACCACAAAATTTGGAAATTCATCGTCATCATCGATGAGAATAGGATTGTTGATAGTACCTGCATAAAAAAATTGTGAGTATAAGTTCAATTTCATCAAGTGAGGTTTATATGGAGTATAAGATGTTGGGATTCTAGAACCGAGTTTGGAGCTTAAAGAACCGGTCTAGAAAACCGGGTTCAGAGTCAAAGCAGTGTGAGAGGTTGAGAAGAAACCGGGCTTGAGTTGGTTAGTAACTGCAGTTTGCAACGGTTATCATCTGTTGCGCCAGAAACCGTTGTAGAAGCCGCGTTTAACAACTTGCAGCAGTTTGAACTTTAATCTGTTATAACTTCTTCATCACGTGGATTCGAGCTACAACTCTTATATAGATATAAAAGACTTGTGATTTGCGAGCTAGAAGTTTAAGTTTTCCCTCTGTAAACATTACACTAGCGAGCTAGATTCTTGTTAATTCTTGTAATTGCTTGTGTAGTGAAGTGAATTGAGGTGCATAGGACCTCTGTGGAAGTAGATCATAACTGATCGAACCATGTAAAGCCCTTTGTGTTCATTTTTTCTTTCATTTTCTGCATTCGCGTGTGTTCGGCCTGTTTCTGTGTTTTTCGACTGAACAATGTTCTTGTTATTTTGTGTGATCTTGATCTTCTCATAACAAGTGGCACCGTCTGTGGGAAGGTTTCTCATACAAGAAGAAGAGGAGAATGGCAGGAATGAAGATGGATTTGGACAAGTTTTTGGGGAAGAATGATTTCTCTCTATGGAAGATAAAAATTAAGGCCGTATTTCTTAATGCTCGGCCAAGATCTATGGAGAGTTTCAAAGACACTCTTATGTTTGGGAGGCAAGATAAATTGAGCTATGAACCAATTATCACTGGGCAACAGTGATAAGCAGATTTCGGGCCACGAGACTGTTGCAAGATGGGAGTCGGGTCATAATCTAGGTAGCGCCGGGCTGAATGGCCATGAGTGCCACACAATTGGCACTTTCCGAGATAGAGCTTGGGCTAGTGTGATTGAGGTGGATGAGGTGAGGAATGGTGTGACTGGGGCAGAGGCTGTTAGCGAGAGAATCTGTCGGTAGGGTATTGGTCACGGTTGAAGGAGTTGCAAGTCTCGTGATTGCGATCGGCGGAGAGGGCTGGGGCCGGCAGTAGAGCAGACGAAACTGAACGAGACGCATGTTGTGCTTCCATTCTAAGAAGCTTCTCATGGAGTTCATCAAAGGAAACGGAAGTGTCCTAGGCCTGAATCGCATGAGATAACTCGCGGAAGGAGTCTTCGAGACCATTTAAAATACGAAGAGTTAAGTCTTCATTACCAGTCACAATTCCAAGAACAACCAATTCATCTAGGGTGCGTTTGGCATCAAGCAGCATGAAATTAGGGATAGAGTTTGTACCTTTGCTGAGATGATGAAGCTTATTTTTTAGGGACATAATGCGGCCACGAGATGGTTTCCTTTAAGTGTTGGAGAGAGTGAGCCAGACGTCACGGGATGTTGTGGCCAACGCAATAAATGGAATGAGCAATGGAGTGAGAGATCCAATAATCACCGACAATCAATTGATCTTGACGAACCCACTCAGAGTGGGTAGGATTGGGCTTATTAGTAGTGATGTCGGAGTCCGGGGGCGTGGCGGTGGTGGATTCTGTGATCGTGGCGGGTGGGCATGGTCGAGAGCCATCGACGAAACAGTATAGATCATAACCTTTAAGTAGCGCTCGGAACTAGAAACTCTAGGCCGTGTAGTTGCTAGAGGTCAGTTTGAGCGGTGCTTGAGCGGTGATATTGAAGGCGACAAGCTAACTAGAGGTGGGTGTTGAGGCTTCCATGGATGAAAGCTTGGGAGAGAAAAGGGAGATGGTGAGCGTGGAGGAGAAGAGTGACGCAAATTGCTGCCTGAAATTTGGAGAAAATCTGTGATATTATATCACAAGATTAGGAATAGGATCGCACTTAATAAGGCGATGGGATCAGATGGAAGGCGTTAGCCAAAAAAAGGGTTTGATACCATACGGAGAATATTTTTCATATTTGTATTAATAAAAGGATTACAACTTATATAGGGACAATAAGAATAAAGATTACACATACAACCAATGTAGGATAAACTTAAACTAAATATACATCAATAACAATTAATATCCTAATAATAAATTCACACAAACTCCCATAAACATATATATACATAGATTTTGATAAATGGAAATTAAGCAAGATGATTACAACTCTAAAGGATTTCTCCATGAAAACGTAGGTGTAGTATCAATATAGGTAAAATGTAGTAGCTAGAGTAGTGTTTAGAACATAGGTTAGAAGAGGCAGTTGTGCTCTGCATTTTGCCTCCAGTGTAGCATCATTCTCTCTGAATTTAAATCTAAGAATAGTTAACAAATGCCCCTATACCAAGAAAAGTAATTTATACTTATTGGAAGTCGTCCTGGATTTCGTCATATCTTCACCAATTATTAACCTTCAGAGCATAAATTTTTCCCTCCACAGATTGTCGTGAAATTTTTCAGTGCGGGAACTTTGACAGAGGCATGAATCCTCTCCTCCTTGAGGAATTATAGCAAAAAAAAAAAAAAAATAATAACAACAATTTCAGATAAAAAAGTTAAGGGTTTTAAAGCGTACACCCATTTCTTTGTCATGAAGTATGAATTTGATACGTGAGATCTCAATCTTGCTTCGATAAGCAGGAATTCGGTAAAAGCACAGCAGATGAACTGGCATCATCCAATTTTTGGTCAATGGATTCATGTTGCAGAAGAGTTCCATTGGAAATTGACTTCCAATTCTCGATTTGATGTGAAATAACTTCTCCTATGAAATTCTTGACATCAATCAAGTCACCAAACCACATCAACCAACAATTTCTCTCATTGATAAAGAAAGGATCAACATAAGTTGTGCAGATACTCTTTATAAAGCATTCACTGCGACATTCACCAATGCTCATACTATCGTTTGTTGGGGGTAGAGCCAGAGCAACACGTAGATAACAAACGTAATTACTTTTATTAGGACAAAAGTAATTAAAACAATACTACAACGACCAAGACTCGAATACACAATTTTAGGGACACGCTATATTGAGGACACACCTCACAACACTCGTATTTGGAGCACTCACTCGTACTCGATAAGCACACACACTTGAGCTTCACTATTTTGAGCTTACACTTTCCAAAACTCTAAGGACTCACTTATCTTGGACTTACAAATATAAAGAGCTAACCCCTATTTATACTAAACTAAAGTCGGTGCATTCAACAGACATAAAGATTAAAAAATCCTAGCTTAATGCTGCTAGAAGGATCTAACAAATATATTGAAAAAACTAGTTTGTTTAACCATGAATAAAAGAATGCAAGTTTTCAATTTGATTTCTTTCTCTCGGCTTCTCTAGAAGGTTCAAAGTCAGTGATGATTTCTTCAATACTTTCCCTCAACACTGACTTTCTTCCGTCGTCTCATCTTCAGTTTTTTCTCGTAGCTTGTGAGACCTTATACCTTTGAGTTCTTGAGTGCATTTGACCGCTACTTGATCTTCATTCTTGACTCGGTGCCTCTATAGCTTTTCTCGTAATACTTTTTCTGCTCATAGCTTCTGCCCTCTTGGAACATTGAGATGTTTTTTTTTGTGCTTCTTCGATTTTCTAGAGGTCTCTTCTACGACAATGGCCACATTAGCGTACATGGCATTAACCTTGTGGACTCTACTAGATCTCCATCCCCATGGAATCATTTCTTCCAGTTGAATATCTATTGCACTGTGATACACACATGTCTTCCACCGACTTTGAGCTCTCTCCTCCTGAGAGTGGTATTCCTAGTTTTGTTCTTCTCCATCTTCTTCTGGAGTAGAATGGACCTTGACAATTTATTCCCCATCTTTTCTTGTAAAATTGAAATACTAAATCCTAACCTAGTAATCCAAAAGTATACGATGCTAGTGTAGATAATGGAAGTCAAGGTCGATCTCGCAGAGACTGAATTTTGTGTTTAGTTTACTGTATAATCGTAATAAAATTACCCTAACTAGACTCTAGATTAATGAAAGTTGATGTTTTATCTAAAAACCTAATTGCAAGAAATAATAACTAAAACTAAATTACTCGTAATCAAGGAATAGTTGATAAGAAATGACTTAAATAAGATTAAGACGTATTCTAGGGATTCAATTTTAGTTCTTATCTCCTATGTTTGATTATTCTATAATCCTAGAACACTATGTGTTTAGCTACTCATGTCTAGTAAAAAGTCACAATATTCATAGACAAACATTGTTCACAAATAAAAACTTAGAGAAAAGAAGAAAATAACCCAAATCCCGAATCCCGATCTTCGTCCTTGCGTTCCTTGATCTTCGTTCTAAGTCTTCAAGCACTTTTACAAGTGTAAGAATATGATATCATGTGAAAGAATTGATGCTCCAACTTGTTTATAGTCTTGGGGTATTTATAGGAGTACATCACTGGATAAAGAGGTAGAGAATATGATGTGGGATAGAAAAATCTCGCCAAAAACTCGTTTATGGACTTGGGGGCCAAGTAATGGGCCGAATCTGAACTATATTTCAACTTCAAAGTGGTTTTTGAGAGTCTTCTAGTCCGAATTGGGATTTATCTCTTTCAGATAAAGTTGTAGTTAGGGTTGGCAATGGGGCGGGGCGGAGCCGGGGGGCAAGTCCCATCCCCGTCCCCGCGTTCGCGGGGATTCCCCGTCCCCGCGAAACTAGCGGGGATTTTTTTGTCCCCATCCCCGTTCCCGCGGAGATCCCATCCCCGTTTTTATTTTTATTGTTAATTTTATTTAATAGATCTACTAATAAAATTTAAAATAAAATAAATTTAGAAATAATTAATAGACTTAAATTTAACAAAGTCGACAAAAAAATTAGGATATAGTATATTTAAGTCACTTTAATATTACAATAATATAAATATAATAAAAATAAAATATATTTTTACTAAATAAATATATAGAATTACATAATATTATCGGATCCCCATGAAAAAATGGGCGGAGAGTGCATTCCGCACTACATATATAGAAAAAAACAAAAAATTTATAAAGTGGGGCCCCGCGGGGAACGGGGTGGGGAATCCTATCCCCGTCCCCGCCACCGGGGCAAAAATTTCCCCCGTCCCGCCACGTTCGAGGCGGATCCCCTCGGTAAATGGGGATTCCCCGCCCCGTTGCCAACCCTAATTGTAGTTCTTTGAATTGGCTTTCCAATGCCTCCAATGTCACCTCAATCAAAGCTGTAGATCTAAAGATATGGTCAAAATATTAGAGGTGTGTCAAGCTGACAGAAAACTTCACTTTCGAGAGCACTTTTGTCGCGGCCGCGGCGTAGTGTGTCGCGATTGGGTTGGATTGTTAGCATGTTTCTAAGCCCCTTTTGACGTGGAAGCGTGTTATGGTCGCGGCCGTGGTTGACCCTTTTGCTCTTTAGCTCTCTTTTTGTCCGTTTTTGCCCCTATTTGACTTATTTCTTCTTTGAACTTCTTCCAAATGGAAATTTTGGCATTAAATAACCTAAATAACCTCAAAAGAAAATGTATACATGCAAATGGAACAAAGTAATAGATACAAGCAATTCCCGACCAAATACACATGCAAACGATATAAATTAGGCCTCTAAGACGACCTAAATACATGCATACACAATGTGTATCAAAATCCCCAACCTTAAACTGTTGTTCGTCCCGAACAACAAAATAATAAAAAACACTCATGCTTAGGGCGTTAGATGATGAATCACAACAAGAAATACGCTAAACAACAACGCCTCAAAGACAACGGGTTTTGTTCAAAACCGTCGTCTATTAAAAAGTAATCGTTGTTGTTTGAAAAATCATTGTTGATTTGTTAAACAATTCGCTGAACAACAACGATATTTATCAGCCGTTATTGTACAACCATTGTTGTTAAGCTTTGTTGATTTTCTATAATTATTTTTTACTCCTTAAATTTTTTGGGATTAATATATATATATATATATATTTTTTTTTTTTGAGAAATGACTTAATTATTTTTAAACTTATAAGGTTTTCAATTTTACACTTTCACCCACTAATTGTGTTTTTCTAAAATAATGAGTTAGTTTTTGTTTTAATTTTAACACAATTCGAAAAATGAAAAACATTAACCATTAGCCATAAAAATTCACCACACAATTAACAGTGAAAATTCTCTAAAACACTAGCTGTGTGCTCCCTGTGCCACTGTCGCCCCACCCTGGCCCACCGTCGCCCCTCTTTAACCCGTTGTCGCCCCTCCGTGGCCCTCCGTCGTCCTGCGCCATCTATCTCCCTACCCCCACTGTCTTCTCACACCCCCTCTCTCTCTCTCTCCGCACCGACAGTCGCTCTCTCGCCTTCTTCACTCGAGAAATTGCCATCCTCAAATTGTGGTTCTGAATTAGATTACGGTGTTGATTGAGACTGAGTCATGCTAATTTGCGGATTGGAGCGCTAACAGCGGATTGGAGCCCTAAATTTGAACATAGTTTTCCAGTAGGAAGAAGGTTCCGTTTAAGAGTTTTTCTCGCCACCACTGAATCAATCATCCTTGACATTCTCGGAATCCCCTCGCGACCAATTCTCAAGTATTTGGTCAGTTTCGTCCAGGTATTTCTCTTCTTCAAGTAGTTCCCGTTGTGAGGGTGGATGAATGAGAATATCAAATTGCATTAGGTGTTACTAATAGCAAATTGAAGATTTATGAGGTCCACATACTCATCTACAATTGGACAACTTTTTTATTGTAAACTATTCATGGTTTCTCAATCATGCATTGGAATTTAATTCTAGTAGTGCTTCAGTATGAACTTGTTTGTTGATAGTTGTGTAGTTATTTTTTCCGCTTCACGATTGTTAATACAATTTACATTGAGTTTGAAATGGCTGGATTTGAGTAATATTAATTAGAAAAATTATTTTTCAGTTGCAAAATTTGGAAAGGGAACATGAAGTGTTTAATATGATGACGTAGGATGAAATGGTTCATTAAGTTTGGTTTTGATGCTTTTCTATACATTAATGATTAAATAAGATACATTTTATCGGTAAGTTTGAGTGCATTTTGGGGATGTCAATGTTATGATCTACTAGTGCTCAAAGGTGTAATGCAGTAATTTTACTATTATGTTGCTCTTCAGGGGACAGAGCAAAAAATTGTTTATATCAAATATGCGACCTGTTATCTATGGTTTGTGATTTTTTCTTTCATTTTTTATGTTCTGTTGATGTGAATGAGCTATGTAAATTCCCAATTCATTAATGTTTGTAGGTATATTAGTATAAACATAAAGAAATTTCAGTTTCATTAATGTGTGTGTTTTTCCTGGTTCTGATTCAGCTTTGAAATATACTGCAATCAAAGCCACACCAGATTATATAAATTAATGCAACTGCAGTAAATAATTTTCCTCAAATCTTTACAATAGTAAATGATTACACAATGAAAAAAGATGAAGGTGTGAATTGAGGTCAGTTTTTCCTAAATATGAGTTGGTAATAAATTTCTTTCTGAAATTGAAGAATTTTGACAGCTATTTAATCTAGAATGACACCTCTGGATTATTCTTCTTAGCAAGAAAAAACAGGTGATGAATGAAATCATTATAGAGTTCAAAGTTGGATTTTCTTTTTAAGCAATTTGGCCTTTCTATATTCTAATGTATTTTTTTTCTTTTCTTAGTGTCATGCAATCAGCAACAGTAAAGTCTTCTTACTTCAAATTATGTTCATATTTTGATTTTTATAAACTTTAGTTTATTGGCCTCTTTTATGACTTAGACCAATTTGCTTCTTTATTTATTATTTTTACTATTTTGTTCCTTTTGAGATGCTTCTTTTCTTTCCTTAGGACCTAGATACAAAATATAATGGAGGATGTTAATTGACAATCTCTTAACATTTACATGCTCTTTTTATTGCTAATATCTAACATCCTGGTAGCTCCATATAGCTATTAATGTTTCTTATCGATCCCCAAGACTTCAATCTCTAACATTCAAGTTCTACTTTTGTGTAGAAATTGTAGTGAGTTGTCCACAAGAGACCTACAGAAAATGATTCAAGCTTTTCCACAATATAATGAACAAATGGAGAAAGTTTCAGATTATGTTGTGGTTTATTTTTTTACTCAAACTTTTGAAAATGATTTCATTTTATTTCTTCCTGAAAACTCTAACTATTAATTCTTGATGCAAATTAGGGACATCTAAGGGTTGGCCCTTGGAGTAAGTAGTTATAACACTAAGAACTAATATGATACTTGGATATAATTGAACTAAAATGACATAAAAGGCATGTGTTTATGGGTTTCTATTTTAGCTTCATGTAGTGAACACTTGTGATTTAAGCTTCTAAACCTTTTATGATGAGTTGTAATACCATATTGGAGAGTTATATTTGACTTATAAACATCCATGTAGTATCCTGCTAGAACAAGCACAAGAAAGATACAAAAATTTCAGCCCAGTAGTTACAAAAATTCCTTCCAAAAACCTCTCATCAACAAACAGTGACTGCTAATATAGGCTTCTTCCTTCATATTGCTCCCATGTTTCATGTTCTTCCCTTCTTCATTGAGGTATAACACCTTCAAGCTCACTTGATTTTTACAAGCATCCTAGTTGGTACTACTACATAAGGTGATTTAATTATTCACTTAGAAACTGGATTGAGATCAATGAATAACTTTTGTTTGATCTCAATCCATATCATAGGTGGATAGTTGAAAGAAGGAGAATCCTTAAGGGAGGCGTATGCAACATATTCATAGCTAGAACTCATTGTTACATCTCAGTTTACTGCTTCTATAGGACTCTTTTTATTCTAAGAATCTTAATTGTGTACTTATCATCTCGTGATACTTAGAGAAGTCTCTTTTTGTTTTCAGTAGTTTTTTTAAAGGCTTTTAACATTATTTTGTCTTTTACTACTACTGGCTTTGGATTTACTTACTTCCTTTTCTGTTATCTTCTTGATGACAGAGTACAATCACTAATCGATCTCTAGCTAGAACTGTCCGGGGAGGCAAGACACCCAAAGAAGATTATATGCTGCAAAATCAGCTTTTGCATGATGGCAACATATTATGCGTCTATACCTGATTGCAGTAATGCAAACATTTCAAGGATTCAGATTATTGCCCTTCCTAAAGTCCCAACACTGATGGGATTGACATCTTCTCTTCCACTAATATTAAAATTCAAGAAAAAAAATACTCAAAACTTTTTCCCATTTAATTTTAGGTTTTCTGTTGAATTTACTAATTGACAGGTACTCTGTGGTCTCTCAAAAAGATGACTTCAGGAACTAAAAGATGGTAGAGAAGAACCATTACAAGCTCAATTTGTTGAGGACTCAAGTCATGTCGATATTATATCAAAGTCATGTAACTTAAGATAATTGAACTAAGCTTTTACATTCTATAGTATAGTCGATATTAAACTACATGATGGAAAAATCACTAATACGAGCTTTTAGTATCAGGACTTGAAAATAATGATCTACTTTATGAAAGTAAAGACTAATCTGTTTTAGTTTGTATGATTATTTGTTTTCTTTATGACTTTGTGATTGTAATTATTCTTAGACTTACTTGATCTGGTTCTGAAAGCTTACTTATTTTTTAATTATCTAATATTCTTGTGTCTTTTGAAATTAATTTTAGATCGGTGAAGAGCTTGGAGATATATATATGACTATGTTGCTCCTTGCTTTCCCCCAAAGTCTGCCATTTATGTTTGTTAATACAACAGAGCCTATTATAGTGATACTCGTTTTGTTTTCAAGGGATTTCGTTGGTTAGTCTGTGATAACCGATAAAAAGTCGCTTCTTGATTCAATTTCCTCTTTTTTAGATATGAAATATTTTAGCTCATGGTAAATCTTTACGCTGAGAGTTTCATTCAGTGATTGAGACTACTCATAAGAGCTAATAATATGTCAAATATAGAGATATTAAAGGTACTTTCTATCAATATGATTTGTTCCATCGTACCTTCTTTCCCTCAGTACTCCACCACTTTCATGAAGGGTTGTGCTGATCAGTATTGTTCATTTATATTTTGGATAGGAATCAAACCATGGACATTTGCACATAGACTAGGAGATGCAATTCTTATACCAGTACGCTGCACTCATCAAGTGCGAAACTTGAAGGTATTGAGATTGGCTTTAATATACCATCTTTTGTAATTTTATGTGGTTGTCAAGAAGCCAGGGAATATTACATGTGACCTTAAAGTGACGCTTTATACATATAATTACTTCCATGTTTTAAATTTAAGTTGCTGGTGACATATCTGTCAAATTTTTAATTTTTCTTTTTAATTTTTATAGCTATTTTCAGTTTTCTTGTCTAGGATAGCAAACTTTATTATTATGTAGCAGTCTTAATGCCATGGTCTAACTGTAATAGTATATTGAAAAATCTGATGGATAATTGTAATAGTTGTAAATTTACATGTTTCCTTCATTACTAGACCATATCTGATGCATATCATCACCATTTATCAAGTTTAATAAATCCTAAACTTTGGGCTGGTGATTTAACTGGAATAACTTTGGGGTTATTGCTATATTAATTTAATTTGTTATCTTAATGCATTATTCATACGTCTTCATATTCTTATATGCTTTTATGTTTATATAGATTACTTTTGCAAACATGTGTTTTTGAGAAGGGTAGCAAAGTTATAGCTAAATGAAAATTCTTCTAGAGGAAAAAAGAATTAGGATGATAAGATAGATAACATAGTGTTTATTTGTCAATTCCAAGAGTTTCTAAGTTTTCCTATAAAATTTGAAACACTAGTATTTAGGAACAAGAAGAGTATTTTTTATTTGTTGGGGATTGAGAGATGGTGAAATTGCGCTTTTGAGCAATGAAAAATGGCTGAGTTCATTTTAGTTTACTTTCCAAAGTTCAATATGATATTAGAGAGTTGTGTTCATTGGATTACCTAATTGACAACATTTTCCCATTTCAGAAAGCACATTGACCCTGACCTTCACCATGCTCAGGTTGGCATTAAGGACATTGGCATCCTAACATTTTACAGTCAAATTTCTTCTTATTAATTAGTTTTCTTTCTCAGGTAGATCAGAATCAATTGTTTTGTTTCGCTATTTAGAGAACCAATTTACAAGCTCAAATGCAGAACTGAGGTATGTTATTGCCATCTATAATGAGTAATTCATTGTGTGAAATCTTTGTAAATATTGAACCATCATAATGCAGAACCTAGTCTTGCAGTAAGAAATATATTTTCTATGTACATCTTTAAATTTGGGTCTTTTCACTTATATTAACCAGGCTTATCTATGCACTCGTCTCAAATCATCTCTTTGAATCGTTGCAAGTTTGAAATTCATGATTTATTACAGTCTCAAAGTGATACATATGTTTTCCACAGAAATGAAGCACAAATTGACAAGTAAGTTAAGTCCATGGAAATTCTTCATGTAGCTGTCAAATATAGTCAATTGCCATTTCATTTTTAACTTTCTTTATGTTAGTAGAATCTAAGCTTGTGGATTTTTGCTTTAAGTTTTATCAAGATGTACTTGAGACCGTCTTCTACAAGTGAAGAAGCACTTCAATGATTGAATTAAGGTGCGACAATCTGGTATACAGAAAATGTTATTCGAATTAGTTCAAAGAAAAATCATGGGATTACTTAGGTTAATTTGGTTTCATATCATGGATATGTCGACAGGGCTATCAATTTTGAAAGCAAACTAATGAAATGGGCTACTTTACGATAAGAGGTATTTGAGCAGACACTTATAACTTGTATGCTTAAGTGCCTGGGATTAATAGAGACTATAAACACGACGTTGACACCAATATTTTGGGAAATAGGGATCCTTATAGAAGTGCAACAGAATTCTACTTATCTGATCTAGTTAGGGCCTTGTAAACAAACTGATAGGTATGGCCCAATCTCTCCGGGTCGGACTAACATGCCAGCCGAGTTAATTAGGCCCAAAAGCACAAGCCCAACACAGCCAAGCCCAGTCGCGGCATTTTTGGAAGTTGGGAAAAGATCCCCATGATCTCTTCCAACGGCCATGCAGATTTGGCTGGCGGAACTATAGGGATTGAGTTAGGGTTTCGATTGTATAGTATAAATAGGAGAATTGTGGATGAAATCCGACTTTGTATTCTAGAATTACGGCTTGTAAGATTGTACTCCAACGTTGAAAGCAAGATAGTGAAACACCTCGGAAGGTTATTGTCTTCTCTCGTGGACGTAGATCTCCGGATCGAACCACGTAAACCTTTGTGTCATCTTAATTTTTGCATGTTGTGATTGTTGGGGATTGTCATTGTGATTGTGATTCGTTTGATATTCGGCTTTACGCTTTATCAATTGGCACCGTCCGTGGGAACGACTATTGAAAGGTAAACCCTAGTATCCTTCAAAGTTGATTCACGCCAGTCATGGTGAACACTCGCCAATCCACTAACCCAACTCGGTCTCGTTGCAATCCCCCTGTGGATCAAAACCCTCCATTGCCACGTCAACATAATCAAGATCCACCTGCGGAGCAAATTGACGCGCGGCACCTCGCACCCGCCAATGCGCAAGCACAGGTTGACCCTCAACCAGCCCCCAAACTACTGCCGGCACAGCAAGCCTTTCTTCGGGAGCATGCCGCTCTATTCCAAGAATGGAATAATCGAAGTTGCACACCGCACCACCTGTGCAAAGTGTTTCTTGAGTACCTCCAAGATGAGGCCAGACTTTGGTTTGATTCCTTGCCTCGAGGCAGTGTTACCTCTTTTTGGGATCTTGCCGAACAGTTTTGGGCCCGTTTCCATACACGAGCAAAGCCCATGGCCACTTTGGTTGATCTCATGAACCTGGAACAGCGAGATGGGGAGACCGTTACCCAATTTCTTGAGCGCTTTACTGCAGAGAGCCTAAAAGTAGGTAGCCAATCTGATGATGTTATTATCACCGCCTTCATGAATGACCTCCGACCCAGGTCACTCTACACCGAGCTAGTGCGATACCCCCCGACCACAACCCGGGCTCTTTTCGGCACCGTAAGCAGGTTCGCCAAAGCTGAGGAGCAAACCCGTCGCAAGCGAGAGAAACATGCTAACAAGAAGTAACCAGACAAAATGCAGGTCGGGACTAGTACCCGGCCCAGTGCCTTTAGCCGTCTAAGCAGAGGCGGGTTGGAACCTCGCAGTTATGTCCCTCAACTCACGCCCCTTACGAAATCAAGGACAGAAATACTTTCTGTTCTCAAGAATGATTTACGACCGTGCCCACGGATGACTGCCCCGGCAGAGAAGCGTAACCGTGATAATTGGTGTGCGTATCATCACGATCATGGACACGACACAGAAGAATGTCGCGAGCTTGGTAAAGAAATCGAGGACTGTTTGAAGCGAGGTTTCCTCTGACAATACGTAGTTCGGACCGAGGACAGATCTCGGTCGAACCAAAATAGAGGTTTCCAACAAGGTCTGGGCTGTTACAACGACCGAGGTCCAAGACAAAACAGACCTCCATGGCAAAAAAACAGGTCGGGGTATAACTATTACCAAAGACATGATCAGGGTAACCGTCAACAAAATCAACCGCAACAACCCCAATTGTTGCCACCGCCACCACCACATGGCGGCCCCGGGGACAACCCACCGAATCATGTGGTCCACGGGATTATAAATGTAATCTATGGCGCTATGCCAACAGGGACTTTCCGAAGTGCCCTTAAAGCCGAAGCACGAAGGCCTCCTCCCGAGGAGCCACGCCACAAGCGTTTCCACAAATCTGAAACTGTGAGCTTCACTGACAATGGCCCCATTCCCAAGCTCACCCCACACACTGATGCCATCGTCATTGATATGGCCGTGGCCAATGTCACCATTAAGCGAGTCTTTGTCGACAATGGCATCGTTGTCAGTGTCATATTTTCTGATTGTTTCCAGAAAATGGGCATACCTCGCGAACAGCCCCGACCTGCAGACCTTCACTCAGGGAGAGGTCCAACCTAAGGGAGTTATCAACCTCCCAGCGTCGCTTGGTACTTATCCGGCAATAAAAACCATTTTTGTCGACTTCTATGTGGTCACCTCTCCATCTCCATACTACATGATTCTTGGTCGAGATTGGCTCACTCCGGCAAAGGCCATCTGTTCCACATATCATCTAGCATTAAAGTTTCCTACACCCCACGGAGAGGTCGCCATCCGTGACAATCAAAGAATTTTCAAGGAATGCATGTATGTCGCACTTAAGAAGACAACCAAGGCTCCTCCTAAGCTTCAATTTCAAATAGCCACCCCAGGCACCCCGGCGCCCGCCCCGGGTTCATCTGAATCACCCGGCAATGATACTGCTGAGGTGCCACTCGATCTTGGTAAACCGGAACAAACTGTTACGGTGGGCGCCGTGAACATACCGTTGTTGCACAATGCCATCATCCAGACGCTAAGGGCGTATTCCGAAGTCTTTGCTTGGTCTCCCCTGGATATGCCAGGAGCCTCTCCCGACCTTATCACTCATAAGTTGAACATTGACCCTAATGTGAAGTCAGTTAAGCAAAAGCAGCGGTAATTTTCCCCAGAGAGAAACGTGGCAATCCGAACTGAAGTTCAACAACTTTTGGATGCCGACATCCTATTCGAAGTTCACTATCCATCCTAGCTTTCTAATCCAGTAATGGTAACGAAGTCTAGTGGGGCTTGGAGGATGTGTGTTGATTTTTCCGATCTCAACAAGCACTGCCCAAAGGACTGCTATCCTCTGCCACCCATTGACCAAAAAGCCGAGGCCATTACCGGGTACAAGGCTCTTTGTTTTTAATTTTGGATTTGTAAAAGGGATATCATCAAATCCATATGGACCGCCGAGATGCCATCAAAACAGCATTCATCACTATTTTTGGATGCTTTGCTTTTAAGAAAATGCCCTTTGGGCTCAAGAATGCCGGAGCCACCTACCAGCGTCTCATGGACCACGTCTTCCGAAGACCAAATTGGCCGCAATGTTGAGGTATATGTCGATGACCTCGTTATTAAGAGTTCCTCCCCTACATCATGTGTGCAAGACATTGCCAAGACATTGAGCACGTTGCGACGCTATAATCTTCGCCTCAATCCAGCCAAGTGTACCTTTGGCGTCGGATCAGGAAAAATTTCTCGGGTACATGGTTTCGCAACACGGTCTCCAGGCCAACCCAACCAAGATTAGGAATGTGCTGGATCTTCAGCCGTCGAAGACTGTGAAAGATGTCCAGCGTCTAACCGGCGGCCTCGCAGCCCTAAATCATTTTATATCCAAGGCAGCAGAGCGCCAGCTTCCTTTCTTCAAAATTTTGCGTCAAGCGAAGACATTTGAATGGACCCCGCAATGCGACGAAGCCTTCGAGGCCCTGAAATAACACATCAACCAGCTACCCACTATGTCCGCGCCTCTCCCCGGAGAGCCACTCTATGTGTATTTGGCCTCTGCCGTTGAAGCCATTAGCGCGGCCCTCGTCCGCGAGGACCATGGAAGTCAACAACCCATGTATTTTGTTAGCCGCGCACTCCAAGGGGCAGAAACCCGATATTCTGTAGCGGAAAGTGTTGGACCTTGTCATGGCGGCCCGCCGCCTGCGTCCCTATTTTCGGGGACGTGCTATTAGGGTCCCTCATAAATCAACCTATTCGACAGGTTCTTATCAAGCCCGATGTATCGGGGCGATTGAGCTTGGGGAGCACGATATACAATTTCTACCTCGCCGAGCCATAAAGGGGCAAGCTCTCGTAGATTTTCTGGTCGAGGCCTCATTCAATGATCCCAACACTGAAACGAAGCTGAGGCTTTACCCCAAGCCGACCCCGAAGCCGAAACCAATAAGTGGCGTGTATACGTGGACGGAGCCTCTGCAACCCGAGGTAGTGGTGCCGGGGTCAAATGGCGTCGAAGTCAAATATGTCCTGCGTTTTAAGTTTAAAGTGACCAACAACGAAGCTGAGTACGAGGCAGTCCTTGTTGGGCTCTGACTCGCTCAAACCTTTGGAGCTTCGTGTATCCATCTGTTCACCGACTCCGAGGTGGTCTCCAGCCAGATCAAGGGCACCTACGCGGCAAATGATGATACATTGAAAAGGTATCTGGCTTTAACACTTAAGCTTTTGTTAACGTTTGCTTCGACTGATATCCAAAAGATACCCCGCGAAGAAAACGTTAAAGCTGATGCTCTTAGTAAAATGGCCTCCGCGGTCCCGTCAAATGTGTCTCCGGACATAATCGTCGAAGAAGCTACCCACCCTTCGATTAACGAGTTGATGATTTCTGTGTTGACTGACGCCGATCCCAATTAGAAGACCCCAATCATCCAGTATCTCCGGAATGGCACCTTGCCCGAAGATAAATTAACAGCTCGGCGGATAATTCTCAAAGCACCGAAGTACACACTTCACGACGGAATTTTATATCGTCAGTCATACTTACAGCCGAGTCTCCAATGTCTTGGCCTGGTCCAGGCCGATTATATTCTACGGGAATTCCACGAGGGGGCGTGCGCGAGTCATATTGGGTCACGGATGTTGGCCAAGAAAGTGCTTCGGTGGGGATACTACTGGCCCACCCTATTTAATGATGCCCACAATTTGGTATCAAGGTGTGACAAATGTCAACGGCACTCCCAAGTGAAACACCTGCCGCAAACCGAGCTCATTGGCATACAAAGTGCCTGGCCATTCATACAGTGGGGAATCGACATCGTGGGACCGTTCCCAGTTGCTCCGGGGGGATTGAAATTTCTTGTGGTTGTTGTGGATTATTTGACGAAATGGGTCAAGGCCGAGCCTCTTAGTGCCATTACTGGACACAATATCCTCAAATTTGTTTGGCGTAACATCATATGCCGCTTCGCTATTCCAAATGCAATTATATCTGACAATGGCAAACAATTTGCAAATGATCCCTTTCGGTCCTGGTGCGAGGAGTTGCACATCAAGCAAGTTTTCACCTCGATAGCTCATCCCCAAGCTAATGGTAAGGTAGAATTCACAAACCGTACTCTCGTCAACGGCCTGAAGAAACGATTGGATCAAGCCAAAGGTCTCTGGGCCGAGAACCTTCCGCAAGTTCTCTGGGCTTATCGCACTACGCCACATTCTTCCACCGGGGAGACTCCATATAGCCTCACCTATGGCTCCGAGGTTGTCATTCCTGCTGAGGTGGGAGTGCCCAGCCCTAGACTCGTACACCTCGACCCCGAGGCTAACGAGAAAGCACTCCGTACCAACTTAGACGAGCTGGAGCATCGCCGCGAGCAATCTTTCATCCGCCAAGCTAAATGCAAGCAACAAGCAGCTCAATATTACAACCTCCGGGTTTGGGGTACACAGTTCCAGGTCGGAGACCTTGTACTTCGGTTAAATTCTGCCAGCAAAGCTGCCCCCGAGGGCAAACTACATGCTACCTGGGAAGGACCTTATCGCGTCACTGCCGCCTACGCCTCCGGGAGCTATCAGTTAGAGCATTTGGATGGAACACCGATGCCTCACACCTGGCACGTTAGCAATCTGCGGCGTTTCGATCTATAGTTTCCGTTGTCAAGTACTTTTTCTTCCTTTACGTTTTTTGTACATACTTTCATTTTCATACCATGGTACTTTATGTTTCAAGTTTACATTTGTATTCTTCTATTGTTCCGACAATCGCTATGAATAAAAGTTTTAACTTCTAATACATCAACTGCTTCTCTTCTACGCCGCGGGGACGCCTGGCCTAGAATACTCGCATATTTATTGCAGCAAATTGTTACTTGTCTCCGGACAAGGTCGTCTCTCGCCTGATCCGTCCGGAGAGACCACGCTCTTGGTCCCCGAACATGAATTCCCTCTCGCCTGATTTATCCGGAGAGGTCAACAACTCTGTTATTGTGCAAACGTTAACTCCCGCCCGATCCGTCCGGGGAGATTCTATGCCTTGTTCCCGAACAAGACTTATTTACATCCTGTACTCCTAAGTACTAACTACCACATTATTTGCATCACGTTATATTAAAAGAATTAAAAGAAAATTGCATCATGCCCAAGTCCTTAGCTACCCTATTTTTTGTTTTTTTTTTTTTTTTTGCAAAACGTACTTGTTATATATGTCAACTATTTTCACTGAAGTTTTATTCACAAAAATACTTTACATTTACAAATGATACATTACAACACAACATCTTTATTTATCTACGACCCCCTAACCAATACTCCGCGCTTCGGCGCTGAGATCCGCCCCGGGAGCTCCTTCGCGTCCTCCGGGATATGGAAGTTCCCCGGGACTGGGCTCCAGTCCTCTCCCTACTCTGGCCTCCTTGCGGGCAAGAGCTTGATTGACGGCCTCTTTAGGGTGGAGCATTGGTTGTTGAGCTGGCCTTGAAGTGTTAGCCAATTCAACAGGATCCCACTCTGCAGGGGCCATCACTTCGATCTCCTCAGCCAGTTTTTGAACCTCCTCCTCGGTGACCACTACCTGGCTCGGTTCTCGGATTATCAATCCGGTCAGTTTTTTCACCGAGCCCTTTTTACCTCCTCGGGGAGCCTTCAAGGAGTTACCTCCTCTGCAGTACGACGCCACCTTCTGCGGCCTGTTAAGCCCTCGTACATGCTGAGGAGTATTTCTAACACCTCTCGCTTCCTAATTAGCTCGGAGGAGTCGGTGTGACCGCCTCCATCAGTACGGAAATTTCCTTCTGGATTTCGGCCGTACGCTCTTCCACCTCCTCGAAAATTAGTTGGCCGAACTCCGAAAATATTCGCTCGTATTCTCTTTGGTGGACAAAGAGTCATTCCACCTCAGTGCATTTGGACAGGTACTTAAGCTGGTGATCTAGGGCTTTCTCGGTGGCTATGGTTCTTGCCTTTTCGGCCTCGGATACCTTCTTCTCTGCAACAGCGAGCTTTTTTTCCAGCCTCGGGACTACCGACATCTTTAGGTCATCTCTTTCTCTTTGCAGCCAGTTCATTGACTGCATTAGTTTCTTGATGACCTCGTGAAGGTCCGCGGTGTTCTCCTGCTGCACCCGTGATATACATAAAACACTTATAAGACCACCAGTATGCAACACATATTACTATTCGAAGCTCAAGGCATACATTCAAGATCATCGGCACAATATCAAGAGCTTATCATTCATACGTTCGAAAAAATAGCAATTACAAATCAAGTGTTTTTTATAAATACAAATTCAAACAAAAAATGTTACCTACTCTATGTCTCCGCCTAAGGTAGGAGGAGAACTGACCTCCGCTGCGGCCGAGGTAGTGGCAGCCAGCTCCACGGTCGGGTTCGCTGCCAGCTGAAGAGCTCCGCCCTCCTGGGGAGCTAGTTCAACCGCCTCGGGCTCAATCCTCGGTGAAGGGGCCCTGTGCCTTGGCTCTGGCACATACATGCCCATTCGATATCCCAGGAAGTCCTCGTCCTGGTCTACCAAACAGCTTGCCACATCTTCTGCCGACATAATAGTTCCCTTATAGGCCAATGCCTCCACCAATGGCCAATCCGGGAGCCGCGACAAAGTGTTATAGTAGGCGGCGTCAACATTGCTCACGGATGCATAGTCGTACCCGAAGTCTTTCTTATAGACGTCTACCTCCGGGTACACGTCCTTTACCATCTCCAACACTTCAGAGCGCGTGGCTACGTCTCCAACCGCCACAAAATTTTGTCAAGAAGTTCACAAATGTCTTCATTTGTGACAGCTTCTCGACGAAGGCCCTCAGCATCGCCCCCTGGCCCTCCGCTTTCTTCTTTAGCTCCTCACGAACTGCGGCCAGTTCTCCCCGGAGGAGGGCCATCTCTGCAACCTCGCTCCTAAGCTGGGCAGCTTCCTTCTCGGCCTCGAGCGCCCTGCCCTGCGCTGTTACTTAGCCACTTTTGGCCTCAGCTGCCTCTGCGCGGAGCTTATCGCACTCCTTGCGCCGAGTCCTCAGTTCTTCGCCCAGCGCTTCGGTCTCCTCTTTTTGGAGACGACGTCCGAGGTCAATTAGCCCTTGGCTTAGGGTCCACACTTCCTCCATTTTGGACACCTCGTGGCCCTCCACTCTTGCCTGGCCCTGCATAAAGCTTTGTTAGACATTGCACATCAACGAGATATGTAAACACATGATAACTATACCTCCGAGGGTCGGATCCAACCGCATTCTCTTTGAGACAGACGGCGGTGTCGGTACAGGCCGCGGCCTCTTCCTCGCCCTTGGGGTGGTGTCCGTCCGCGGAACCACCTCCTCGGTCCCCTCGCCGGGTATTCTCCCCGAGGTTCTCTCGACCTCGGGGATCGTGCTTTTGGGAGTGGCCACTCTCTCCGTTTCAGGAGTTTGTTGCGCACTCCCCGAGGTCTTCTTTAGGAGGCTGGTCTTAAAACATCCCACTGCAAAAAATGGTCAGCAAATTAGCAAACAATACTATCAAACTGCTGCAGACAAGTGTAAAAAGAATCCCTACCCTCCACTTCCGCCCCGGTTAAAGAATACTTATTTCAGTGTCCCCGCTTGCTCGAACACATCAACCGACTCCGGTACACCCTTGGGTACCCCGTCTACCACTTCCTCCCTCCTCCACCTCGGGATTGGCCTCGATTCTTTAATATACAAGAACTTCACTTTCCAGTTCTCTACTTTGCTCGGGTTTTGCACCCTGAACCCTCTTTGCAGCCTCGGGTTCAGTGAGCACCACCCTTTCCCCTCCCCAATTGATTTCAACTGGAAGAAGTACCTGAATAATTCTATGGAGGGCTCCACCCCCGAGGAGTTACATACCAACATATATCCTACTATTTGCCTCACGGCATTTGGCGTTAATTGCCCTAATGTTATACCATAATATCCTAGCAGCTCCACCACAAAATCCCACAATGGGAATCTCAACCCTACCATCAACTAATCTATATATATAGTTATAAACCCATTCGGTGGACAGCAAGCCTTATCACTAGGTCCGAGTATTATGTACTCTAAATCTATCGGGAAATAAAAACTCGGCACCATCGCCTCGATTTGGGCCTCCGTCACCCGAGGCATCCTAGAGGCCACCTCCAGATTAACCTCCTCCTCTAAACAGGTTGGAAATCCCACTTCCCGGGTCTAAATTTCTCTAAGGTCAGCCCTATATACTTTCCTACTCTCCCTCTTTTCTGGGAAAATGGTCCGCAGAGGTCTAGCATCGACGGGACTCTCATCAGTACCCACTACCCTCACACTAGAATATTCTGAAGATCGAGAGATACTTACTTGATTTTTTAGAGAGGTAGGCACGAAGTTGGAGTGATTTTCAGAAGTTTGTTGCTTTCTTTTACGTCTTCCCACTGGTTTTTTTATCGCAATTGAAAATGAGAGAAAAATGCAACTATCACTTCCTTTTTCCCTCTAATACAAAGTTTCAACGGCCCAGATTGCGCCTGTTCAAATTCCATGGCTTAAGCACGTGCAATACACGCGCCCTTGGCTTGCGCACCTGCATGCCACACACGCGCCACACGCGCAATGATGGCGCTACCAATCACATCAAGCTAACCTTCCCTAGGAAGCTTTGTGTTTCACTCCGGTTGACTCCTTCACCCCGGGGGTACTTCAGTTCGACTCCGGTTGACTCCTCCACCCCGGGGGTATTTCAGTTCGACTCCGGTTGACTCATCCACCCGGGAGATACTTCAGTTCGGCTCCGGTTGACTCCTTCATCCCGGGGCTATTTCAGTTCGACTTCGGTTGACTCCTCCACCCCGGGGGTACTTCAGTTTGGCTCCGGTTGACTCCTTCACCCCGGGTGTATTTCAGTTCGGCTCCGGTTGACTCCTTCACCCCGGGGGTACTTCAGTTCAACTCTGGTTGACTCTTTCATCTCGGGATTACGACAGTTCACCCTGCTTGATCTTTTTACCACGGGGGTAGATCAGTTAGGCACGGATTGACTCGGACTGCGCTACTACTTCAACTCTACTGCGGCTACCTCACAACCCATCAACCCACGCATTACTCTTATTAACCGAAGCTCCCACCTCGCTCCGACTGGTGTGGGGGCATCTGATAGGTATGGCCCAATCTCTCCGGGTCGGACTAACATGCCAGCCGAGTCAATTGGGCCCAAAAGCCCAAGCCCAGTCGCGGCATTTTTGGAAGTTGGGAAAAGATCCCCATGATCTCTTCCAATAGCCATGTAGATTTGGTTAGCGGAATTATAGGGATTTAGTTAGGGTTTCGATTGATTAGTATAAATAGGAGAATTTTGGATGAATTGAGGGTTCCGACTTTGTATTCTAGAATTACGGCTTGTAAGATTGAACTCCAACGTTGAAAGAAAGATAGTGAAACACCTCGGAAGGTTATTGCCTTCTCTCGTGGACGTAGATCTCCGGATCGAACCATGTAAACCTTTGTGTCATCTTATGTTGTGATTGTTGGGGATTGTCATTGTGATTGTGATTCGTTTGATATTCGACTTTACGCTTTATCACAAACTATTCATCAACCCTATAGAGAAGTAAGCTCTTACTACTTATGATTAACAGGGGCCTTTTATTATTTAACAGAGTAATTTAATAATTACTAAGATGCATTCAGGTACAGACAATATGAGTTGTGGGAAAGATATATAGATTTATATCCTGATGGAGAACTGGTTTACACTGTTGGCATCAACGATTATTGTAAAAGTCTGGTTCTTTGCCCATGTAAGTAGGTAAAGCATCACTTGACCCGTTTCGGTTTTCTAACTTAATTGTGATTTCTAAATAGAACCTTTATGTAGATAATTTGATTATTTAGGGATCCTATCACCCATTGTTTTCAAGAATATAATGATCATTTTCCTATTTACAATGCATCTATGTTTTCCAGGATTACAAAAAAAAAAACTATATGCCAACCATATGGTAATTTGTATTCAATGTAAGAAATATCATGATAGGAACTTATACCCTCAGGCCATTGGCATATTCTGACTATTCTGATTAATGTTGTTATGGATATGCAAATAGTAAGTTAAAAAATAATTTCCTAATAATTGAATACCTTCTTAAGTATGATGACTGAGATATGTCTCTGAGATGATAATTTTTTTTAAATATGAACGTTGATTAGGTAATTTTTTTTTCATCGTTTTTCTTTTTTATCTCTACTTATTTATTTTTCGTTGATATATTTTCAGCATTTTGCAAGGTATGAGCTTTGGGAAATGGAGTAATTAATATTTTTCATGTTGTGAAGTGCGTTCAACCTCAAGAAGATTTGATCGCGTATTTAATTTTTTATTACTGTTGTTGGACCTTTTTGCTAAAACAATGTATTTGATATATTTGATGATTTGACTATCTGAGACAATTTTTTTTAGTTAGTTTTTTATTCTTTTATGTGATATATTATCTTCTTGAATTATTTAAGATTTGAAAATATTAAAAAAATAAAAATTGAAAAATAATGGCTAAAAGCTGATGATGTGATTATCAAATAATTGTTGTTTTATTTAGGCTTTTACCCTTTTATGTGATGTATTTTATTGAATTATTTCTTATTTAAAAATATTAAAATAATTAAAACAGGAAAATAATAGCTAATAACAGGTATCACAAACTCTTGTTATAAAGGTTAAACGACAACGGTCATAAAGCGTTGTCTTTACTGTTGTTGTAAAGATTAAAATGACAATGGTAAAAAACCTTTGTTGTCACTTTTGTTGTAAAGGTACAAAAGAGAACGGTTAATAACTGTTGTTAACAAGATTTGTTGTGATCTAAAAGACAACGGTTCCGCTGCATTGTAACAGACGTTGTGGTAAACATAAACTACAATGGTTTATATGCGTGTGAAGCCGTTGTGGTATGCATCTACGACAACACGAAAAAATCGTTGTGGTAGGTTGGGTCTACCACAACGCCAGGTACGACAACTCATTTATCACAAACAACAACTGCTTTCCACCGTTGTTGTTTAGCAGAACTGTTGTAGTGAACCTAGTTTCAATCAGATTTTTCTCAAAAGCTAGGCAACATAATTATTCGAGCATATTTGATATGGCAAAATCAACTACTTTCAAGAGTTGCAACTTTTTAACAATTGATCCTCACCGATTAAGTGTATCACTCATGTCTCATGTGTATAGATTAGAAAATGTTTTCGCTCAAATTGGATCATATGTACTGTCTACCATAAGCTTGCATATTGCCTAAATTAGACTCGTACTCGACATGTGTGACATAGAATCAAATAGGTCTTTCATTTTGGTTGTAACGTAGGCTTAAGGTAAGATGGGATAAATATGGCTAAAAAGTGACTAATCTTGGACTAATCAAGCTATTACTAACCCGACTACCCCTCAACACTCAACAACAATCACTCAAACTTCACTCTTCAATTTTCATAAAACCATCAAATATAGCCTCTTCACCCCCCACAGAAGTGCTTGACAACCAAGTGCTTTTCCTACCGACTTATTCGAGTACCACATTTTTTGGACTACTTGATCCTTCCAATCAACACGACATTTAAGAACTTTTCTATTCCTAATCTTTCCTCAATAATCAAAATAAAACACATATTTACATCATTCTCTTTTCTTTTTCTTTTCAGATTTTTCTCTTTTTTTTTCCTTTTTTTTTTTCTTTTCAAAAATGAAAATAACAACAAACATCAACTAACAATACTAGGAGAGGTTAATTTTTCCAGATTTCCACCTATTACTTTTTACTACTTCTACCAAACTCATCCCATTAAACTATTCACTCCAATCCCATGCTTTTTCCCCATTCTACCTTCAAATCAACCTCCCACTTACTTAATTAGTCCAACTAAGTTCAAAGACTTAAAGGAATGGTATGTAGCTTGTAATGTAGGGCTAATGAAACGAATAAGCTAAAAGCTCAAGTGGCTAACTAGGGATTATTTTTCATAATTTTTTGGTAAAACTGATTTCTTTTAAGGCTAAAAAAATAGACGAAAAATCAAGAATGCCTAGAATCACTTTCTAAATCACAACATGCACTTGACACCTGCTTAAAAAAAGGCTCAAGGAAATTTCTAGAGACAAATACATATGGCCAATCACTTCACACCGAAAGAAATATATATTACTCCTAAAATGGGAGTACAATTTAAGCTCAAAATCTCACAAGGCTAAAAGTGATCAAAAGTTCTAAGTTCAAACTTAATTTTGTCTCAATTTTCCTATCAAGCTCTACTATGTACCAAATTTGCAAAAATATTTCTCAAAAACATCTCATCATCAACACATCATCATCATATCGTTTTCCTTTTTTTTCAATCGACAATCAACAATCCGGGTTTTTCACGAAATATGACTCCAACAAAACACATAAAAGCAATAAATAAAAGTAATAAATAACATCTACTACCAACATGACAATGAAATCAACTAGCAGTGGGCACACAGACCTGACTCAACGATCAACTCAACGCTTTGAGCTCACAGGCCCAATATACCAAGAAAGCATAGAAATAGCATGAAACAAGTAACAAAATCTAGAGCACATAAAAAGTAAATAGCGGCCAAGACGTTCCACTATGCACCCCCTCCCCCAAACTTGGTCGAAGACCAATGTTTGTGGGAAAATAGTGGTATGCCTTGGTGCTTAACTCATAGTCTATGGCCGAGGCGGTGGTTGGAAACCTTGTTGGCTCCAATAAGGACTTCTTAAAAGTGACCTTTCGCGGCTAAAGCTTATAGCCTTTAAATTGCACTATCAAAACTATGAAGACTGGTGTCGCGGTCGCGATGATTCGAGCTCAAACTTACTCCTTCTGTGATAAATTTGTCGCGGCCACAACGAGGTTGGTCGCGGTCGCGTAGAGGCAGTCGGTGCAGTGTGAGGATTCTGGGACGATTTTGTTACGACCGTGACGATGTGTGTCGCGGTCATGTTGGACCAATTTCATCCCCAATGTTACTTTTCATCCTCTCGGCCCCTTTTCTTGCTTTCGCGACCATGTTCCATTGCTTCGTGGATCTTGTGTCATGTCAATTCCTAAAACATTAAAAACACTAAAAATAAACATTAAAACATGAAAATAAAAATAAATACTGAAATTTAAAGAAAAATAGTAAACATCGGGTTTTCTTCCAACAAGCGCTTTATTTTTCGCCTTCAGCTGAACGAACTTTTTGATTATATTTGAGCTCCAAACACCCCAACTTAGGAGTATTTTCATCGATTGAGAACACATACTCATTTCTCAAATTCACTATAGCAGTTTTACTCTTTCTTTCAACAGCGTAGACAACACAACACTTTTGTTTCCCTCTTAAACTCAACCTATTGTAAATCGGGATAGTAACCATCTCGCTTTGAACACGAAAAGCCAGCTCCCCCTTTGGGACAACTATTAATGTTTCTAGTTGCCGAGAAAGGTTGACCTAAGATGAAAGGGACATTAGTGTTCCCTTGCATATCCACAACTCGGAAATCCCTAGGGAATTCAAGATTTGAAACTCTAACCAACACATCCTCTACTACCCCAAATGGCATAGAAAAAAACCATCCACCAACTGAATAGTAGTAAAGGCTTGTTTTGGTGCCCCTAATCCTAATTGTCTATATGTTCTAGGAGATATCAAATTAACGCTTGACCCTAAATCACACTACACGTTTCAAAAATTATAACTACCAATAGAACATCGGATAGAAAGCCTTCTTGGATCATTAATTAATCAGCTCTTCTTGGTTGTGTGCTTGTGTTAGTGCTCCTTCTGGGACTTGCTATTTTTTTCTTATTTGTCTCTTTTTCTTTGTGCGTCTTTTTCTTTTTCTCTCGTGTACAATCAGATTTTTCATCAAGTGGTTTTAGAGCCTTTTTCAGTAACCCCTCAATGTCAATGTTATCCTTAGATTCTGTGTAACGCAGAAAATATACTAACACAATCTATAAGGTTAAGGTTAGCAAAGAATGTATCATATAAATAGAATTCAAAAGGATTATCATTAAGAAAATGCAGAACTTTCTTATCCAAGGTGATTCTGCCTTCCTTCTTTTGTTTATTGATAGGTATGGCCCAGTCACTTCGGGTCGGGTTGACACTTCGGACCAAATAAACCCGACCCGAACACCCTGGCCCACTAACCGGCCCAGAAGTATGCGTCCCAAATAATGTGGCCTAATGGGCGCGGCCCAACTGCAGCGTATTCCGCTATTCAAGGCCCACGATCTGCTCCCAACTTCCATGCAACGGAAAAGAGGCGCGATGGAGTTAGTTAGGGTTCAGGATTGAATAGTATAAATAGGAGAATGAAACTCGGAATTAGGGTTGGGTTTTTTGTATTCTGAAACTATAGTGTGTAACTTGAAAAAAGAAGAGAAATAAACACCTCGGCCAGTGCCATTTTCTGCCCGTGGTCGTAGATCTCCGGATCGATCCAAGTATATCTTGTGTGTTTTTATATTTCTTGCATTGATTTAGGCCGAATTGATTGGATACCGGATTGCGCTTTATCAATTGGCGCCGTCTGTGGGAACCGTAAAGTGGTTTTGATATTAACAGTGCATTTGATATACCATGGTAATGACTCGTCTAAATCAATCTCGCCAGGGTGATCAGGTCAATCAAGATCCACCCATGGATCAAGTTTTTCCGCCGAGGCAATCGCCGATGAGGGATACATCTCATCATCAGGGCAACCAAGGCCCGACCATGAATTCGGACAACCAATTTTTACCTCTACCTCCACAAGACACGCAAAACCCTAATCCCGCTGCCGTACGGCCGCCGGTTAATATTCAGATGACTCCAGAATTACTCCAGGCTTTCCTACAGGAACATGCTCATGTTCTCCAAGACTGGGCATCCAATCGCCTGAATCCTGATGGACCTGCTGGACATGCTACCAATCCCGCAGTGCATCCACATCGTCAGAATCCGCACAGCCGACAAGATCCAGCGCACCACGGGCGTCAAGATCGGCGACGGGAGCGACCTGGTTCTCCCGAGGACCATGGGAGTTCTAATGGGTCAAGACAGTGCAACGATGAACCTGCAGATGCCGATCGCCGCCGTCCACTTAATGCGACTAAAAGGGTTCGTTATGCCAATCCTCATACTCTAGATCTCCAGGAGTATGAGCGAGTACAACGCAATGTTGAACTAGATAGAATCCTAGGCCTAGACGCCAATGGGGACATTATCACACCATTCTCCCAAGAAATTCTGGCTACGTCCCTTCCCGAAGGGTTCAAAAGGCCTGCCATACCACCTTACGACGGCACGGGAGATCCAGCTAATTTTCTTGGAGCTTTTAGGCACAACATGCTCAGCCGCGATCATACCACATCTCTTCACTACTGTAAGATCTTTCCCGAGTATCTTCAGGATGAGGCTCGGGTTTGGTTTGATTCTCTCCCTCGTAATAGCATATCCTCTTTTAGAGAACTTGCCGAACACTTTTGGGCGCGTTTCGAAGCACGTGCAAAGCCCATGGCCACTTTGGCCGATCTCATGAATATGGAACAACGGGACGGCGAAACCGTTACCCAATTTCTTGACCGCTTTACAGCGGAGAGTCTTAAGGTAGGAAGCTGTTCGGATGATGTTATCATCAATGCATTCATGAATGGTCTCCGTCCCGGACCACTCTACACCGAGTTGGTTCGTAATCCACCGGTCACAACCCGAGCACTGTTTAATACTGTGTGCAGATATGCTAAGGCCGAGGAGCAGACTCGTCGGAAGCGTGAGAAACATGCTAGCAAGCGCGATAGGGCACAGGTTGGGCCCAGCATACGACCTAGTGCCTTTTCTCGTCTGAATCAGGGGCGTTCAGAATCTCGAGGGGATATTCCACAATTCACCCCGCTGACAAAATCGCGAGCTGAAATTCTTTCTGTTCACAAGAATGATTTACGGCCCTGTCCGCGGATGACTGCCCCGCCTGAAAAGCGAAACCGCGGAAAGTGGTGTGCGTACCACCGTGATCATGGGCATGAGACGGAGGAGTGCCGAGAGCTCGGCAAGTAAATTGAGGATTGTTTAAAGAAAGGTCTCTTGCGACAATATATTGCTCGGACCAATGACAAGCCTCGGACAAATCAGAATGGGGGTTCGTCCCTCAACCATGGAGGTTATCACGACCGGGGTTCGCAACAAAACCGTCCGTCGTGGCAAAATAATCGGCCGGGGTCTAACAATTATGCACGGCAAGACCTTGGCAATCGTCAACAACCTCATTTTTTGCCACCACCCCCTCCTCCGGGAGGACCCGGAGACAATGCACCTACTCACGTCATAAACGTGATATAAGGGGCCCTCCTTACGGGGGCTTCTCGAAATGCTTTAAAGGCAGAGGCACGCCGTCCTCCTCCCGAGGAGCCGCGTCATAAGCGCCTCCATCAGTCTGAAACTGTCAGTTTCACAGATAGAGACCCGGTTCCAGAGATTACACCCCATACTGACGCCATCGTCATCGACATGGCTGTAGCCAATGTTACAATAAAGCGAGTCTTCGTAGACAATGGAGCTGCAGTGAGTGTTATATTCGCCGACTGTTTCCAAAAAATGGGGATTCCTCAGGAGCAACTTCGGCCGGCCCCCGGGCCATTGCAGACTTTCACCCAGGTTGAAGTTCAGCCAGAAGGCGTAATCAATCTCCCGGCGTCTCTGGGAACTTATCCGGCGATAAAAACTATTTTCGTGGATTTTTACGTGGTTAACTCCCCGTCCCCGTATAATATGATTTTGGGTCGGGATTGGCTTAATCCCGCCAAAGCCATATGCTCCACATACCACCTCGCGCTAAAATTCCCCACATCACACGGCGAAGTGGCTATCCGCGGCAGTCAGCGGGTCTCTAAAGAGTGCATGTACGTCGCACTCAAAAAGGCAACCAAGGTTCCTCCCAAACAGCAGCTTCAGGTGGCATCATCAACTCTTGAACCTCATTTATGTACATCATTGGGGGACACCACTGTCCAGGTGCCACTCGATCCATCCAAGCCTGAACAAACAGTAACTGTCGGTGCCGTGGATGTGCCGTGGTTACATCATGCCATCATCCAGACCTTGCGAGAGTATTCCGATGTCTTCGCATGGTCTCCTTTGGATATGCCCGGGGTCTCTCCTGATGTAATAACCCACAAGCTGAACATCGATCCCAGCGTTAAACCTATACAGCAAAAACAAAGGAAATTCGCTCCGGAGCGAAATGCGGCCATTCGAATTGAGGTACAACAACTTTTAGATGCAGATATCTTGTTCGAAGTTTATTACCCTTCTTGGTTGTCCAATCCAGTGATGGTAATAAAGTCCAGCGGGGCATGGCGGATGTGTGTCGATTTTTCCGACCTCAATAAACATTGTCCGAAGGACTATTATCCTCTAACCTCCATCGACAAAAAGGCCGAAGCCATTACTGGGCATGTGGCGCTTTGTTTCTTAGACTTGTATAAGGGATACCATCAGATCTTCATGGATCATCAGGATGCCCTCAAAACGGCATTTATCACTGATTTTGGGTGTTTTGCTTTTAAGAAAATGCCCTTCGGGCTCAAGAACGCGGGGGCCACATATCAAAGTCTCATGGACCGCGTGTTTCGCGATCAAATAGGCCGCAATGTTGAGGTTTACGTTGATGATCTAGTCATAAAAAGCGCCTCACGTTCTTCATGTGTGCAAGACATTGTTGAAACGTTGCATACTCTGCGGCATTACAATTTGCGACTTAATCCGGCAAAATGTACCTTCGGCGTTGGTTCCGGAAAGTTTCTCGGGTATATGGTTTCGCAGCATGGCCTTCAGGCCAATCCAGCAAGCTTTGGGATGTGTTAGATCTGCAACCACCGAAGATGTTCAGAGACGTTCAACGCCTCACGGGTGGTTTGGCGGCTTTAAACCGTTTTTTGTCTAAAGCAGCAGAGCGATAACTCCCATTCTTCAAAATTTTGAGACAGGCGAAGTCATTTGAGTGGACTCCGCAGTGCACCGAGGCTTTCGAGGCTTTAAAGCGTCATATACAGCAACTGCCCACTCTATCAGTTCCTCTCTCCGGAGAGCCGCTCTACATATATTTGGCTTCCGCCGAGGAAGCCATTAGCGCCGCTCTTGTGCGAGAAGTCAATGGTGTTCAACATCCGGTGTATTTTGCAAGCCGAGTACTTCACGGGGCGGAGACACGGTACTCCATGTTGGAAAAAACCGTGCTCGCACTCGTCATGGCAGCTCGACGTTTGCGGCCATATTTCCAAGGGCGCGAAATACGGGTTCTAACCAATCATCCCATCCGTCAGATTCTTGTCAAGCCCGAGGTGTCAGGGCACCTCGCCAAGTGGGCTGTCGAATTAGGAGAGTATGATATTCAATTTCTTCCCCGCCGAGCTATCAAGGGTCAAGCACTTGCAGACTTTTTGGCTGAGACCCCAGGGGATAATCATGAATCTTCAGCAAACAATGATAATCATCACCCTACTTCTCTTGAACCTACACCTCGCAAGTGGCACTTATATGTGGATGGTGCTTCCACGGCTCGTGGGAGTGGTGCCGGGGTGCTTCTCATTGACCCCGAGGGAGTTGAGGTTAAGTACGCCCTCCGATTTAAATTTAAGGTGACCAATAATGAAGCAGAATACGAGGCAGTTCTCGCTGGGCTCCAACTCGCTCAAACCTTAGCTATCCGCCATCTTGAGCTCTTCACGGACTCCGAGGTTGTATCCAATCAGATCCAGGGTACTTATGCCGCTAAGGATGAAACAATGATCAGGTATCTCGCTTTAACACTCAAACTTATGTCAACTTTTGATACGGTTGTTATCCAGAAAGTACCACGCACACAGAATGCCAAAGCTGACGCGCTCAGTAAATTAGCCTCCGCGGTTTGCACTAATATATCTCCGGATATTATGGTCGAAGATATATTTCATCCGGCGATTCATGAGGCAACGGTCTCGGCGTTGATCGATAGTGATCCGAATTGGATGACTCCTATTGTTCAGTATCTTCAGGATGGAACTTTGCCTAATGACAAGCTGCGAGCTCGGCAGATAGTTCTTAAGGCACCCAAGTACTCATTCCATGATGGGATTTTGTATCGGCGGTCGTACTTACAACCAAATCTCCGGTGCCTTGCTCCTGCCCAGGCCGATCAGGTTCTTCGGGAGGTTCACGAAGGGGCCTGCGCCAGTCACATCGGCTCACGGACGTTGGCCAAGAAAATTCTTCGATGGGGGTATTATTAGCCAACCTTATTTAACGATGCCCACGATTTAGTGCCCAAGTGCAGCAAGTGTCAACTGCACTCTCGTGTGAAGCACCTGCCACAAACCGAGCTCACTGGAATTCAGAGTGTGTGGCCATTTATCCAATGGGGAATCGATATTGTCGGCCCGTTCCCAGTCGCTCTGGGGTGATTGAAA
Organism: Ajuga chamaepitys; assembly: GCA_958295605.1. NCBI lineage: Eukaryota > Viridiplantae > Streptophyta > Magnoliopsida > Lamiales > Lamiaceae > Ajuga > Ajuga chamaepitys. The sequence goes on from OY282506.1 coordinate 16,586,137, forward strand.
TTTCTGGTTGTCGCCGTAGATTACTTCACTAAGTAGGTAGAAGCCGAACCTCTTACTGCCATCACTGGTCAAAACATATTGAAGTTCGTCTGGCGAAATATTATATGTCGCTTTGGCATACCGAGCACTATTATTTCGGATAACGGCAAACAGTTTGCCAATGATCCCTTCCGATCATGGTGCGAGGAGCTCCATATTAAACAAATTTTCACCTCGGTAGCTCACCCTCAAGCCAATGGTCAGGTGGAAGTCACTAACCTTACACTCCTTGCGGGTATAAAGAAACGTCTGGATCGTGCTAAAGGTCTTTGGGCCGAAAATCTTCCGCATGTCCTATGGGCTTATCGCACAACGCCACATACCTCTACTGGGGAGACCCCCTACAGTCTGACCTATGGCTCCGAAGCTGTGATCCGGGCGGAAATCAGCGTACCAAGCCCCCGACTCGTAACTTTGACTCCCGAGGATAATGACGAAGCTCTTCGTACAAATTTGGATGAGCTCGAATATCGTCGTGATCAATCGTTCATCCAGCAAGCCAAGTGTAAACAACGTGCAGCTCAGTATCATCACCTCCGGGTTCGAGGCACTCAGTTCAATGTCGGGGACCTAATACTTCGACTTAATTCAGCCAGCAAAGCCGCCCCCGAGGGGAAATTACACGCTTCTTGGGAAGGTCCTTATCGCATCGTTGCCGCACACGATTCCGGATCCTACCAGTTAGAGCATCTCGATGGAACCCCGATTCCCCGAAGCTGGCATGTTACCAACCTGAGACGCTTCTATCTGTGAACACCAAATGACAAGTATCATTCTTATCTTTATGTTCATTGTACACTTCTTTTTCGTTGCTATTTCTCTTTGTATTCTTTAAGTGGCTCCGGCACTCAACAATGAATAAAATTTCTTTATTTGTGCATTTTACTGTACTTTCTTCTACGTTACGGGGACGCCCTAACGTAGTCGTATTATTATTACTCGTCTCCGGACAATTGGATCTCTTTCCCGATCCGTCCGGGGAGATTCACATTTCGTCCCCGGACTCATATCCCCTCTCGCCTGTTTAACCAGAGAGGTGTTTTACTCCCGCCCGATCCGTCCGGGGAGGTTTTAATTGGCGCCGTCCATATCGTGTTCCCGAACACCGGTTAAAGCACTTATTACTTTTGGTTAACAACTCGTTGTTTTCCTTAACACAACTTTGCAAACCAAAACGGTTTATTACATTTTTTTCCATTAAAGGCCAAAAGGTTCTTTGCACATTACTTCAAAAAAAAAAAAAAAAACTATCTATGGCCTCCGAGCCAGTACTCGGCGCTGCGGCGTTGAGATCTATTCCCGGACCTACTCCGTGTCCTACGGGATCTGGTCACTCCTCGGCCTTGAGCTCTGGCTCTTTCCCCTCCGCGGGCCCCCCAACGTCGCGCACTCGTCCTTGGCGCTTGTCTGGGGGTTTCGTCTCTTGTGCGAGCCCGACGACTTGGCTGCGGGGTAGACCTCGGAATTTGGGCCTATTGCACAGGATCCTATTCCTCGGGGTCCATTACCTCGATTTCTTTGGCCAGCTCCTCGACTACCTCTTCGGCGACAACCGCGGGCTCTTCTTCAACTGTAGTCACTGGAACTGGCTCTCGAATTATAATTCCTTGGCTTCTACTCGCTGGCTTCTTTTTACCCTTCCGGGGGGTTTTTGAAGTACCTTGGCTCCGGCTAGGACCCGCGATGTATTCCTCGGCAGAGGGCCGCCACCTGCCACGGCCTTTCAGTCCTTCATACATATTGAGGAGTAACTCCAACACCTCTTGCTTTCTTACAAGCTTCGAGGACTCGGCCGGACCCTTCGTCATCAGTGCTGAAATTTCATTTTGAATCTCTACGACCCGCGCCTCAACTTCCTCAAATGTCAGTAAGCCGAACTCAGTCAGTATCCGGTCATACTCCCTTTGATGGATGAGGACTCGGTCCAGTTCAGCAACTTTCGCCAGGTACTTCAACTCCTGGTCGCAGGCTCTCTCCACGGCCTCCTTCGCCTTTCTCTCCGCAACGGCTACCCGCTTTTCTAGCCTCGGCACTACTTGCATTTGCAAGTTATTCTTCTCTTCGCGGAACCACTCTAATGATTGCATGAGCTTCTTTATCGTGTCGTGCAATTCCGCGGTATTCTGAACAGGCAACAGAATCAACAAGAAAGATCAATCTCAAGCATACAATGAACGGCAGCTCAATTAATCAACAAAATTTATATTCAACACAATCAGAGTACATTATCCATGGTCCGGTACAAGGGATTTACATTTACTCCTATTATCTACTACATCAAATTTGAGGGGAACGACTGACCTCCTCCTCGATCCCCTCGGCGTCTTCGGGCACCACCTCTTGCCGGGCTTCCGTCGTTTCTGCCTCCTCCTCCGCAGCAACTGCAGCAGCTTCCATCCGGGGGGGGGTGGTTCTTTGTTTCGGGGCTCGGAGATAAGCTCACCCCGGCGGAATGCCAGGAATTCCTGGTCCTGGTCCACCTCACAGCTGGCAATCTCCTCGGCCTTCAGAATTTCTTTCTTCTCTGCCAGAGCCTTCAACAGAGGCCACTCCGGAAGATGCGTTAAAGCTGCGTAGTAGGCCTTCTCCACCCCGGCCACGGAATTGTAGTCATACCCGAATTCTGAACGATATACATCCACATTCGGGTAGACTTCCTTGATCTGCTCCAGTAACACGGATCGCGTGGCCTTGTCCCCGACTGCAACGAAGTTGGTCTGAAAGTCAAGAAACGTGCTTGTTTGGAACAATTTCTCGGCAAACGCTTTTAGCATCGCCTCTTGACCTTCGACGATTGCAGCTTCTCGAGCATCCATCTGTGCCCGCAGTTGCATTATTTCTCCCCGGAGGACCCCGGCTTCCGCCTCTACCCCGCGCAGACGCGCCACTTCATTTTCCACCAAAGCCGCCCTCTTGCGCGCTTCGGCCAGGTCTTGTGTTAGCCTGTCGTTGCGCGTCCGCAGATCCCTAGCCACATCGGCTAGCTCTTCCTTGGCCTCTTTCTCGTTCTTCCGGCCGAGCTCCATGATTCCCCGCGCCAAGCGCAATAGTTCCTCGGCGTCCGCCCCCTCCAACCCCAGCAGACTTGAGGGCCCTTGCTCCTTCAACTATCACAAAAAGCAGACCACAAAAATCAATACTGGTCAGCGTACACTCCATTTGCGTAAACAGTAGCTAACAGGACATTTCAGATTTACCTCTACACTCTCCCCTGTGCGGAGTCTCTTGGTTGTTGCCAGAGGTGTCCCGGATGGCTCCGGCCTCTTTTTTGCTCCGGGGGTGGGCCCCGCCGCAATTACTCGCTCCTCAGACCCAATGATGGGTCTCGCACTGGGTGACATCTTCCCCCGGGGAGACACCTCAGCAGCTTTTCCCTTCTTCTTGGCTGCCGCAGCCACTGCAGGGCTTCCCGCTGGTTCCTTCCCGAAGCGCCCCACTGCATACAGAAGTTCGAGTTAGTCCTGCACAAGGCAACAATTTTTAAACAGATATGAGAACTCCTACCCTCCTCGGCAACCCCGGCTCCCGACTCTTGGCCCTGGGTGGACATCCCCGCCGCATCGCCCGAATAATATGGGCTCAGTCCAGCCTCCTCCAGCTCTTCCTCAGTACACAGGGTCTTGAAAGTCCCCACTGCACGGAATATATCCACAACCTCGGCCTCCGGATCCCCCACCGGGGCAGTATCTAGCACCTCCTCCCTTCTCCACCTCGGGAGGGCCACTCCGGTCTTCACAAAGATGAACTTCTCCTTCCACCCCTCAACCTTACTGGGGTTTTGTACCTTAAAACCACCTCGTGCTCGAGGACTGAAGGAGTACCACCCCTTGGATTTCCCAAATGCTTTCAGTTGATAAAAATACCTAACCAGCTCTACGGTCGGTTCCACCCCGGAATTCTTGCATACTACGGTGAACCAGACTACTTGCCTAATCGCGTTTGGCGCTATAATATCTCAATAGTTGGATGATTATGTCCCAAAGGGGGAATCTCAAACCTATTTTTAAGGGGTCTATATATACACCAATGAAACCGTGCGGAGGGCAACAGGCCCTATCGCTGGGATCCGGCACTATATATTCTAAATTAAATGGGAAATAGAAGGAAGGGATTAAGGTCTCTATCTGCACTCGCGTCATCCGCGACGCTACAGTGGACACTTCAAAGTCATTCTCCGTACATTCATAGAAACAGATGACCCTAATGTTGGTTTTCATGCCGTCGGCCCTTTCCACTGTCCTAATCTCACTCCTTTCTGGAATAACATAGCGAATGGGTGGCACATCTAACGGAGAGCTCTGGGTCCCTACTTCCTTAACAGAAGAAGAAGATGATGAGGAAGGCATACTTACTTGGTTTGAGTTTGAGAAGTTTTGAATTTGAGATGAATCACAGGCGCACAGAATTCTCCTTTTTTCCCGCTTTCTAAAACTTGCCAATCACAATGTAGATGATGAAGTGTACTGTGCCATTATTCCATATATGTATTCAAGGAACCAACGGTCTAGATACGGCCTATTCAAATTCAGCGTTTCCGATTTGAACGTGCTAAACACGCGCCTTGCGGTTCCCAAGGCGCGTAGGGAATAGGTTTATGGGAAATCGCAGAGCGTGTCACTTCACATCCCTCTCTCTCATGATGGCGCCGCCAATCACATCAACCTCATTCTTGACCAAGAAGATTTAGACAGCACTCCGGTGCCTCCTTCACTTCAGCCAGATTACTATCTTCTTCCGCTACACTTTGTTGCATTCAGGGTCCTCGGGGCCTCACCATCACCTCGGGGATGTCCATCCTACTTTGATTTGACCCCCGCGGACTTCACCATGGATCAACTCAGACTCCGAAAATTCTCGGCCTCCCAAAAGTACTTCGGCTCACCAGTGACTACGGCTCATCTTGCTTACAGCTCCACCTTGGTCATAACCGAAGCTCCTTCCTCGCTCCGGCTGGGGGGGGGGGCATTTGATAGGTATGGCCCAGTCACTTCGGGTCGGGTTGACACTAGACCAAATAAACCCGACCCGAACACGCCGGCCCACTAACCGGCCCAGAAGTATGCGTCCCAAATAATGTGGCCTAATGGGCGCGGCCCAACTGCAGCGTATTCCGCGATTCAAGGCCCACGATCTGCTCCCAACTTCCATGCAACGGAAAAGAGGCGCGATGATAGGGAGTTAGTTAGGGTTCAGGATTGAATAGTATAAATAGGAGAATGAAACTCGGAATTAGGGTTGGGTTTTTTGTATTCTGAAACTATAGTGTGTAACTTGAAAAAAGAAGAGAAATAAACACCTCGGCCAGTGCCATTTTCTGCCCTTGGACATAGATCTCCGGATCGAACCACGTATATCTTGTGTGTTTTTATATTTCTTGCACTAATTTAGGCTGAATTGATTGGATACCGGATTGCGCTTTATCATTTATCAAATGTCAAGTCTCTCTAGCCTCTTCTTTTATTCAAGCTCCTCATCAGTTTTACCACAATTAGTGCCATTAGGTGCAGTCTTCCTTCTTAAGGCTTGTGGGAATAGAATTAGAGTGACATATTTCGGATCTTCTTCTATGGTGATTCCTCTTGGCATCATAACCCACTTTTTTGCCAACTTATAAGCCTCCTCATAGCTGATTTCCTCCTCTTGATTTTTATCTATCTGATCTTCAGCTTCAAGAGGCTTGTGCCTCTCATACTTAGTCACATCCGTCATATAGATGGCATTGCACTGCTCCCTTGGGTTAACTATGGTGTCGCTAGGGAATTACCCTTGCTTGTGATGTGCCCCTACAATTTGTATCAATTGACTTATGTGAGTCAACATCTCCTTTATATGCACTCCTTGTTGGGTCACAGCCTTAGTCAATTCTTTCAAATTCGCCCCCTTACTAGCCATTTCTTGTTCAACTAGCTTGTCATTATACTTAGCATACTGTGATTGTGCTAACTCCTCTTAAATTGGGTTTCGCCCTTCATGAATCATGCTATTTGTGACGGTAAATCCTAGTGATGGTTGGAGTGAATTATTTAGGTTGTTGTACAAGAGGTTAGGATGATTCCTATTGTTGGGATTTGTGCCTTGAATCTTATTGGGTTTGAATCGAAGTTCGTATCGAGGTGCAGGATTGAAGATTGAGTATTGAATTGGCGCTGGAAAGGAAGCTCGGCCGCGCCACATTGCTAGAGCTAAAGTTGATTTGCTGCTGGAGGCTTGTCTCGGCCGAGATGAGTTAATCTCGGCCGAGATCAGTTAGGCGGACAGTTTTCTGGGCCTACACGGATTAGGCCCATCTGGATTCCTTTCTTGTATAGAATTAGGTTTTGGGGGCTTATATATAGGTCCCATTGAAGTCCTTTGACATAGAGAGATTAGAGAGTCTTAGAATTGCTTTTGGCTTGATTGTTCAAGCATTGATAGTTTGTTTGGGTCGAGTATCAATTGATAGATACTCGACTATTGGTCTTTGTTTGTCTCTCGTTTGGAATTGATTTGGGATCCTTCCCTTTTGGCCGTGGACGTAGCTAACAAGTTGTTAGCGAACCACGTTAATTCTTGGTGTCGGTTTTATTGTTTCTTGCACGGTTATTACTTGCTTTGTTCGTTTTGTTTGTTCGCTTATTTCCCAACAACTGGTATCAGAGCTTGGTTCGAGTTTCCGCTGTCTTTGTGGGAAATATGTCTAGGATGTCCGTGCAAATTGAAAAGTTCAATGGGAGGGAGATTTTTAGTCTATGGCAGATTAAAATGAAGGCCTTGTTGAAGCGTGAAGGATTATGGGCGCCGCTGATGCCAAAGAAGGACAAAGGCAAAGGCAAAGTGGGCGATGAGGAAGAGGCCGTATCTGCCGAGATGGCCACTTTGGATAAAAGAGCGCACTCAACAATCATGTTGTGTCTCGATGACGATATCATCACCGAGGTAGCAGAGGAAGAAACTGCACTAGGGTTGTGGTCGAAGTTGGAGAGTTTGTACATGACGAAGTCGCTCACCAATAAGTTGCTTTTGAAGCAACGTTTGTTCGGGCTGCGTATGAGTGAAGTTCAGTCTCTTCATGATCACTTAGATTAACTTAATAAAATCTTATTAGAATTGCGTAATATTGATGTGAAATTGGAAGATGACGATATTGCGTTGATCTTATTGGTTTCTCTACCACCATCGTATGAGAATTTTGTGCAGTCGTTTGTTGTTGGAAAGGATTCTGTGTCTCTAGAAGAAGTGAGGTCGTCGCTGCATTCTAGAGAGTTGCGCCATCAGGCAAGTGGTTTGTCTGGAGAATCGGGTGCAACCTTAGCAGTTGGCAATAATCGAGGTTCGGGAAATCCGGGGAGGAGGTTCAAGAAGAATTTCGGCCCCAAAGGTCCTAAACCAGGAGATGTCTGTAACTATTGTAAGGAGAAAGGGCACTGGAAGTATGCCTGTTCATTGTTGAAGGAGAAGCAGGAAGGCACTGCTGATTCTGTTGTGGAGGTTGAAGCAGACTCTGATGGAGATGATGCTCTGATCGCTGAGAAACAGACAGGTAAATCTGATTCTTGGGTTCTTGACTCATGGGCGTCGTACCACATATGTCCGCGTAGAGAGTGGTTCACAACCTACAAGCAGGAGGAAGGTGGCAATATTTCATTGGCCAATGGTTCCAAATGCAAGGTGGTTGGGATAGGCTCAATTAAGGTGAAGACGCATGATGGTAGACTGCGTACATTGAACGATGTCAGACATGTTCCACTCATGAAGAGAAATTTGATTTCACTGAGTCGATTAGACAGTAGGGGTTTCAATTTCAAAGGTGAAGGTGGAGTTTTGAACGTCTGCAAAGGTTCGAATGTAGTTCTGAAGGGCATTAAGAAGGGAACTTTGTATTTGATGCAAGGTTCTACTTTGGTTCGGTCTGCTGCTGTTCGAAGTTGTTAGTGTCCCATTGTTTGGGATGAAATTGGTACGTAAGGTGCATCTGGTACATTGGGTACAACTGGCGCGAATTGAATTTGGTTTGTTTGAATTGGTTTGATTGAGTTTGGTTTTGTTCGAGTTTGTGAGGAGGTTTGATTTGAGGTGGAGCTTCATCTGAAGAAGCTACATCGTTTGGGGATTCAAGGCAAGGTGGAGATTGTTGGGATTTGTGCCTTGAATCTTATTGGGTTTGAATCGAAGTTCGTATCGAGGTGGAGGATTGAAGATTGAGTATTGAATTGGCGCTGGAAAGGAAGCTCGGCCGCGCCCGCGCCACATTGCTAGAGCTGAAGTTGATTTGCTGCTGGAGGCTTGTCTCGGCCGAGACGAGTTGGGCTCGGCCGAGATGAGTTAATCTCGGCCGAGATCAGTTAGGCGGACAGTTTTCTGGGCCTACACGGATTAGGCCCATCTGGATTCCTTTCTTGTATAGAATTAGGTTTTGGGGGCTTATATATAGGTCCTATTGAAGTCCTTTGACATAGAGAGATTAGAGAGTCTTAGAATTGCTTTTGGCTTGATTGTTCAAGCATTGATAGTTTGTTTGGGTCGAGTATCAATTGATAGATACTCGACTATTGGTCTTTGTTTGACTCTCGTTTGGAATTGATTTGGGATCCTTCCCTTTTGGCCGTGGACGTAGCTAACAAGTTGTTAGCGAACCACGTTAATTCTTGGTGTCGGTTTTATTGTTTCTTGCACGGTTATTACTTGCTTTGTTCGTTTCGTTTGTTCGCTTATTTCCCAACACCTATTACCTTGTTGATACTGACTGTACCGCTCCTGGTTGCCTTGGAAGTTTTTGAAGTTTTTTTTATTAACAAAACTAACATCTTAAACTCTTTCTTGCACGAGTGGTTGCTGTGAATTGGGCTCAGTGTGTTGGACCAAAGTCAAACTAGTTAATAGACTCACTTGTTTTATCAAAGCTGCCAACTGAGTAGTAAGTGTTTATTTCGGTTCAGAATCGGCAATGCTAGCCACTCTCTTTGGCTCATTCCTTTCGTTCGACCATTAATAGCTAGTTGTGGCCATCTCATCCAGCATAAAAAATGCAGCCCTTACATTCTTTGCCGATAAACTACCCATTGGTCTTACGTCTACACGATCTCTTGCAGGTGCAAGCAGCCCCTTGTAGAATTTGCAAATTTGCTGCTTCTGAGTGAACTCATGTTAAGGGCAACTCCGGAGTAAATCCTGGAATCGTTTCCATGCTTCGCCAAATGGCTCTCCATCATACTGCTTAAACTGATTGATCTCATTCTGAAGCTCAAGCATCTTGCTCTGTGCGAAATATTTCAATAAGAATCTGGTGCTCAGTTCTTCCCACTTAGTTACATCCTCCAACGAATTGTACCATTGAAGTGCTTTGTCTTTCAATGACAATGGAAGTAGCTACAACTTGACTTGCTCATGTCGTACATGATTCACCTTTAGCGTTTCAGACACTCTCCTGAATTTGTTCGGGTCCTCTTGTACCCCTCCACCAAATTGATTCTGCTGGACTATGTTAATCAAAGCTGGCTTGAGTTTGAAGCTATTAGCCTGAATCAGTGGTGGTTAGATTCCTCCGGTGCGCTGATTCGGTAAAGCCCGAAGACAATAACTGATTGGTGTGATATCTTCGTCTAGATTATTCGGTAGTTGTAACCGTGGCTGTTGATGATGCTGCTCTTGCAAGGCAGTCATTCAGGTATCCAAACTAGTTATGGCTTTGATCAATCGTGTGATCATTTCCTCTTGTGTAATATTCTGTGGAACGCCAGTCATCACGTAATTTTTTTTTTTTATTTTACATTCTCTAGCAGATGCTTCAATTTCAGGATCAAACGGGACTTTCCCTTTCGATCTAGTGTGCATGCAATTCCTGAGAAACAGACAAAGAACTACCACGTAACATAAAAGTAACGAAAACAATTAACTAACAAAAGTTTAAATTGCAGAAATTAAATGTCTAGTCTAGTATCATTCAATTTATCAGAATATAAACTAAAGGCAGTTATCAGTCCCCGACAACGGCACCAAACACTTGATGCACTAAATTCTAACCTAGTAATCCGCAAGTATACAGTACTAATGCAGACAGTGGCAGTCAAGGTCGATCCCACAGAGACTGAATTTTGTGTCTAGTCTACAACCCTAATCATAATAAAATTACCTAACTAGACTCTCGATTAATGAAAGTTGATGTGTTATCTAAAAACCTAATTGCAAGAAATAATAAGTAAAACTAAATTACTCTTAAATAAGGACTAGTTAATAAGGAATGAGCCAAGTAAGATTAAGACGTTTCTAGGGATTCGATTTCAGTTCTTATCTCCTATGTTTGATTATTCTATAATCCTATAACACTATTATTTAGCTACTCATGTCTAATAAAAACTCAAAATATTCATAGACAAATATCGTTCACAAATAAAACTTAGACAAAAGAAGAAAATAACCCCGGATCCCGAATATCGAATCTTGATCTTCGTCCTTGCGTTCCTTGATCTTCGTTCTAAGTCTCCAAGCACTTTTGCAAGTGTAAGAATATAATATCGTGTGTATGAATTGATGCTCCAACTTGTCTATAGTCTCGGGATACTTATAGGAGTACATCACTAGGATAAAGAGGAATAAAATATGATGTGGGATAGGAAAATATCGCCAAAAATGCGTTTATGGACTTGGGGGCCAAGCAATGGGCCAAATCTGCACTGATATTCCAACTTCAAAGTGGTTTATGAGGGTCTTCCAATCAGAATTGGGATTTAACAAAGTTGTAGCTCTTTGAATTAGCTTTCCAATGCCACAAATGTCACCTCAATCAGAGTTGTAGATCTAAAAATATGGTCAAAATACTAGAGGTGTGCCAAGGTGACAGAAAACTTCACTTTCGAGAGCACTTTTGTCGCGGCCGCGACGTAGTGTGCCGCGACCATGTTGGGTTGTTAGCGTGTTCTTCATTTTCTAATCCCCTTTTAACACGGCCGTGTCTTGTGGTCTCGGCCGTCGTCGATTCTTTTGCTCTTTTAACTCTTTTTTCGTCCGTTTTTGCACCTATTTGACTTGTTTCTTTTCCGAACTTCTTCAAAATGGAATTTTTGGCATTAAATAACCTTAAAACAAGTGTATACACGTTAAATGGCACAAAGTAACAAATACAAGTAATTACCGGCCAAATATGCACGCAAATGATAATAAAATAGGCATCTAAATAGACCTAAATGCATGCATACACAACGTATATGTAAAACGTCTCCTATCTCCTTAGAATCCGGCAATCCTTCCTTCTGAGGTGACCACCATGACAACGTTTCATCAAACACCACTTCCCTGTCTTAGGATCACAACATATCCACCCATTTTGTTCATTATCATAGCCCACATAGATACACCGAACTGCAATTTTATCAAACTTACTCCGAAGATGACTTGGCACAAACACATAACATATACATCCAAAAACTCGAAGTGGCTTACTGTAGGTTTGCACCCCCACAGTTTCTCATAGGGTAATAGGAACTCTAACTTTATTTGGGGAAGTCTGTTTATCATGTTTGTTGCCGTCCTCATATTCTCTCTTTTAAGTCGCAATACACAGACCATTTGAAAATATTCTTAATAATTTGTTAAATGACTAGAATCTCAGCAATTAATTTTGTAACGTTTTGGACAAATTCTCAAAATTAAATGAATCGACTAAAAATCTTAAAAGATCTAGTTTCTTTTTTTTTTCTTTTTTTCTTGGTGATTAGGCTTGATTTTTCTTATATTTCTATTTTATTTCTCTCTCTCTCTCAGCCTATGATTTCGTATCTTTTCCTTACGTCGTGATAGATCAAGTCAATCAAATAATTAGTCAATTCTTTTTATTAATTAATACAACCAGTAGTGCCCATGCGTACATCTGATTCAAATTTAACATGGCCATACTTACATTTATAATACTAGCTTCGAATATTTTAATGATAAAGATTCTTGTATTAATTGTATCTAACCAATTGTATGGATATTACACTTTTTAGAATTACTTATACTTTAATTACTATGGATCATTATTTGTATAAAATGTCACAGCTTTAAATATTTATACTAAATAACTATCAAATAATATAATATTTTAGTAAAATATAAGGTTGACGTCAAATTCACTTATTTAGGAGTTGCATAAAAAGTCAGAGTTTAAAAGTCTTGTCCTTTGAACCTAAATCATGGAATATCCACAACCTTGCAGAACTGATGTAACGTTGGCCAATTATTTTGAATTTCAAAAGAATTAGTTGTGATACTGGATAATTTTTTTAACCTGAACAAATTATACATATTTATAATATAGAAAACAAAATTAATTCCAGCCCTATTATGTTAACCTTGTACAAATATAGTTATAAATACAGTTATGTATATTCAATAATTTCAATTTTAATCCTTTATATATTTGGCTTTGTCCAATTTAAGAATAAAATCTGTCGCTGATCATTTTAGTAGCCCAAAATCATCATGTGAGTTGCACATGATATTCCAATGAAATTTTAATCATCTATATATTGAATTGTGTCCAATTTGAGGACAAATAGCTCGTCACGTGCAATTTATGTAATGATTTCCAAATACCTAAACGGTCGGAGACGGGATTGCCGTCAAATGAAACTAAACCAATACATAAATAACTAAAATTTGAATTATGAAATATATATACAATACTAGACTAGTCCTGTATATTCCATAATTGGTCAAATGGCCAAAATCACAACAATCAATATTTTAAGGTTTTCTTTTTTTTTTTTTCCTTTTTTTGTTTCTTCTTCTTTTGGTTAGGACTAAGATTGCACATCTTTTTTCTACATAGGGAATACAATATTTTTTGTTATATTAAGTTTTAAAGTTTATAACCACTAGTAATTGCCCGGTACTTTGTATCCTACCGTGGGTAACTAATATCAGTACCATCACTATAAGAAAAATAGTATTTTGAGACAATAAATGGACTCAAGATATTGAGTATTTATTACAACTTCATTATTAGAGATAACGTTGTTATTAATTGGCCATATTAATAATTCTATCGCAAATAATACATTGAAGGCGAAAAAAGTGGTCTAAAATACATTTCAATAATTTTTGCACCAACTAGTTCTCTCTAAAAGTAGGTTGAAAATGATTTCACAAAATTTATATGAAGTTTTGTGACAACAAGTGATCACAAATAACTTATCAGTGACCATCATTGTGGTCTCAAAAAAGTGTATCACAAAAATTAACTTTTTTTGTTGACCATTTGGTGTGATACATTTTTCGAAATGGTAGAGATTTCACTACAAGAAATTTGTCAAATAGCGATAACCAATTTGGTCGCTAATCTATCGTTAGATAACAACAGATTAGTGTCAGATAAATTCAGTAGTACTATGGCTAGTCGCTAAAAAAATACTACGGAAGTGCGATTTGAGTTGTTTAAACTCAAATGAGTGAATTTGAATTGTTTAAACTTTTTCTTTTTCAGTTCTTTCTTAACATTTTTGAAAGGATGATAATGAAAATGTGTGTAGTGTGTGTGCGTGTGCGTGTAGTAGTGTGGTGTGTGTAGTGTGTGTAATGTGTGAAATGCGTGTGAAGTGTGTGTAGTATATGTGTGACGTGTGAGTGTGTGTGGTATGTGTAATATATTGTGTGTAGTGTGGGAATTGTGTGTGGTAATGTGGCTATACATACATGAGAGATAGGATGGATTTATAAGTGACTAGGTTGTTGGATGGATTTCAAATCCATCCAAATGAACTAGAAATTTTTGAGGGATTTAAAATCCCTTAATTTGATTGTTTTTGCGAAACAAGTTGGGTAGATTTGATGATGGATATTCAAATACACCCCTCAAATTCCTCCATCCAAATGGACCCTAAAAGTTATTGAACCCACATATCAGCCACGTACGTAGTCTGATCTATCTAACAAAAAGAAAAAAAGAATCATACGGGATAAGAATGAAGGACATGATGTATAAACTTGCTATAGAATATGCAATAGAAATCAGCAACTACTTCTAGTCTCAGTTTTACATTAAAATAGCTATAATAAGCTCATCGTTTGACAACTGATGACCAGGTCACCTCCAGACCTTGGGAAGATGTAAAGAGCTCCAAAATCGAACATCAAGATGTCACTATCAGTAGCACAAACACAATTCGAAATACATTCATTTCATAGGATTCTCAGATTCAAGAATGAGGGGAACTAAATGACCTGAACTGAACCTAAACTAATCTTAGAATCTATGGAAGTTTTCTTACGAATAATTTCAAGTCATTGATACAATGCTGACAATGAAACACTCCAAAATTGAGCAAATTATTAATGTAGGACCCGCCAGATATTGCAGCATATCTATGAATATGTTCTCATGACACCACTCAATTTTCCCAGCTCATCAAATGTTCAAGAATATATATTTTTTATAATCACCAAAATTTCCCAGTGGCCTGGATGCACTTAGTTCTAGTGTAGTTCTCACTTCTTCTTCTGAAAAAAAGGGTTGAGACTCCATACTCTATGATCTCACACCAACAGAGATTTAATCATGTTGAGTTGTGGAGCCAAAAGCAGGGAGAATGAAGTGTTTCTCGCTGGAAAGTAATCTCGGCCGAGACAGAGAAGTGATCTCGGCCGAGACGTGAAGGCAGGAAAAACGGGAAGTTTGCCCTGGAGACGCATCTCGGCCGAGACAGAGAGTGATCTCGGCCGAGACCCTTACACCGACTTAGTCATCTCGGCCGAGACAGGGTCTAATCTCGGCCGAGATTCAATAGACGGACTTACTTTTCAGCTTTTGTGTCCAAGAAGCTATTAAAACAGTTTTTCCTTTCATTTTGTTCATTGTAACTCCAAGATTCATCAAAAGCAAAATATCCTGGCTTGGTATCGCCCCCAGACGTAGTTACGCTTCGTAACGAACTGGGTAATCAAATCGTTGTCTTGTTGTTTGCTACTTGTTATTGTGTTCTTTATCCGATTGTCTAGTCGTTCTGAAGATCGTGGCTAGGTTAAATTCCTAACAACTGGTATCAGAGCTCCGGGTTAGTTTCCTGGAGGATTCACGATGAACGACGGAAAGATTTCGGTGGAGAGATTCGATGGGACTGACTACGGATTCTGGAAGATGCAAATCGAAGATTATCTTTACGGTAAGGATTTGCACCAGCCCCTCAAGGAGAAGCCCGAGAAGATGTCTGCGGAGGAGTGGGAGTTATTGGACAGGAAAGCGATGAGCGCGGTGCGTCTGTCGCTGTCCAAGGAAGTGGCTTACCATACCACAGGCGCAAAGTCTACACGGGAGATGCTAAAAACCTTGGAGGAGATGTATCAAAAGCCATCGACGGCAAACAAGGTTCATCTGATTAGACGGTTGTTTAATCTGAGGATGACGGAGGGAACACCGGTAAGGCAACACTTGAATGAGTTCAACATGCTAACCTCACAGTTGGACTCGGTGGATATAAAGTTTGAAGATGAGATTCGGGCCTTAATAATGCTATCTTCTCTGCCAGACAGTTGGGCCGGTACAGTGACAGCCGTTAGCGCCACAGACGCTAAGCTGAAGTATGACAGAGTGAGGGACTTGATGATCGGGGAGGAGATTCGGAGAAACGAATCAGGATCAGGATCGTCCTCAGGGTCAGCACTGAATACCGAGAACAGAGGCAGACAGAAGGGAAGGCAGTTTAAGGGGAGGTCAAAATCCAGAGGGAAGAGTCAGACGAAAAAGTGCTGGAATTGTGACGAAGTTGGTCACTTTAAATACCAGTGCAAGGCGCCGAAGAAGAACAAGGGGGATCAGGCAGACAGGAAGACAGCAAATGCAGCCACGGATGATGATGATGGCGATGCATTGGTCTTGAGCGTGTGCAGTCCCATGGAGTCTTGGGTCTTGGATTCCGGCGCATCATTCCATTCATGCGGTAACTTTAGTATAATGCTAAATTATGTTTCTGGCGATTTTGGACAGGTGTATCTAGCAGATGATGAACCCCTGAAAATCGTGGGTAAGGGAAACGTAAAGGTTGAGACATCAAATGGCTCAAAATTGATGTTGAATGGAGTGAGACATATCCCTGGATTGAAGAGGAACCTACTTTCAGTTGGACAGCTTGACAGGGAAGGTTACGTAGTAACGTTTGGCTGTAGCAACTGGAAGATTACCAAGGGAGCTATGGTAGTAGCTCGTGGTAAGAAGGAAGGAACGCTGTACATGACCAGTAACTCGCAGGATTCCCTTGATCTTGCGAGTGGTAATGGTGATGCAAATTTGTGGCATTGTCGGCTGGGCCACATGAGCGAGAAAGGGATGAAAGTCATGAATTCGAAGGGTAAGCTGCCTGGTTTACAAACCGTGGAGGTTGGTATGTGTGAAGATTGTGTCTTCGGGAAACAAAGGCGAGTGAGTTTCTCGAGGAGTGGCAGGACCCCGAAGAAGGAGAAGCTAGAGCTGGTCCATAGTGATCTATGGGGACCAGCTCCGGTGGCGTCCATCGGAGGATCGATGTACTACATGACGTTCATCGACGATTCAACCCGTAAGGTATGGATTTATTTTCTTAAAAATAAGTCTAATGCATTTGACGTTTTCAAAAGGTGGAAGGCCTTGGTTGAGACGGAGACGGGGTTGAAGGTGAAGTGTCTGCGTTCCGACAATGGTGGAGAATATGAACTCAAGGAGTTCAAGGAGTATTGTGCTGAGAATGGGATTCGTACAGAGAGGACTGTACGTGGAACGCCCCAGCAGAATGGTGTGGCCGAGAGGATGAACAGAACTCTAAATGAACGAGCGAGATGCATGAGACTGAAGAGCGGATTGCCTCAGTCATTCTGGGCGGATGCAGTGAGCACAGCTGCATTCCTGATCAACCGAGGTCCATCGGTTCCCTTGGATAATCGGATACCCGAGGAGGAGTGGACTGGAAAGGAGGTAAATCTATCTTACCTACGTATTTTCGGTTGTGTTGCTTACGCTCTTTTGGATTCTGTTGAAAGAAATAAGCTAGATGCCAAGTCCGTGAAGTGTACGTTTGTTGGGTATGGCGGCGATGAATTCGGCTATAGGCTATGGAATGAGCAAAGCCGAAAGGTTATTCGCAGCCGAGATGTTATATTCAATGAACAGGTTATGTACAAGGATAGGGAGAAGGATTTGGGCGTTGATAGTGGAAAGGACCGCACTGTTGAGTTACCCGATCTAGACTCGAGTGGGAGCAAAGAGAGTCCGGTCGATGAGGAGGTTCATGATGACGAACCAAGAACACCACCACCACCTCAAAGACCAGTTAGAGATCGAAGGCCACCAAATAAGTATTCACCCTCTAACTTTTACTTATTGTTGACTGATGGTGGTGAACCTGAGAGTTTTGCAGAGGCAAAGCAGGTTGGTGATAAACGAAGTTGGATGGCTGCCATGGAAGATGAAATGGCATCACTTCGTGTGAATGGCACTTGGGAACTGTCCAAGCTTCCCAAGGGCAAGAAGGCGTTGCACAGCAAGTGGGTCTACCGAATCAAGAATGAGGCCGATGGTAGCAAACGCTACAAAGCTAGGTTAGTCGTGAAGGGTTTCGAGCAACGGTATGGTATTGATTATACGGATGTGTTCACTCCTGTTGTGAAGTTGACAACGATTCGCATGGTGTTGAGCATGGTGGTTGCGGAGAATCTACTGTTGCATCAGATGGATGTGAAGACGGCTTTCCTTCATGGTGATTTGGCGGAGGAGTTGTACATGGTACAGCCGGAGGGGTTCGTGATAGACGGAAAGGAAAGTCTTGTGTGCAAGTTGAAGAAGAGCTTGTATGGGCTGAAGCAAGCTCCGAAGCAGTGGTACATGAAGTTCGACAATTTCATGTTGGAGATTGGATACCATAGATGCCATGCTGATCATTGCTGTTACTACAAAAGGTTTGACAATAGCTATCTCATCCTACTACTATACGTTGATGATATGTTGATTGTAGGAGCAAATCCAAGGGAGTTGGAGAGGCTGAAGAAGCAATTGTCTGAGAGGTTCTCCATGAAAGACCTTGGAGAAGCGAAACAGATTTTGGGTATGAGGATCGAGAGAAAGGCGGCAAATTTGTTGTATCTTTCGCAGGCGGACTATATCGAGAAGGTCCTTGAAAGGTTTAACATGGAGGTTTCGAAGCCGGTCAATGTTCCCTTGGGGGGACACTTTAAGCTGTCGAAGAAGGAGTCGCCGAGTACCAAGGAGGAGCGTACTCAAATGATGGATGTGCCATATGCATCGGCAATTGGGAGTATCATGTACGCCATGGTTTGTACTCGTCCTGATATTGCTCATGCAGTGGGAGTAGTGAGCCGGTTCATGGGTGATCCGGGCAAACAGCATTGGGAAGCAGTGAAGTGGATTCTAAGGTACTTGCGAGGTACCACAAGTAAAGCTTTGTGCTTCGATGGAAGAAATTCTGAGTTAGTTGGCTACGTTGATGCGGACCTAGCATCAAACGATCTTGATGGAAGAAAGAGTACGACCGGGTATGTATTTACTTATGGTGGTACGGCAATTTCTTGGACATCTAAGTTGCAAAAGGTGGTTGCACTGTCCACCACGGAAGCGGAGTACGTTGCCGTGACGGAGGCAAGTAAGGAGATGGTGTGGTTGCAAAGGTTCTTGGGTGAACTTGGAAAGGAGCACGGAAATAGTGTACTCTACAGTGATAGTCAGAGTGCAATTTTCTTGGCGAGTAATCCGGCATTTCATTCAAGAACTAAGCATGTTGAGTTAAAGTATCATTTCATCCGACACTTACTTGAGATAAAAGCCTTGCGACTTGAGAAGATTCTCGGGAGTGAGAATCCAGCCGACATGTTTACTAAGGTTGTAACCTTAGAGAAATTGAAGTTGTGCATAACTTCAATTGGCCTCGAAACGTGAAGAAGAAGAGGAGACGGTGATACCAAGTAGGAACGGGAAGGAAGGAATTCGGTTTTTTGTCTCCAAGTGGGAGATTGTTGAGTTGTGGAGCCAAAAGCAGGGAGAATGAAGTGTTTCTCGCTGGAAAGTAATCTCGGCCGAGACAGAGAAGTGATCTCGGCCGAGACGTGAAGGCAGGAAAAACGGGAAGTTTGCCCTGGAGACGCATCTCGGCCGAGACAGAGAGTGATCTCGGCCGAGACCCTTACACCGACTTAGTCATCTCGGCCGAGACAGGGTCTAATCTCGGCCGAGATTCAATAGACGGACTTACTTTTCAGCTTTTGTGTCCAAGAAGCTATTAAAACAGTTTTTCCTTTCATTTTGTTCATTGTAACTCCAAGATTCATCAAAAGCAAAATATCCTGGCTTGGTATCGCCCCCAGACGTAGTTACGCTTCGTAACGAACTGGGTAATCAAATCGTTGTCTTGTTGTTTGCTACTTGTTATTGTGTTCTTTATCCGATTGTCTAGTCGTTCTGAAGATCGTGGCTAGGTTAAATTCCTAACAAATCAGATGAAAGATAACATACAAAGTGAATTTACAAAGTTGTCATCAATCAACACAGAGGACAAGTAAATGAACCAATCAAATTTTATCTAAGAAGAAAAAAATCACGCTCTCTAGTATTTTTTGAAGGAGGAAAAAGAACAGTTGAGTGATTACAAGAAAAACTATTACACCAATTTCTCTTCCTCAATACAATTTAACACATGCTCACCTAAAACATTAGGTCAGCAATCGATACCTTCTACCCTGTAGTGAATTCGTCTACATACTTCATGTTAGAAAGATTAAATCCTGATCATAAACCAATCATTTACAGACACGGACACCAAAACATAAATTCGAAGTTCAAACACAAGCAAAATAAACAGAAAAGTGTTACATTGTTTAAGATAGATAAACGACTCGAACAAAAGCAGTGGCAAAGAAATAGCACCATTGGTTCTCCATCAGGCCGCAATAAGGTCATTTATTCTTTAAAGGAAATCATCTTTGTGCTCTTAACCATAAGTAAAAAAGCCAACCAAGTAAAAGCTGAATGTTACTCATCGGAGAGAAATAAATATCACAAATCGGAACTTTTACCCATGATTCTGCATTGTGATTCTGGGTCGAACGGTGGAGCGTGATCGGAGAAGAAGTTCCTCCCATTAGGGGATGAAAGATTAAAGGGTTTTCTTTTCGTTTGTTTTA
Organism: Ajuga chamaepitys; assembly: GCA_958295605.1. Classification (NCBI taxonomy): domain Eukaryota; kingdom Viridiplantae; phylum Streptophyta; class Magnoliopsida; order Lamiales; family Lamiaceae; genus Ajuga; species Ajuga chamaepitys. The sequence goes on from OY282506.1 coordinate 16,606,285, forward strand.
ATCCTTAATATTTTCATTTTTTTGTATTTAATGAACTAAGTAATTACTTATTACTTATATGTAAAATATTCTATAAAAGATTACTACATATTACATATATATAATACTCCCTCCGTCTCACTTAACTTCTCACAGTTAAAGGGACGGATATTAAGAAAAAACAGATTTTGTGGAATCTTTGACTTTTTTAAAGGTGAAGATTGAATGTGAATATTTTGAGGGCCTTTATGGGTGTGAAAAGAAAAGTGGGACGGATCGAAATGAAAAATGTGACAAGTTAATTGGGACGGAGGGAATATAAAAGAAGTACAAAAGCGTCTTTTTTTATCTACTTCTATTATAAAAGTGTGAGTTGTTTCTTACAAAATTTGATTTGCCTATTATATCCTTAATGAATTTGAATTTTTAAGGTTAGTTTGGTAACTATATTTTAAAGTTTTATTTATAAACTATATCTTTGAATCTTTTTTATATATAGTTAGACAAAATTTGATTTGCTTATTATATTATTAATGAATTTCAGTTTTTAAGGTTAGTTTATTAACTATTTTCTCAAAGTTTTATTTATTTGGTTAGAGCCCTATATAGTTCATCTATCAATTCATAGATATGATACCCTAAAAAATTCATGGATATGATATGTAATTCATCTAATGGCATAAGTTAAACCTACATATTGATCATATTCTATATATATTTTTTTATTTTTAATAATATATATTATTATTATTATTATTATTATTATTATTATTAAGTTTCTTTATAAATTTCTTATCTCTTTTATGATGAGATTTTTGTTTATATAATTGTCAAAAAAAAAAGAACTATAGAAAAAGAAAAAAAACCATTAATTAGCAAAATTTTAAGGCTAATTTAGTAACTTTATTTTTTTAAGTTTTATTTATTTAGTAAGATTCATTTTATAATTGAAATTCATCTCTCAAGTCTCAACTTATGAAATTTTCTATCACATTTAATATAATATATAGTTTGACTAATGATATAAGCTGAACCTAAATATTCATAATATATTATTATTTATTTGTGGTAAAAATATATTATATTCTTTTTATTTGTTTATATTTTATTCGATCCTTCATAAATTTCTAATAATTTTTCTAATTGGTTTCTTCTATAATTGAAGAGAAATGAGAAAGGCCGATTAGCACAAAGGTACTTACAATAAGTAAAATTACTTTAGTATATGATTCTTAGGATATTGAATAATTGAAGTTACACAAAATATATTTATGTATTTATAAGAAAATTATAGAAATTTAAACATATTATAGGACTTTAGTAACTTCAAAGTTTGACTTTTTAACTAGGATAATGATTCCAAGACTTTTAATTTCGAATAATGGTACTTTAGAGTTATTTAGATATTAAATGTTTGCAAAACTATTAAGTTTTTGTGTTTTCATAGTGAAAAAAATACTAAAAGGTTTTATGATTAGCAATAATAAGAAAAAAAAAACTATACACATAAAAATTAGAACAATTGAATAATAGTGAAAGCTCTTATTTATCATTTTTCATTTTGGAGATATTTTTTTTTTTAGTTTACTTTTTTCTTTTTAATTTAGGTACGTAGTTATAATATGTATACCAATTCTACTAACCATAACAAAAAAAAAAAAAAAAAAAAAAAAAAAAGGGAATTGACAGAACAACTATAGTGTATCATATTCCTTTTATTTACTCTTAAATTTTGTGAATCAATCTTTCTCATTTCTCTACAATTGTAAAAAATCCAATTAGAAGAACTATATAAAATTTATGAAGAACTGAAAAAAGTATATTAAAAAATTAAAAAATAATATAATGTATAATACTAAAAAGGAATAAGAATATAAGATATTATGAATATTAAAGTACTTTAGTTTATGTTCTCAAAATATTAAATAATTGAAATGTACACAAAAGATATTTATATATGTATAAAAAATTATAGAAAATTAAGCATAGTTTAATAATTTAATAGCTCCAAACATTGACTTCTTTGTTAGGATGATAACCACAAGAATCTTAATTTGCAATAGTGGTATACAATAAAGATATTTAGGTACTAAATGTTATATTAAGTTTTTTGTGTATTCATGGCGAAAAAGTACTATTAGATTTTAGGATTAGCAACAAGAAAAAAAAATCATATACATAAAAATCAGAACAATGAATAATATTAAAAACTCTTATTGATTTAATTTATCATCTTTAATTTTTTGGAGATAATTTTTTAGTTTACTTTTTTTTTAATTTAGATATGGTACATAGCTATAACATATATATACTCATTCCAATAACTACAACAAAAAATATGTTGACAAGACGACGATAGTGTATTATATAATATTTAATTTGCCACAATATATGAATGACTCAAGATTAATAATACTTATATGATAAAATATTTAAAATATGTAAAATGTAATAGTTTAATATGATTTCAATAGTTATAAGTTTGACTTCATAGTCGAATAATAGACACAAGATTGTTGACATATGATCGTACTTATTTTTTTTTTATTATATAAAAATGATTGAAAGTTAAATTAAACAAATGTCATTAAAGAATTTTTGGAAAAAATAGATGAAATTAAATTAAATCTTTTAGTCTAAAAAATGTAAACGTCATATGTCAGAACAATATGTAAATGATTCACAATGATTTATATTACTATGTATAAATTATTAACAAATTCTTACATAGTGTTTGGTCATAAAGAAAACAGTCAACTCTTATTATAAATATAAATTAGAATAATACTTATCTAATAGTAACAATTTATTTGTCTAAATTTGAATATTATAAATTTGCTACTTGCAATAATCTCCCTAAATTTCTAAATTATTGAAGTATCAATATTATAACAATGGGAAACAATAATAGAAGTTATATAAGTTATCTAATGAAAAATAAGATTTGAATATGTAATATTTAGACTGAAGTGTAAATTATTGAATTGATCAAGTGTTAGAGCATAGTATTTAAACTTCATTATAATATAAACTTGAAGCAAGTACTAAAAGGAAAGAATAAAATGACTTTGCATGTGAAATTGCTAAGTTATATTTTAAAATTGACTTTTGAGTAAGTAAAAGGACATGTTAGAAAATTGTATGTATTTTTGTGTATACCACTTTATCAAAGTCCAACAATATAAAATAATGTCAAAACAATTGAATAAGAACTATATGATGATAAAATGAATAGAAGTGAGGAAATGAATTGTGAAGAAAGATAACACAAACTTATGAATAGACTTTATTATTAGTAGATATAACTTTATTAACATAATAAACAAAATTATAAAAAAAAACTAGCGTAAAAATTATGAATATTAAAGGGTCTAAGTAAATTTTCATTATGAAAAAAATTATAATAGACGAGTCTAGATAATACAATAGAAAAATCAAAGGATAAATTAATATGATAGAGTTTGACATATTATACTATGAGAAAAGTATACAAAAACAAAAATTAAATATCTACTATATTATAGGTAGATGTACATACAAGTTAATTATTACAATGTAGTATTTCAAAATTTGGATTAAACTAGGCATACATTTAGCCTTACTGTTTAAATTTAGATTAAACTAGCAATATATATGTTAACAAGCTAAATTTCTTTGTATGAGTATTATTAAGTAAATATAAATCGACTTATTATACTTGTAGGAAATGAGATTATATATTATATTTATTTTCAATGATTTAGAAGAATGAAATCGATATATTTCATAAGTAACATTTATAAACATTACAACAAGAGAAAATAATAATTGATTTACGAATTTTATTGAATTTTAAAAGTATACGATAAAGTCATTCATATATGTATATATATGTGTGTATATATATATAAGATGAAAAAGATGGAGGAAAACGATAAAAGTAGCTTATATATGAAATCAGTAATAGAGATATACGAAGATATAAAAACGATATAAATTCATTGGTAGTGATATCGTGTAAATTTAAGTACTATTGGTCTATACAATGGATCGATTTTATTCAAATAAGTCTATAAGTTGAACATAATTTTTAATCACATACCTTACACATCTACATAAATATATACTCACTGATGTAATACTTTTAATAGTTGATGTACTTTTAGTAGACCAAAGAAAAAACTGTTATGGTAGAAAATTGGAGAGAGACATAAAAATCACAAGGTTTATAATAATTGGAGTTTAGACCGAGGTGTGAAATTTTATTGAGAAATAATAAAATGGCAAACGAAAAAATTAGTGGACATGAATAGTTGCAATTCTTTTAAATATTTAAGATCTAACATTAAACAAATTATTAAATCGATAAAAATATTTTACATATATATATATATATATATATATATATATATATATTAAGCATATGTAATAACTTGATAGATGAATGTACTATGCTATATAAATTATAGGGTACAAGAATAAAATAAACGATAAAGAAATAATGAATTAAGTTGTACTATGAATGATTCAATTGTACTATGTGAATAAGTATCACATAATTAAATTAAAACATGCTAAAAATAAAAGAAAAGTGAAATGTGAATGTTAATATTAACTTGACAATAGATTAGAAAAATAATTATGTCGAATAAAGTATGGTATAGTTTAAATAAAAAATGAAATGAGAAAAATAAAATCGGAATTCGTGGTTTAATCATGTATATATAAGACTTTTAAATGGATGTGTAATGTTTGAAAAAATTAGGAGTTTTCACTATAACTAAATAAGGTATTAAAGACATTACAAATTATGTAAAACATTTATTATATTTTATATAGATTGTAGCATGTGTCTTGATTGAAGATTGTGAGATACTATGTACATAGTCAATATTCCATAAAAAATATTATTTATTTTGTAATTATACTATAGTATAATTTTTATTGTAAGTCACACATAATTTTTAAATTTCGACGTTGCATTGAGAAAATAATTAAGGAAAATTGAAATAAGCAATCTTAAATCAATAAGTACATTATATTAAAGAGGGTTATACTTAATAATTGAAAAAAAATAGAAAATAGCTTTCATGACAAAAGTTGGATGTTGGACCTTGATACTAAGTTGTTGGAAGTTTTTCCACACATTAAAATATGTAAAGAATTTCATGTGCAAATGTATATTGAAATCGAATTTATTTATTAGAGAATTATAGAAAAGTATGTTAGACCTAATATTTTGTGTGTATATAAACAAATAATTGACTTATGAATGTCAGTTGATGATATAATTAATGAGACAATTAAAAATGTGTTTTACTTCAAATGTCAATGATTTGGTGCAAAACATAAAAATATATGCCTCATTATTTCGTATATAGTTTTTCAATCATCGTATAACTTTATTCAAGATATATTAATGATGATCGAGTCTGTGTATAATAAGAAGTAAACAATAGTTTGAATAAATCAAACTTTACGTGTATAATAGAAAATTTTGTAAGACTAAATATTTCTACAATATATCATGGTATGTCGTTTTTTACGAATCTTTTAACATTAATTATTGTAACTTATTTAATTAAGACTAACGTTATTTAACTTTTCTATTTCTCTTTTGTGATTCTTTTAGTTCTTAGTTGATTCAAAATTATGTTTGTTCAATGGATTAATTTTTATTACATTGATCTATGAAATTATGTATATATATTACAGTGATCACAATGTACAATTATTTAATGTTCAAATTAATTTTTTTTATTAAATAATAATAAAAAATTATAACCACGTGCAACGCACGTGCGTAGTGCTAGTGTACTAAAAAAGGTCTTTTTCAAATTAAAGTAACCAAAGGAAGTGAAAAAAGAATGAGAGAATAATTAGTACTACCTCCGTCCCAGCTAACTTTGCATGGTTGACCTGACACGAATGTTAAGAAAAAACAGATTTTGGGGAATTTTTTACTTTTTTAAAGGTGGAGATTGAGGGTGGAGATTGTGAGAGAGATTTCCTTTTTAAGGGTGTGCAAAGTTAGGTGGGACGGACCGAAAAGGAAAGTATGCAAAGTTAGCTGGGACGGAGGGAGTATTATTTTTTATTTATACTGCCGATTGAATATTTTATCGGTACTTAGTGACTATAATAATGTCCGTCGTGACAGAATCATTTTGGTCGCTATTATCCCAAAATTGGTCGGCATGTTTTAAATACAAAATTAGCACATTATTATACTACTAATTACCGACCATAAAAATATGTCGCTAGAAAAACGTCGTTAGTTTGTCGACAATCTGTCAACGAATTTGTTTTTTAAAGTTTCTTTATTTTTGTCTACATACGATCGTAATTCTGTCGATACTTCGCGATAGAAAATTTCCGTCGCTAAATTTGTCGTTATTTTACATTTTTCTTGTAGTGTTGTTAACAAGAAAAGTTTTTGCCATACATTTTCTGAAACCACAATTGTGTCACTAAAAATATTTGTAATCACTTGTTGTCACAAAATTCTCTGCAAATTAGTTGAGGCTATTTTCAATCTACTTTTAGAAATACCTAAGTATTGCAAAAAGTATTTGAGACGCATTTAAAATAATTTTATTTGTCTTAAATATATTATTTGTGATTGAGTTATTGGGATGACTAATTAGTAAAAACATGCATGTCTCTAATATATAATAAAGTTGTGACAAATACGCATTGTGAAACCACTTTTAATTGTTTTAAATGACCATTTCTATTGTAGTGTAGGTTATACATTATTAAATTAACGTGTAAATCTAAATCGAAATAAGTATTACTTCCGTTTTTAATCTGGTTTAGATGTCATTTTAGGTTTATACACGAGGTAATACGCACGGTTATGTTATAATTAGAAAACATTATGATATGGAGAAACATGAGGACAAGGAAAAGAATTTACAATGCAATTTCTTCTTTAATTAAATTCGTTGACCAAGGGAAAGATTTATCATTTTTGTAATTTGTAGCACTATATTATCTAGCAATATAAATGATACTACAAGTTTGAAATCATTACACCTGTAAAATGGCAACCCCATATTCTTTCACCCTACCATTCTTCTTGTCTATAATATTTTTTATCTTCACTGTGTCAAGCCAATCGCACCTTCGAAATGATTCCGATTCCATCAGAAGAGCCTCCAACGACTACGGAAACATCGTCCACCAAACCCCGTCTGGGGTTCTTTATCCGTTGTCGGTTAAAGATATCATTGATCTCATCAAATCATCGAACCTTCGCTCCACCCCCTTCACCATTGCCGCCAGGGGCCGCGGGCACTCCGTGAGGGGGCAGGCTATGGCGCGTGGCGGGGTAGTGGTGAACATGGCGGCTTTGAGTAAGAAAGGGAGCCGGATAAGGGTTTTGGGCAATGAGTCATCGGGGTTTTATGCAGATGTTGGGGGTGAGCAGCTGTGGATTGATGTGCTGCGCGCCACACTTAATCACGGGCTTAGCCCGGTTTCCTGGACGGATTATTTGTACCTTAGTGTAGGCGGGACGTTGTCGAATGGTGGGATCAGTGGGCAGTCATTCTTGCATGGCCCTCAGATTAGCAACGTTCTTGAGCTTGATGTTATTACTGGTACAACCATATCTAATACTTTTTTCTTCTTCTTCTCTTGCATGTAATTTATATAGGAAAGTCTCAATTTTTGTCCTATACAAATTAGAACTTACAGCTAAATTCCACAAAAATTTAGTGACTTTTTGAATAATTTGAATTCTTACAAGTGTTGGGGCTTGTGATTGATAGGTAAAGGGAAATTTATGAGTTGCTCGAAAAATAGGAAAGCGGAGCTATATTACGGAGTATTAGGTGGACTTGGACAATTTGGCATTATAAACAGAGCAAGAATCATCCTTGAGAGAGCAGCAACAAGAGTAAGCACCATCCATCCATCCATCCCTAAATAACCATTGCTTGCCGTCAATGACAATATCTAGAAGCTTTTAATTTATCTTGCTCACGCTACCTACTTCATATATATGCTATGCTATTGACTTTGTTTCATCCAATTCCCCTACATCTTTAATTTTCAAATCTTAATAACACGAGATTCTTTTATCATCTGTTTTCAACTTCACCGTCACCATTCAGATTAGGCGGTCTATTAATTAATTACTAGATACAATAGCTAACCAATATTATAAACCTCACAATTCAACTCTATATTTATAGTATTATTATCTAATTTTCAAATAAAAGTGAAACAGCTTGTTTAATACGTCAAACTAGTAGTCATTTTCATTTACGTCTTCCTCCTTCTCTCCCTTTTTTACTCTAAATTTAATTACATCTCATTAATTAATTTGAAGTTTCATCATCAATATATAGGTGAAATGGGTGAGATTGTTATACAGTAATTTCTCAAGATTTACAATGGATCAAGAACATCTTATCTCAATCCGATCCCCTAACTACGTAGAGGGTTTGCTAATAACAAATGAGAATGAAATAAATGCGTGGAGATCTTCATTCTTGTCTACTGCACCTCAATCTGACATTGCTGCTTTATTCAACAACAAACGGATCCTCTATGCTATCGAACTCGTTAAGTATTACGACAACAAAACTGCTTCCACTATTGATGAGGTATGTATTGCTCACTCTGTCTCGTCCCAATAAAAATGCATTCATAGTTGAAGCTAATTATTTATTAATTGTTTCCATAATACTCTTTTAATGATTGGCTAAACACCGTTAAAAAATAAATTACTCACTTCGTGCATCCCACAAAGTTAAGTTTACACGTAACAAGAAATATTAGTAAACTTTTTTTTTTGAAACAATAAATATTTGTAAACTTAATATAGTTAGAATATTGAAATTCAATTTTCCTTTCATACTTATATATCTCATTATCTTAACGTGTTTGATTGATCTGCAAATACCATTACGCAATGATGACTAGGAGAAATAATTGATGATTTACTAAAAATGGTAAGTGGTTTAATTATTTTTAAAGAAGTAGAAACTGGAGCTTTGTTACAAGTTTGAATTACTTTGGTCGAGTAATAAGAAATTAGATGATTTAGAGGGTGTTTGGCTAAGCTTATTTTAAACATCTTATAAGCTCCAACATCTTATAAGTTGTTTCAAGAGCTTATAAGATGTCATTTTTAAGGAGCTTATAAGTTAACAAAGTGTTTGGATAAAAGAGCTTATAAGTTTGCAATTGAATATAGTGATTTAGCTATAAATTTGGGGTCTAATTTAAAAATTAATATTAAACGCACATTTTGATTAGTGTGTGAAATGTATGTAGTGTGTAAAGTGTAAATAGTGTGTGAAATGTGTGTAGTGTGTGTTGTGTGTGTAGTGTGTGAAATGTGTGTAGTGTGTGAAATGTGTGTAATGTGTGTAGAGTGTGTAGTGTGTGTAAGTGTCTGAAATGTGTGTGAAATTTGAGCGTAATAATTAAGATCATAAAAAATAAGATGGAATTAAGTTGGGGTAAAGCAACTTATTTTTTTAGATCTTATAAGCTCTTAGAGCTTATTTTTTTATCTTATAAGCTCCTAAACATCTTATTTTGCCAAACACTTACAGCTTATAAAATGTTTTTAGGAGCTTATAAGCTCAGCCAAACACCCTCTTAGTAGAGATGAGTAGGTAGGTATACTGATTAACTTCTTTTTTGTTGGTTTATCAGGAATTTGAAATGTTGGTGAAAGAGTTAAACTTCATTCCAGGGTTGGTTTTCAGCAGAGATGTGTCAATTTTGGAGTTCCTAAATAGAGTGGGAGATTTGGAGAATCCAACAGGTGATGAATTGGAATATTCTCATCCATGGCTTAACCTGTTCATACCAAAGTCCAGAATTCACGATTTCAATGCGGGAGTATTGGCTACCATGATTCCCAAACTGAACCACACCTCTGGGATCTTCATCTTCTACCCATTTAACCGGAACAAGTATGTATGTATGTATGATGAGTTGGATTGTTTTTAATTAATTATTAAAATTGGGCGTGCGTGCAGATGGGATAATCGAATGTCGGCGGTGATACCAGACGAGGACGTGTTCTACACTCTTGCGTTACTGCATACAAGTCGAGCGGATGAATATGAGATGATTGATGAATTTAACAATGGCATACTGGAGTTCTGCCAAAACAATGCCATTAACGTCAAGCAGTATCTCCCTCATTACAAATCCAACCAAGATTGGATTAAACATTATGGCCCCAAATGGAAAACCATTCAACGAAACAAAGCAATCTTTGATCCCAAAAGGATACTGTCTCCAGGCCAAAGGATTTTCAATTCAATCTCACTCAACAACTAGGACAACCAATTCTACTCAACCAATTACTTCTAGTATCTTATGCTTATAACATGTTTATTTTATTTCACAAATAAGTTGCGTCACTGTTTTGACAATAATAAGATGTTGTACCTTGTAAAATATTAATAATTATACTTTTGTAATTAATATAATAAAAGATGAAGTAGTACTTGAGAAATAAGTTGGACCCTCCTTACATTTTTTAAAAATAGTTTATAAGTTGTTAACATCTTATTTTAAAATAAACAAATATCTTATTTAAAAAATATTGCTAAACGCTTCGAATGAACTTTTAAACTTTTGAACATCTTATAATATGTTTTTGAGAGTTTACAAGATCAATCAAACACCAACCTAAACTAATATAACGTAGGAGTCACAATATAAGCTCCAATACGTCAACCCGACACGAACCTAAACTCGCTTTTAAGTGGGCTTTAGATAGAGGTATGATGGGTAGAGGTACGAACCCAACCCCACATTGAAATTTAATGCAATGCCCTGAGATAAAATATGAATTATGTCTCACAAATTTTGATTACCTATTATATTTTTAGTAAATTTTGATTTTTAAGGTTACTTTAGTAACTTTATTTTTAAAGTTTTATTTATTTGGTAAGAACTATTTTTAGTTCAAATCCATCTATTAATTCGTAGAATTTTATAATCCCATCCTTTATCTCTTTCTACCTTTTACATAAATTTCTTGTTTTTTTTATAATAAGATTCTTTTATAATTGTAGAAAAAGAAAAAAAATACCTATTACTAAAAAAATTAAAGTTAATTTAGTAACTTTAATATTTTTTACTTAAAATTTTTTTACCTCTGTTTCTTTTATATGTCCTTTTATAATTCAAACTTATCTATAAATTTTATGAATTTTTTTATTGTACTTCGTATGATATTTAATTCACCTATTCATGTAGTTTGAACTTAAATATTCATAATACTTTATATGTTTATTCATGTTCAGTAGAATACATTATATTATTATTTTAGTTTATTATTATTGTTTAGTGTGGTAACAAGTTTTTTATCTTTCTTATGATTGGATTATTTGAATATTATAAAGAAAAGAGAAAGATCAATTAGCAAAAATGTATAAAAAATAACATGAGAAAAATGATGTAAAGAAACTCTTACAATTAGAAAAATACTTTAGTTTTTTGGTAATCTAAATATTAAACAATTAAATTTTTCAGAAGGATATTGAAACTAATGTGTTTTAAAGCTACCAAAAGCTAAAATATAGTTAAAACTTCAAACAATGTATATTGGTGTTCAAGGAGAAAACATTGTGTATGTTTCTAGTTTTAGTATATCTTGTAACAAAATTAATAAAAAAAGTCATTTTAGTATACATTAAAACTAATTCATGTACAACTTCTGTAATATATATAGGGTTAATTTCCAAAAGCACCCTGTATTTTGCGGGTTTTTACACTTTGCAACCTAAAGAATTTATTTTTTCCGATTGGAATTTGTATTATGCGTTTTTCTTCACTTTGCACCGACTATATTTTCCGGCATGTATAGGCCATATGCCCAGCACATGCCAAAGAGACCAACAAGGTGCTGACATGTGGCAACCAATAAAAATTGAAAAAAAAAAGAAAAAAGAAAATAACATATAAATATAAATATATATATATTTCTAAAAATTCGAAAAATAAAAAATCCAAAAAATAGCAAGACATATATTTTTAAAAATTCGGAAAATTTATTTTAAATTAAAAAAGTTATTTCAGAAAAATAATTTAAAAATTCTAAAAATGTATTTAAAATTTTAAATATTCAGAAAATTTAAAGAGTAAAATTCTGAAAATTATTGTAAAACTTCTAATATAAATATATATTTTTAAAAATTCAAAAAATTAAAAATCCAAGAAATAGCATGGTATATATTTTTAAAAATTCAGAAAAATTATTTGAAATTAAAAAATTTATTTCAGAAAAATAATTTTTAAATAATTTTTCTTAAATAAATTTTATAAAGTAATTTTAATTTTAGGGTTTAGGTCTGAAATAACTTTTTTAATTTCAAATAATTTTTCTGAATTTTTAAAAATATATGTCATGCTATTTTTTGGATTATTAATTTTTCGAATTTTTAGAAATATATAGTTATATTAGAATTTTTACAATAATTTTCAGAATTTTACTCTTTAAATTTTCTGAATATTTAAAATTTTAAATACATTTTTAGAATATTTAAATTATTTTTCTGAAATAACTTTTTTAATTTCAAATATTTTTTCTGAATTTCTTAAAATATATGTCATGCTATTTTTTGGATTTTTTATTTTTCGAATTTTTAGAAATATATATTTATATTAGAATTTTCAGAATTTTACTCTTTAAATTTTCTGAATTTTTTGAATTTTTAACATAATTTTGAAAATGTTAAATACATTTTTAGAATTTTGAAATTATTTTTCTGAAATAACTTTTTTAATTTAAAATAAATTTTCTGAATTGATAAAAATATATGTCATGCTATTTTTTGGTTTTTTTATTTTTCGAATTTTTAGAAATATATATTTATATGTTATTTTTTTTTTATTGGTGGCCACATGTCAGCACCTTGTTGGTCTCTTTGGCATGTACTGGGCACATGACATATACATGCCGGAAAATATAGTCAGAGGTTGCAAAGTGAAGAAAAACGCATAATACAGGTTTCAATCGAAATAAATAAATTCTTTAGGTTGCAAAGTGTAAAAACTTGCAAACTACAGGTTGTTTTTTGAAACCCATATATATAAATATATATATATATATATGAATGACTCACCACTGATTATATATATTTGAAGGGAGAACACATTAAAGGGGACTCTCCTGTTCTCTACCATGTCAACAGTTTACACCAATGAGGCCCTAGTTTGACTTTCAATAATAAGTGAGGTAGTTTTAATACAACATCTATCGAAAAAAATTTAATTAGGAAATCAATAAAATAAAATAATATAACTTTGTGATATTATGTATATGTACTATTTATATCTAAACAATATGAAGTTGCTATGTGAAGAGTCAAATATATCATTTTTAAGTTCAACTTTTAGTATAAGTTCATTACAAAACAAAAAATTATATATTAGTTTAATTTTTGTATATTACATAATTTTGTAAAATGTATTTCTAAGTTCCGGATGTCGTTTTTAGCATAGGATGAATACTTACAATGTTTTATCAAATAAAAATGATTGACAATTTAATTGAAGATAAAAAAAAATAATTTTTTGGCAAACAAAGATGAGAACAATTCAAAATCTTATACTTTATTTAAACAAGGTAAAAAGTGTACACCAATTCAATGTGTATATAATTCACACTAATTTATCACTACAAGAATTTTTGAAATAGACAACAGATTTTAGCTGTTGTCCAGTTATAAATAAGTATGTTATTAATAGTGTTGTTGTTAAAAGTACCATTTTTACTACAAGTAAAAACTGTTGTCTGTTCCATGGACAACAACACTTCATATAACAGACATAATCTGTTGTCTTTGTTAATTTTAACTACAGTTTGTATCTGTTGTTTAATCTTAAAACTGTTGTTTTTGTTAGTTTTAGCAACAGTTTTTCCCCGTTGTTCTACAATTTAAATCGTTGTTTATTTAGTGTTTATTTTCGAATTTAGCAGCTCCTTTTAGCTGTTGTTTTTTACCCGTTGTTCTTCATTTTAAATCGTGTCTATTTAACAGATAATTTATAAAAAATCATTATAAATTGAAAAATAACTACCCGTCTCTCAAATATGCATTCATAGATCAAAATAAATCTCCCCAATCCAAGATAAAACATGATTGTGTAATATCTAAAAATGTGCAATTCATCAAAAAGGATAACAAGTGTACTCCTTGCCACTTTACGCCACAAAATATTAACTAATTTGAATCTAAGACGACTTCTAAAAATGTTTGAAACTCCACAACAACTTCTTCAAAAGATATGTACCTTCTTTGCCTTCCTGCCAATGAAAATATTATAAACGAGTACGTCAACAAAAGAAAAAATAACAGAAAAGTAATATTATTTAATACAATTGACATACCAGCATAATTCAGTCATCATAGACGTAATCTTGGACACAGTCTGCCCACTCACTACGAACTTCATCAATGTCTGCCACACTGTATTCCGCTTGTTTAAACTATTTAACACAAGAATAAATAATTAATTCCATTTTACGAATGCATAAAAATAATAGAAAAGTAATATTATTTATGTAAAAAAATTCATTAGTTAAAATTACCATCGATCGTAGAGAAACCCGGTCAATGGTTTCAGTTTCTTCAGTGATTTGTCTCATGAAACGCATTACATAGAAACCACACTGAACATCATCGGGTTGGCGAGGACCCTGAGTTAAAAAATGTTAATAAAAATACATGTAAACCAAAATACATATGTAATCATATTTGAAGTAAAGTGCTTACAGGTATTATTTCCCATATTGGCCGTTTTTTCCCTTTAATACCCTTGGCTTCCTTAAAACTTGTTAATGCTCTTCATACATTCAAAAGTGTTTAAGTCAGAATGTCACTTACTCAATAAATTTTTTAATTGATAAAAAATATCTAGACTTACTTGTCCACAATATATTTCCAATCGGAACTTCGAATTCTATGATTCATAGGATCCATTAAGTAGACAATCTCCTTGTAAGGGTCGATGGCACTGAGAATCCAATGATACCTATACACGTACATTAATGAGAAAATTTCAGCTATAAAATGAGAAATATAAGATTTCGTAATTAGAGAAATAGTTCTTACCCAACATTACTTGGCACCAAGACTAGCTGATTTGGTGATGAACTTATCAGCCTATTTGCTACAAACTATGCCCTTTTATTCAGTCTTTCAGCCTTTTGGTCTTCAGTCTCTTTCTCAAATATGGGATGCTATTTGGATTCATAAAAAAGAATTTGTCTTCTATGCCCTTTTCTTTCATCTTTCTAAAAAGATGCCTAGTATTTCAAGAAACATACAAGGTTAGTATAAATAATCAATGAAAACTCGAGGTAGCAAAGAATATTTAAAATTCAAGGATTACCATATGTAGACAACTATACAATTGCATGTGACTGGTTGCAACTTGTAGACAAAACAGATATCCTCTAGTTGCACATGAATCGTAAAGTCCACCTCAAACACGTCATAATCAAGTGGGATTTGTACGATTTTGTACTTTAAAGCATGGTTGGCATAGCAAAATAATATCTTCAATGATTTTGGAACATTTGCATGCCTTTTCACTTGAAGATTGTGCTTCTTTTTGGGTTTCTAATATAGTGAATACACATGTTAGAATGGTGTTTTGCTTCAATTATATATATGTATTGAAATAAAGAGTCACATTTACTCCCGTGATTTTTAGCGTACCCCTTCTCCTTTCTTCTATAAACTTATCCTGTGATGCATAAACAAAGAAGCAAAAAGCAATAAAAAAAACCAAAAACCAATAGTCAGTATGTATACCAATTCCCAATTCTTTTGCTATAGGATTATAGAGCAATTAACATAAAATATGTGCTTACAATTTTCTTCACTGTTTCTTTAAGTTTTTTGTCTTTAGAATCAATTTCCCCTTTTTTGTTCATGTGTGCCCTCTTATATAGAATAGCTCTGTTTATTTCATCATCGGAACACAATTCATCAGCCTGCCAAATAAGAGAGAGAGAGTGAGACAGAGAGAGAGGGATGTTAATTATGGTAACTGTAAAATATTGTTTGAAGACAATGAATTCATAGTGAAAATATAATTTCAATGCTTACTATTTCTTCAGCTAAGCCTGAATAACCCTTGCGAGCAAGTCTATGGGGGTGCTTGACTGCTTTTCTCTTCAGTTTCTGTTCCTCGCTCCGTTTCTAGGATGTAGAAATAAGTAAAAAAGAGTGTTATATATAAAAAGGAATCCCATGTCAGAGGTGAAAAGTTGGTTATCCTTTGAAGTAGCAGGTTAAAGGTGGTATTAGAAATAATAAACAATTTCGGATAATAATAAACAATTTCGAACATGACATTTCTAGTGTTTGATTATGTTAACATACTTCTTCATCCACCCAAGCATGTGATCAAATGATCTGTTTTCTAACACCAATACTACAACAGTTTTGATGGGCTGCACCTGTTTCACCAAACTTTAACCTTTTTCTAGGTCAGTGTTTTTGTCTTTAGATCTCAAATAAAAACCTGTCTTATAGCTAACAACAAGTTAAAGATCTGTGTCATAATCTCATCCCATGTTTATTTTTAGCTAATATTTTATCCCATCTCAGCAGAAAATGATAAAAAATTCAGCAGCTGGTGTTGAAGAAAACATGTCCAATTTGAACTTCTGCTTCTGGTGATCAAGGTATTTCTTTTAGCAATGGTGGAAATGGAATATACTCCATTAATCATCCTCCCCCACCCAAGAAAAAAAGGAATCAACCAGGCCACCCAGGTAAATATACCATTTCAAGATTCAATTTTTATTCAAAAAGATCAAGGAAAATTGAATCTTTCTCTCTGTCAAGACCCTGATGCAGAAGTGATAGCTACACAGATTTGTGTGTGAAATCTGCAACAAAGGATTTCAAAGGGACCAGAATTTGCAGCTACACAGAAGAGGACATAATCTGCCATGGAAACTGAAGCAGAGATCAAACAAAGAAATCAGGAAAAAGGTTTATGTCTGTCCAGAGACCAGTTGTGTCCATCATGATCCATCAAGAGCATTAGGTGACCTTACAGGAATCAAGAAACACATGATTTTCACCATTTTTTTTATTAATTGAATCAGATTTCAATCCTCATTCCATTTTTTTATTAGCTAGGATTTGATAGGATCAGACAAAAGTCAGAAAACCATGAAGCTTCTACTGTAACTTGATTTTCATATCCAAGAAATGTCAACCCTGTCCCTAGCTAATAATATTTGTAACACTCATGATCTCAGATTTCTAGAATGAAATGTAAATTGAAATGGTCTAAACAGAATAATTGCCCGGCTAGTCTATTTAGATTCAGAAAACACCTAAAACTATCGTTTACCATAAACACTTAACATGCTATCTTTTTTGCATCTATCAGTAGTGCTACATTCATTATCCCGGATAACTGATAAACACTTAACATGCTATATTCAGCACCAGGGATAAAAAATCAGTGGATCATTATCCCGGATATGACTTCATACAAACATCTAAACTAACTAACAATGTAATGCACAATGAATTGTTGGCTGGACTCATAAGGATTTTAGAAGTATTCTTACCATGAACTCTTGAGACATGCGGCTGATCACAAAAGATGACCAATCCTCTTGTGTAATATCATAATCAACAGGTGGCTTCTTCAACTTATCAGAATTGCCCATATTAGCGTAAACATGTTTCTGAGTTAAAGTCGTTTTAAATCCGCGCCACTTATCGTTTGCAGACATCAAATATGATCTCTTCCACCACATAGGAACATTGTATGTTAACTACAAAAAAATCAGAAATAAGATATACGAGATGAAAATTAATATTGTACTTATGATGTATAATCACACAAGAAACAGGAATACATACTAACATGCATATTGGAAAGCATATTATCGAACAAGGTGTTTACTTACGTTAACAGATTCCCATATCAGTTCCTTAGTCTGCCGGGGCACGCGCTTCCATGAGTCGTAGTTGATATTGACTTTTCCCCGAGCAAGGACGCCTATATAACTTTTCATTTCAGCAGCCTCTGGACCTATTGGCACTCCATTGTTATTGAACCTAACATCTTTCTTGAGGCCCTTTCCCCTTTGAACAGCCAACCTATCCATGTGTGTATGACCTCTTTTCGTTCTTCTAATTTCCTGAGTAACTTCGGACTCCACACCAGTTGTGTCCTCACTCTGATCATCATCATGCGCTGCTTTTTTCTTTCTACCTGCTGCCATTTTGTTCACATACCTGCTTTTTTAGCATAAAAGTGTGGAGAATAGTAAGTACAAGTCTAACGTAAAAAGTAAATACATGCCATAATGGAAAAAGTAATACCCAGAAAATGTAAACACATATAAAATCATTACAGCAAGATAAAACTGATCTCATGACAAACTACAAATAAAAAGTAATTACCATACTAAGAGACCATATTATCAACCCAAGTCCCATCACAATCATCACGAATGCATGGTGGTTCATTTTCATCGGCCCCATCAACATCCATTGACGGCAACCCTTTGGAGAAGCATTGATAACTAATTACAGTGTCTCCTAACTCGTCATCATTTACATATTCAAAATAGTCCCTACTTGGAGTCGCAAGTACAATAGACCATTCACTATCTTGAGGGTCTTCAATATAAAACACTTGTTTTGCTTGACTACCCAAGATGAATGGATCAGATTTAAATCCAATTCTATTGAGATTTACAAAGGTAAAACCAATATCATCTACTCTAATACCATTATTATTCTCCACCCAATTACATCTAAACATTGGAATACGAAAATCGTGGTAATCAATTTCCCATATTTCTTGTATAACTCCATAAAAGACCATGTCTGACACAACTGGATTTTTATCCTTCGCACTAGACACTTGCATTATCTTTGCAATAACTTTCACTCCCGAGTTCTGAACAACTCGAATATCATCACGCTCTTTCGTGTGATAAGTAATTCCATTAATCATGTAACTCTGATATTTCAGCACTTGGTTGCTCGGTCCTTGTGCCAACCACTTCAGCCTTTCAGATATTTGATCTGTGGAAATCGCTATTTTATTGGCAACACGTTCATGTAACCACATAATAAATCCTCGATGATGCTCATCCTGAAACCATTTCTTCCCCTTGCCTTTCGAATGAGATGATGCCTTCAGATGTGTCATATGTTCCCTATTGAAAGATGTTAACCCAATTAGCCACTACTCCATATAGAATAAAATTGAAGTAAGTTTAAGAAATTACTCGATATAAGGTTGAATCTCTACATCATTTTCTAGCACATATCGATGTGCTTGCTCCAACTCCTCTCGGCTAGGGTGGTGTACTTGAGCACCAGACAATGGCTTGGTAGTTATCATTTCTTGTTGCCTTGGTGGGATCCCAACCGTATCAACATTAGACAAGTACTCTGAGCAATACTCAACTGCCTCTTCAGCCATGTAACATTCGGCTATACAACCTTCAGGACGATTGCGATTGCGCACATAACCTTTCAAAACTCTCATAAACCTTTCAAAGGGATACATCCATATAGCCCAAACAGGTCCACACAATCTGACCTCGCGTACAAGATGAACAGTTAAATGAACCATTATATCAAAGAATGAAGGTGGAAAGTGTTTTTCGAGTAAACACAAAGTCACCACAATTTCCTTTTGCAAACCGTCAAGCTTTGAGACATCCACCACTTTACTGCAAAGCACGTTGAAGAAGAAACACAACCTAGTAATAGCATATCTGACATGTTTGGGCAATACACCACGAATAGCAACTGGAAGCAACTGTTGCATTAAAGTGTGACAGTCGTGTGACTTGAGGCCAACAAGTTTCAGGTCCTTCATGGAGACAAGGTTTCTAACATTGGAAGAATAACCAGTGGGGACTTTCATTCCTACCAATGAACTGCAAATTTTCTCCTTCTCATCTTTATTTAGTGTATAACAGGCCGGTGGAAGAAATATTCTTTTTTCCATTATCAGTGGTGCCAGCTCATGCCTCACATTCATCTCCACAAGGTCTAGTCTTGCTGCTACTCCATCTTTTGTTTTCCCTGGAATGTTTAGTAATGTTCCAATGAGACTTTCAAGCACATTTTTCTCGATGTGCATCACATCAAGCACATGTCGAACATGTAAATGCTTCGAATACTCAAGATAAAAAAATATTGATTTCTTCTTCCAACACAAATTTTCCTTATCGCCCTTCTTTTGTTTCTTGTGGGTCATTTTACCAAACCGACAATTAATTCCATCAACTCTTTCTAACACTTCATGGCCACTCAATGGTTTTGGTGCAGCGGCTAACTCTTGGCTTCCATCAAATGCTTTCTTTTGTCTTCAATAAGGATGATACGCAGGTAGGAACCTTCTATGGCCAGTGAAAGACATTTTTCTACTATGCTTTAACCTCTTTGCATGTGTTTCTTCACCACAAATAGGACATGCATGATACCCCTTTACACAACACCCAGACAAATTCCCATATGCAGGAAAATCATTAATTGTCCATAGTAGGACAGCTTTAAGCCGAAATATCTCTTCTCGGTATGCATCATACGCTTCAACACCTACTTCCCACAAGCCTTTTAAGTCATCAATCAATGGTGCCATGTAAACATCAATGTCATTACCTGGTTGTTTAGGCCCAGAAATCAGCAAAGTGAGCATCATAAATTTTCTCTTCATACATAACCACGGAGGAAGATTGTATGTGACCATCACCACAGGCCAACAACTATACCTAGAACTCATCATCTTATAAGGATTGATCCCGTCAGCTGCTATGGCTAGTCTAAGATTTCTAGACTCTGAAGCGAAATCTAGCCACCTATGGTCTACTAATTTCCAGGATGGTGAATCAGCTGGATGACGCATATTACCATCACGAACTCTTTCGTTAGCATGCCAAGTCAACTCCTTAGATATGTTTTTGTTATGAAACATTCTCCGAAATCTAGGTATAGGTGGAAAGTACCAAATAATCTTTGCCGGAACCCCTTCATTGATCCTAGAATTCTTTCCCAGCTTCCACCTCGACATTCCACAAGTAGGGCAATTAGTGAAATCTTCATACTCCTTGCGGTATAAAATACAATCATTTGGGCAAGCATGAATTTTATCGTATCTCATCCCTAATACAGACAAAGTCTTTTTTGCATCGTATGAGGATAAAGGCAATTCATTGTCTTCAGGAAGCATATCTCCAAACAAACTAAGAACTTCGGTGAAGCTTTTATCACTCCAACCATGTTTTGCCTTGAGATTGTATAACTTCACAATAGCAGATAGCTTTGTAAATTTTCCACATCCAGGATATAAAGGCTTCTCAGCATCCTCAATCAATTGACTAAATTGATTCAAATTAGCATCTTCATCATACGCAGCATGAACCATGTCTATAGGTTACTCTTCAGAATATTGGTCTTCATCTAGACCACCAACTGCATTATTCTCTTTTGCTAAGTTCCTTGATTCTAACCTCTCCCCATGCCATATCCATGTATGATATGTTAAGTCCATGCCATAACGACCCAAATCTGCCCTGATCGCATCGACACTTTTCATTCGTAGATTACCACAACGAGCACACGGACATGAAATCCTATTAGGGTCATCCGCATGTTGCAATGCAAGTTGCAAGAAAGATTCTACTCCAGCCTCATATTCATGTGAAAAAATGTCTTTTCTCATCCATTCCTTATCCATTTTTTATATAACTAGTCACCAAAAAAATTATATAAGAGTTGTTTATATCACAGCAAAGAATTAAACTTATAAAAGCCGTAACAATTAATGATAAATAAGTAGTTAGTAGTATAATTAAACATATAAAAATAATGTACCTTTCACTAACAAAAGTAGACAGCAGTCTTCAAAAGCAAGCCTAGTGGGTAGTCACAAACTCTTCTAATCAACAAGTGTCAAGTAAATAATCTGCAAACAAGGAACGAGATAGCCTAAGATTGTGCCAAAAAATTAATATGAATATAAATTTCAGGAGTGGCTTTAATTTCAGAAGTGACTTTAATCTGCAAACACTGTTCTCATGAATGTGCTGCTAAAAGGCTGATGGCTGATTGGAAGAAAATAGCAACCAAAAATATTATGATTTCCTGCATGAAAGAAGCTTCATTCATATGAAGATCTTGGAAACTTGAAAGACTTATGAAAAACTTTAGCACCACTCACCCCAAAACAGCTTATAACAGAATTACTTGTATACACACATAGCCCCCAAAAAACCACACAGCTTAAAACTGGAATTTAACACAATTAGGAGGCAAACATACATTACAGGTTGTCAATTTAAAATATTAGACGAGCTATAATTATAAGAAAAACTAAAAAAAAGAATCTAAAAAGACATGTTATCACCTTGCGCTCCTTAAAGTACAATCTCTATATTCAAAACTAAAATGCACTCATAATGTTTGATAAAATCAATAAATCAGTTTAATTTCCGAAAATGGACTATCAATTACAATATCATGAATCCTAACCTACTTCACGTACTTAGATAACTCAAAAAATCAGAATGCATTTATTAAAAGTTGAGGGTGAGATGGTATGAATGAATTACACATGACATCTGTAGTACGAAGTGATAAGCAGGGAAGAGTGGAGCCAGCTTTGAATCAGAGTCCAGATTTGTTTAACAGAAATAATAAGGATGGCAGAGGGTACGTGTGGTACATGCTTTGATCGCAAATTTCAGCTATTAGACTCAGCAGATTCAACGCTAATCTTCAGGAGTAAAACTATTAGATATTCAATTTGAATTTCAAATATGTGTTCATACTATGGACTCTACAAAGAATAATTTGAAGATTACTGTTAGGAGTACTTGCTCACCTCACACCCCTCTCCTCCCCTATTTCTAATAAATACATCAATTATGATCATAAATAGATGTCAATCCAATCCAGGGATTTGCTAACGTGGATTTCAAATCCATCTCCAACTCTTTCCATCTAAATACAACCTAAGTGAAAAGGCTGTAGCACTTCAAGAATAATCTAGAATAACAAAAAATATTATAGATGAAGGGCCGTACGAGCACGTAGAACAGTAGAGCTAGAGCAGAGATTTGGAAGAAGATGCAACTAGTAGTACCGACTGATACAACAAAGCCCCTTTTGTTGATATCCATTCATCTAGAGTGAAACTAATTTATTTCCTTACAAAATTAGTATGCCAATTCTACACACAGAGATGGATTTTATTCAGTCATGGCACAGACCTGAGCATGCGTCAAGACGAGCCGTGTCACATTTGCAAAAGATTATTCACAGTCGCCATTGCTGAATTCGTCAGCTGCAAATCCTACAATTTCCAGTACGAATAAATCAATCAACAGTCGGAACCAAACAAGTTTTGTTCAGAAATAAGCATGGTGGTCTGGTAAATATAAATGTAAGATTTCGCGCTTTGTAGGTCCTTGTGAAATATGTAAACTTAAATATAAGTTAAATAAACTTAGAAAGTTAATATATAGAATATCCTTCGTTGAACCCTAAACTAAAAACTATCAATATAGGCAAAACAAAATTGTGCTACTTTACCACTACGCCATCCACACCATTAGAACAACGTTTTACATCTATACATATATTAACTAATATTATATAATTTGGGGCCCCTAAAATTATTACTTGTATCAGGGCCGGAGGCGACCGCCTCTTTGGCTTCAAGAGAGAGCAGCACTGGGCCCACTCTAGTCTTTACATTTTATTTGCCATTTACACCTTCAAACAATCACATTTTAGAGGCCCTTCTCCTAATTTATATGGAAGTGCACTGAAAGTTTAACAGGAATTGGGATTTGTGTTGGGATTGTAGATCCCACCTCAAATATGGGATCCATAATTTAGAGCAAATTTCAGCTTTTTAGCTTTATAAAAGCTGGGGGGGGGGGGTGACAGTTGGAGCTTCTGCTTAAATAAAAGTAGTTTTCGTCCAAAAGCCAAAGCAGGTCAGACCTGCTTTTATTTACTGTTGACACCACCAACAACATGCTGCGAAATAAGCATTGCCAAAAAATGATACGTAAATATAAGTTATCAAAATGACAGACCTAACGACTACAAAGCACATCTTAGAGCTCTTATGTTTCAAGTCCAAAACTAACAAACAACCCATTCCAATTTAGAACAGTAAACAATCTGAATCAAGTGGCAATGCCTACAAATTCAATTGATAATAAATAATGCATAAGGGGGATATGCAACTAAATGATCCTACTTTTGCATTTATCTTTTAGCTTCATACTCCCCAACAACCTATATACATCTTCCACCAATCAACATAACTAATAAAAACAAAGCAACACTCTTTACCTCATGCCAAAATCCGATCAAACTCCTCAACAACCTCCCCCATAGTCGGCCTAAAATTCAACAAGAATGGAAAATCAGAACAAGTAGTCAAAACTTAAAAAAATCCATAGTCTAAGTCAAGTTCAATAATATATGTATTAGGAACCTTTGATATATGGCATGCAAATAGTATTTCTTTCTCTCAGTCATGTAACACCACAAAGTATGAGTAATAAGACAAGAGAATCTTGTACATGAAAAACTTTTGGATAATAAGATTATCTTATTAAAAAGAAAACATCACAAAACATACAGGTTATATACAAATATATTTCAACATTTTACGCATTTTTCAATTCCAACTAGTATAACATTTAGATAATTGCTGATTATATCAGAACCTATCCAAAAAATTATAATTCCATTTGGCTAATTCCACCTGAAGCCATTCTTTTCAGCAAAAGGTAAAATAAAAATATAAAATTAGCCAATATTTGTTTTGATTATAGTTTCTTGTTTGGGTCCAGGGGTATTGGATATACTTTGACTAATGAACTATATCTAATTATGGGCCATGTTTGATTCAGAATCCCTTCTATCTCTGATGGTGTACTCTCATCCTTCCCAACAATCGCAACTTCTACTGCTGCAGCTACATTTTCAAATTCAAATTTCTAATCATACTGAAGAAAAACAGATGAAAAACAAACCAAGTACCAGCTATCTCAACCAGTCATACTTAAAAGTCCTACAAATGGAACAGAATTGCATCAATTTTCAGCACATGCATCATCCAAAATCCACAATATAGACAAGAGCATCTCACAGATTGAAGGGGAAGATATATGGATGAAGATGAACTAACCGACAAGAGTTACAGCAAAAAGAAGTGTCACATTGGCAAATTAAATAGATATCAGCATATTTTGTCCAGCAATAATGCCACTTCCTATATCTAATTGTATACAACATATAATAATTCCTCATGTAAATATTTCAATTTTACAAATTAAATCAAAATAATACATTCGTTATAAATATTTATAGGAACACAATTTCTATTTTAGGATGGAGACGGGGAGGGAGGCCAATGGATTAGCTTAAAATATTAGGCCAAATTAATTAAACATTTAAATCTAATGAAACCCACCCTACCAAAAAGAAAGAGCATCCCATATTACATGTCTACCCAAAGTAGTATACAACTTGCACTAGTCCCTGTTTAACTGAAAGCTTATAACAATTCCATAAAATGTCTTCCCTATGACAACTACATCCAAAATATCGCATATAACAGTTCCATTTTATACTGTACATGTATATGATTGATTCTTCACCCAATATATTCACCTACTACAGACCCTCCTGATCCATGGGGAGTCGACTCAAAGTGAGTTTACAAAATAAAATAAAAACCAAAATGGGGAATTCGAACACTACAAGGCACGCCTCAAAACGAAGAGTTTTGTTCAAATTGAGGGGATCATTTTCCATGAGGCGTTTGCTCCTGTTGAAAAATTAGTCACGATGGGGAGCCTTCTCGCTATAGCAGCAAAGAAAAATTGGGAAATACATCAACTGGAATTTCAGAAACATCAGTAAATATTCCATATAAAACTTAAAACATATCCCAAACCCAATGACGATAACGATGAAAAGGAAAGCAAAACCCAATGACTCACTCACAAGCACAACCATGTATTCTCAGTCAAGCCCTAACTTAAATTGGGGGAAAAACTTTCTAACCAGAGGTCATCACTGAACTAATCCACATTTCCCAAACCTCACGTATCAAATTATAAAAAGCATATATTAGGATTATAGTAGGAAAAAGCAAAAAACGGAGAGGCAGCTGATGCAACCTGGATTTCGCTAGGGTTTTGATTCCTTGTTCCTCAATTCGTAAACAAGTATCAGGAATCTTCAACCTTCCCTCGGATTCACCTGCTTACCAAAACAACACAATACCAAAATTATGTATTCTGCAAAAAAAGGTATCTACTAGAATAGAAAATTTGAAAGCATCAATTCCTATTTGCAAATCGAGCATCAGCTCTACTTTACAGTGCATGCGAAAATTAACAACCAAATACTCGCAAAATTGTGAAACTCCACTGAAATTTTGCTTTTGCGAGAGAAGCGAGAGAACGGAACGGAGTGCTCTTGCGCGCGTTTCTGATTTGGGCTGATTTGTCTCTTTCTGATTTGGGCTGATTTGTATGTAGTTCTGAGTTGGGCTTTTCTGATTTAAGGGACTCATAGATTTAAGGGACTCGTATGGGCCAGGGGATTGGCTGTTAATTGGGCCAGAAGATTGGCTGTTAATTGGGCCATAGGATTGCTATGTTTTCTGACATTACATTAGATGTCGTTGGCTGTTATTTTATAGTGATTAATGATGGAGCCTCAAAAATTTAATCGGGTCAGGCCGAGTCGAGCAAAAAATTAGTTGGCCCGTCCCAACTTATTACCCTATAATAACTTAAGATTATCAGGCCGGTCCGATAATTCCAATGAAGACTTTATTAAAATAAAATGCAACAAATAATAAAATGCAATATATAAAATAAAATCATAATTATTATTTTATTTCAAATATATTATTAATTATTAAAATTACATTGAAGAGTTTATTAAAATAATATTTTTACAACATAATAAAAGTATTGTAGATTAAAATGCCTTTTTTACAACAGTTTTGCAAAAATGTTGACACTAGTGTTGTTTATTGGAGCAATGCATTGCCAATAAACAACAGATTTGGGCAACTGTTATTAAAAATGTTGTCTATATGTGGAAAAAGGCGCTAATAGACAACAAATGTTGAAAACAGTTGTAAAATTGTTGTCTATTAGCGTGTCTATCGCTAATAGACAACAAATAGCAGTAAAACTGTTGTTAACTGATGAATAGACAACACTAATAGGATAAACTGTTGTCTTTTAACTGTTGTCTATTTATGAAATTGTTGTAGTGTATGTTACAATGTATAAATGATTTACAACTCTTTATATAGTTTTTGTTATGCATATGAAACACTCAACTCTTATTGTAAATATAGATTAGAATAGTATTTTTTTATATATCATTCATTTTATTTGTCTGAACTTGAATATTATAAATTTACTATTTACTAATTTTCTACATTATAGAACTATCAATATTACATCTTTGAATATGAATATATGATATTTATGCTAAGTATAAATACTAAATTTAAAGATTAGAGCTTAAAAAGCAAATAGTGACACCAAACTATAATATAAGCTTAAAGCAAACAAAATCACGATAAAAGGATGAAATGACTTGCATTTATCAACAAGATTATATATTTATTAAATTTTAAGTAACTAAAAAAGACATTTTATAGTACTTTATATCGTTGGTGTTGTTAACTTTATTAATATCACTACAAGAAAATCAAGTTTTAATGACAAAAACTTAATGACGGGATGGAGATTTGGTCAATAAAAACATAACCTTGACCTTTTAATGAGGGAAAAAGTTATTCCTAGCTAAAGACTCATATTCTTATATAAGGAACTTATAATTTCCTAGCTATCGGACGATAAACCCATCATTACATGTATACATGATAGATCCTATCATTATTGGTTAAAAAAATCAGCGGCTGACTTAAAATTCTAAAACATTTGGGCGGTCTCTATTCCCACCCAAAGTATTACTTAACAATTAACAAAAAAAAAAAAAAAAGAGAGAAAGGGAGCCCTTTCGCCTTATTGTTGTTCAAGCATTCCCCTATATGGCGAAACCCTTCTTCGTAAATCTCCATTAATGCCATACAAAATCTCATTAGTTACACAATCTATAATCTTCCAAGCTATCCAATTTAGAGGTGCCTGATGTTGGGCTCAAGTTTGAAGTGGCTAATCTACCTTCTCAAGGTCCACGGCAGAAAGTTATAAGAAATAACCACTTTGCCCGAGGTACCATTTCTTTGTTTCCTGGAACTGGTGCAAAGCAGGGATTTTATCTTCCTTATGGATTATTTGGAATCTTATTTTTCCTTATCCCCGCAGTAACTCGCAATGTTGAAGAACAATGGATTTGGGGCTCGGCTAAACAATGGATCTAGGGATCCGCTTGAACAATGGATCTAGGGCTCCACCAATTTCCTATTTTCTTTTTGTCTGCTGGACTGGTAAACCTCAAGTTTTGCTACTAATTTTCAGCCACCATTGTTTCTATAATTACATAGCACATAGGCAGATGGACAAATGCGAAGTTCTCCTAAGTTTTATCTTCAATATTTGTACTGCATTATTTTTTAATTAACTTACCTTTCATCTTGTACTGGTGACCACGCTGTCGAGCCACGATAAATTAGTTATTATTACCTAACTATTTCTTTCTGATAAGGCGCAATCCGTTTATCCAAGGAATTCGACGCAAAGTTTGATAAACGACGCTACCAAACGCAAGAAAAGTAAAGAACACAAGATATACGTGGTTCGATCCGGAGATCTACGTCCACGGGCGGAGGCAATCACCTGCCGAGGTGTTTATCACTATTTTTCTTTCGATCTTACACACTGTAGTTTTTGAGTACAAAGTGCGAACCCTAAATCTGAGTACAATTCTACTATTTATACTATACAATTCAAAACCCTAACTAAATCCCTACAATTGCGCCCATCAAATCTGCATGGAAGCTGGGAGGAGATCATGGGGATCTCAATTTCCAAATATGTTGGAATTGGGTCAGGCATAACTGGGCCGACTTAGCTGTGTTGGGCTTGCGCCCCTGGGCCCAATTGACCCGGCTGGCGGGTTAGTTCGATCCGGAGTTACTGGGCCATACCTATCAGATGCCCCCCACCAGCCGGAGCGAGGTAGGAGCTTCAGTTAATAGGAAGGTATGGTGTAACGGGCGGCGATGTAGAGTGATGTAAAAGTGGAGCGGGCGATGAGAGATGCCATCCTTACCGAACGGAAGTACCCCCAGGGTGAGGTTGTCAACTGAGACCGAGCTGATTAGTCCCCAGGGTGAAGAACCCAATAAGGACCGAACTGGACCAATTTGAAGTACCCCTGGGGTCATGGGGTCGACCGGAGCCGAGTTGATTCATCCCCGGGGTGGAGAACTCCACGAGGACCGAACCGAAGTACCCCCGAGATCATGGGGTCTGGTGAGGCCGAGCTGAAATACGCCCGAGGTGAAGGGGTCACCGGAGTGAGTCCCAAACCTTCTTGGGGAAGGGTGAGGTTGATGTGATTGGCGGCGCCATCATTAGGAGAAGGGATGTGAAGTGACGCGTTTGAGAATTCCAATAAGTGTGTCTCCCACGGCCTTGGTAACTGTAACGCACGCGCGAATCTGAGACACTGAATTTGAAAAGGCCAGATCTGAGCCGTTGATGCATGAGTATATATAAAGAAGACTTGTACAGTAAACTTCATTATTCTCATTTGCGACTTGCAAGATACAGAGAGCGGGAAAAAAGATATTCATCTGTGCGATTTGTGAATCATCTCAAATCGAAACCAAGTAAGTATGTCTTCCTCATCGTCTTCATCTTCAATTAGAGAGGTAGGGACCAATAAAACCCCGTTAGATGTACCACCCCTGCGCTTTATCATTCCTGAAAGAAGAGAGATTAGGATGTTATATAGGGCAGACGACATGGAATCCGGCACCCGGGCAGTAGGGTTTAGTGAGTGTTTGGAGGAGAATTTAGAGGTTGTCACGGAGTCGCTCCGGATGACGCGGGTGCAAATAGAAGCCCTGATTCCAACCTTTTACTTCCCCTTTAATTTAGAATACATAGTGCCGGAGCCTAGTGACCGAGCTTGTTGCCCGCCGAGGGGCTTCATAAGTGTGTATATAGACCATTTCAGAATAGGAATTCGTTCCCCCTTTGGGACTCCGTAGTGCGGCTGCTGAGGTATTACGACATCGCCCTGAGTCAATTAGCACCCAATGTCGTGAGGCAAGTTGTCGGATTTACAGTGGTATGTAAGAATGTCGGGGTGGAACCAAACGTAGAATTATTTAGATTTTTCTTTCAACTAAAAGCTTTCGGGAAATTGAAGGGGTGGTACTCCTTTAGCCCACGGGCCTGGGGTGGATTTAAGGTGAAAAACCCGAGTAAGGTGGAGGGTTGGAAGGAGAAATTTGTATTCGTGAAGGTCGGCATGGCCCTCCCGAGGTGGAGGAGGGAGGAGGTAGTAGACAACGCTCCGGTGGTGGAGCCGGAGCCGGAGGTTGTGAACCACTTCCGTTCCGTGGGCATGTTTCATACCCTTTGCATCGAGGAGGAGTTGGAGGAGGCAGGGTTAAGCCCCTACTACTCGGGAGTAGCAGAGAAGAATCCCACTCGGGGGCAGGTGTCGACAGTCGGGGCAGCTGAGGAGGGTAGGAACTTTTAATATTGTGCAATTGTGAGTAACTGGCATAATTTTAATTATTGATCATCTCTTGCAATGGGACGCTTTGGAAAGGAGACTTCGGGGAGCCCCGCAGTGCCCGCGGCGTCGCAGAAAAATGGGACTGCTGCCGAAGTGAGCCCTAGAGTGAGGGTGTCACCGGGTTCAAGGCCGTCGGAGAAAGATGTTGTGATCGCGGGGTCGACCCCGAGGTCGAAGAGGAGGCCGTAGCCTTCTGCGACTCCGCCAAGAATGACCAAAAGACTGCGCACGGAGCCTACCCCCGAGGTACACGAGGGACAGCCATTGCCTTAGGAAAAATTGCGTGAGGCTCTGCTTCTGATGTGTTGTTTATGTGTTTGTTTGGAAGGGACAAGTAAGTATGCTGGGTCTGGAGGGGCCCGACGCCGAGGAGCTATTGCGGCTAACTCAGGGTATCCTGGACCTCGGCCGACGGAGTGAGATAGAGGCTAAGGAGGAGTTAGCCGAGGTGGTGAGGGAGTTGCGATCTCGCAACGACAGGTTGACCCATGACCTGTCCGAAGCTCGCAAAAGAGCTTCCTTGGTGGAGAAGGAGGTGGCGCGGCTGCATGAGGTGGAAGCGGAGGCCGGAGTACTCCGTGGCGAGGCGGCGGAGCTGCGTGCGGAGCTGAAGGCCAAGGAGGCGGCAATAGTTGAGGGCCAGGGGGCCATGCTGAAGACGTTTGCAGAGAAATTGTTGCAAACCAGCACATTTCTCGACTACCAGACGAGCTTCGTCGCGGTCGGGGACACGGCAACACGCTCGGTGCTGCTGGAGAAGGTCAAGGAAATCTACCTGAATGTGGATGTTTATCGTCCAGAGTTCGGATACGATTTCAACGCCGTGGGTGCCGTGGAGGAGGCGTATTACCACGCGCTGGCTCGGGTCCCGGAGTGGCCCCCGGTTAAGGCTCTGGCGGAGAAGAAGACAATTTTGAGCGTCGAGGAGATCGCTGCCTGCGATGTGGATCAGGACGAAGAGTTCTTGGCCTTTCGACGGGGAGAGTTCATCACGGAGCCAAGGGCCAAGGATCCACCCCCGCGCATGGAAATCACAGCGGACACAACGGGGGGTGACGCGGGGGTGGACCAAGACCTGCCAGAGGAAGAACACGAGGAGGAGGTGAAGGTGCCGGAGGCAGCCAGAGGGGTCGATCAAGGGGAGGTCAATCGTTCCCCGCAATTTTGATGAACTGTACATATAGTAGATGATAGGAAAAAATTATATTTCTGATGTAATAACCACAGACGATGTATACACTTGTTTTGTTGAATATGAAGTCGGTTGTTGTCAATATTATGGAGTGACTGCCTTGTCGTTGGTGTGAGTATATCATATTAATACTGATTTTGTGTTGTAAAACAGGAGAATACCGAGGAGCTTCATAATGTAATAAAGAAGCTCATGCAGTCCTTGGACTGGTTCCGCGGGGAAAAAGACAATCTGCAAAAACAAGTGGTTCTGCGGTTGGAGAGGAGAGTGGCCGTGGCGGAGAGAAGGGCAAAGGAAGCCAAAGAGGCACGGGCCAAAGTTGTTGAAAAGGTGAGAGACCAGCAGTTGAAATACTTGTCAACGATCACTGAACTAGATCGAGTCATCATCCACCAAAAGGAGTATGAGCGAATACTGACGGAATATGGCCTGCTAACTTTTGAGGAGGTCGAGGAGTGGACAACTGAGATTCAAGGGGAAATTACCGCGCTGATGGTGGCCGGTCACACAGACTCCTCCGAGCTTGTTAGAAAGCGAGAAGTACTGGAAATACTCCTTAACATGTACGAGGACTTAAGAGGCCGCAGCAGGTGGCGCCGTACTGCAGAAGAATACATTGCGAGCTCCTGCCGGGGCCAGGATTTCTCGAAAGCTCCGCGGAGGAGTAAAAAGGGGACAGCGGGAAAAGCCAAAGGGATCATAATCCAAGAGCTGACCCCGGTGGCCGTTGCTGAGGAGACCCTGGTAGCTGTTGCTGAGGAGGAGGTTGAGAAGCTAGCTGAGGAGATCGAAGTAATGGACCCCGCGGAGTGGGATCCCGCGGAATGGGCTAACACTTCGAGACCAACGCCTCAACCGAGTCCTCGGGGCCGAGGGAGGAGCAACGTTCCAAGGCCAGTTCCAAGAGTGAGTCCTCGGCGTAGAGGAGGTCAAAGCAGGGGAAGAACCGGAGTCCAAAGCCGATGAACCTCCAGATCTCGGAGGACGCGAAGAAGCTCCCGGAACGGATCCCAACGCCGGAGCGCAGAGTATTGGCTCGGAGGCTGAAGATAATGCTTAGTTGTTATAATAACGCACATATATATGTAAAGAACACTTGCGAAGCAAAATTTCGAAAATATTTTGATATGTTTAATAAATACGGTAAATAAAAGTAGTTAAGTGTTTGCTCATGGGGCAAGTGCGTAAAATTATTTTGACATATCATGATGAAAATAATGTGGGAGTTAGTACTCGGGAGTACAATACGTAGATAAGCCCTTGTAGGGAAACAATGCGCTTAATCTCCCCGGACGGATCGGGCGGGAGCTAATGACCTCTCCGGATAAATCGGGCAAGAGGGAACATATGTTCGGGGACTAAGTATGGATCTCTCCGAACGGATCAGGCGAGAGACTAATGTGTCCGGAGACAAACAATTATAGTTTAGGCCGGGGCATCCCCGCGGCGTAAAAGAAAGTACAGTAATGTACGAAAAGTTAAGAATTTATTCAAAGTGATTGCCGGAACAATTAAAGAATACAAAGGTATTCGTAAAAAGAAGATGCCACAGTATAAAAATGAAATAACGTACAAAGAATATAAAGGTAGAAAATGTACTTGACGATTGGAAATCATAGATAAAAACGCCGCAGATTAGTAACATGCCATGTTCGGGGTATCGGCGTACCATCTAGATACTCTAACTGATAGCTCCCGGAGGCATGTGCGGCAACGACACGGTAAGGCCCTTCCCAGGCGGCATGCAGTTTGCCCTCGAGGTCAGCTTTGCTGGCAGAATTTAACCGTAGTACTAGGTCTCCAACTTTAAACTGAGTACCCCTAACCCGGAGGTTGTAACACTGAGCTGCTCGTTGCTTACATTTAGCTTGGTGAATGAAGGACTGGTCACGGCGGTGCTCAAGTTCATCCAAGTTAGTTCGGAGTGCATCGTCGTTAGTCTCGGGGTCGAGGTTAACGAGCCGGGGACTGGGTACCCCCACCTCGGCAGGTATAACAGCCTCGGAGCCATAAGTGAGGCTGTATGGGGTTTCTCCGGTTGACGTATGTGGCGTAGTACGATAGGCCCAGAGAACCTGCGGAAGATTCTCGGCCCAGAGACCTTTACCTTGACCTAAGCGCTTCTTTAAACCGTTAAGCAGAGTGCGGTTAGTGACTTCGACCTGGCCATTAGCTTGAGGATGAGCGACCGAGGTGAAAATTTACTTGATGTGCAACTCCTCGCACCAGGACCGGAAGGGGTCATTAGCGAACTGTTTGTCATTGTCGGAGATAATGGCGCTCGGGATACCGAAGCAGCATATCATGTTTCGCCAAACAAACTTCAGGATGTTTTGACCAGATATAGCAGTAAGGGGCTCGGCTTCGACCCATTTGGTGAAGTAATCCACTGCAACCACAAGAAATTTCAATCCACCTGGAGCAACCGGAAACGGGCCTACAATGTCGATTCCCCACTGGATAAAGGGCCAGGCACTTTGTATGCCAGTAAGCTCGGTTTGTAGTAGATGTTTCACCCTGGAATATCGCTGACACTTGTCACACTTTGACACTAAACTATGGGCATCATTAAACAACGTGGGCCAATAGTATCCCCACCGGAGGATTTTCTTAGCGAGCGTGCGCGAGCCAATATGGCTAGCACAAGCCCCCTCGTGAAATTCGCGGAGAACATAGTCAGCTTGGACTGGGTCAAGGCAGCGAAGACTTGGCTGTAAGTATGACTGACGATACAAGATCCCGTCGTGAAGCGTATACTTCGGTGCTTTAAGAATTATTCGTCGAGCGAGTAATTTATCATCTGGCAGTGTACCGTCCCGGAGATAATGGACGATAGGAGTCATCCAACTGGGACTGTTCTCAATCAATACAGAAACCGCTGCCTCATGAATGGAAGGGTGGATAGCATCTTCGATAATTATGTCCGGAGACATGTTGGTCGGGACCGCGGAAGCCATTTTGCTAAGAGCATCAGCTTTAACATTTTCTTCGCGAGGCACTTGCTGGATATCAACCGAAGCAAAAGTCGACAAAAGCTTAAGTGTCAAAGCGAGGTACCTTTTCAACGTATCATCCTTGGCTGCATAGGTGCCTTTAATTTGACTAGAGACCACCTCGAAGTTCGTGAAAAGCTGGATATGCGAAGCTGCAATGGATTGAGCGAGACAGAGCCTAGCAAGAACTCCCTCATATTCCACTTCGTTGTTGGTCACCTTGAACTTAAATCGCAAGACATACTTGATCTCAACGCAATCGGGCCAATGAGAAGGACCTCGGCGCCACTGCCCCGGGTCGCAGAGGCACCATCCACGTATAATTGCCACTTGCGGGCTACAGCTTCGAGATTGGAGTGGTTAGGAGTAGTGTCATATGCAGTCGAACCGGGGTCAGTAAATGGTGCTTCTACCAAAAAATCCCCAAGGGCTTGGCCTTTGATGGTCCGGCGAGGTAGAAATTGAATATCATATTCTCCGAGTTCGATGGCCCACTTAGCCAGACGTCCTGACACATTGGGCTTAACGAGGATTTGACGAATAGGGTGATTAGTGAGAACCCTGATGTCTTGTCCTTGAAAATAGGGCCGCAGGCGGCGGGCCGCCATGACGAGGGCCAATACTGTTTTTTCTACCACAGAATACCGAGTCTCTGCCCCTTGAAGTGCTTGGCTCACGAAATACACGGGTTGCTGACTCCCATGATCCTCGCGGATGAGGGCCGCGCTGATTGCTTTCTCGGCAGATGCCAAATATACATAAAGGGGCTCTCCGGGGACAGGCGCGGACATAGTTGGCAACTGCTTGATGTGTTGCTTTAAAGCCTCAAAGGCCTCGGTGCACTGTGGAGTGCACTCAAATTTCTTTGCCTGATGCAAAATTTTGAAGAATGGAAGCTGACGCTCTGCGGCCTTAGATAAAAAACGATTTAAGGCCGCGAGACCGCTGGTGAGACGCTGAACACCCTTCACTGTCTTTGGCGGCTGAAGGTCCAATACATCTCTGATCTTGGCGGGGTTAGCCTGGAGACCATGCTGTGAGACCATATACCCTAGAAATTTACCTGAGCCAACGCCAAAGGTACACTTGGCCAGATTGAGGCGAAGATTATAGTGTCGCAACGTACCCAGCGTCTCGGCAATGTTCTGTATACATGTGGTGGTGGAGGAACTTTTAATAACAAGATCATCAACATATACTTCAACATTTCGGCTGATTTGATCTCGGAAGACATGGTCCATAAGGCGTTGGTAAGTGGCTCCAGCATTCTTGAGCCCGAAGGGCATTTTCTTGAAGGCAAAGCACCCAAAGTCAGTGATAAAGGCCATTTTGAAGGCATCACGTCGATCCATATGAATTTGATGGTATCCCTTGTATAAATCTAAAAAGCAAAGTGCCTTGTGCCCAGTGATGGCCTCGGCTTTTTGGTCGATGGGGGGCAGAGGATAACAATCCTTTGGGCAGCGCTTATTGAGGTCAGAGAAATCAACGCACATTCTCCATGCCCCACTTAGGACTTCGTCACCATCACGGGATTAGAAAGCCAGGACGGATAGTGTACTTCGAACAGGATGTCTGCGTCCAGGAGCTGTTGAACTTCAGTTCGGATGGCTGCGTTCCTCTCCGGAGCAAATTGCCGCCGTTTTTGTTGTATGGGCTTCACGCCGGGGTCAATATTTAACTTATGAGTAATAAGGTCTGGAGAGACCCCCGGCATATCCAGGGGAGACCATGCAAAAACTTCAGAATATTCTCGTAGGGTCTGAATGATGGCATTGTGTAATAATGGGGTGCCTACGGCGCCGACTGTAACAGTCTATTCCGGTCTAGCCGGGTCAAGCGGCACCTTAATAGTATCGTCCCCGAGTGATTCAGACGAACCCGAGGTAAGAGCCGAGGTGGCTATTTGAAACTGTGGCTTGGGAGGAACCTTCGTTGTTTTTTTAAGTGCTACATACATGCACTCTTTAGAGACCCGCTGATTGCCGCGGATGGCCACCTCGCCGTGGGACATAGGAAACTTCAATGCGAGGTGATATGTAGAATAAATGGCCTTCGCAGGGGTGAGCCAATCTCGGCCCAAAATCATATTGTATGGAGATGGAGAGTTGACCACATAAAAATCGACGAAGATGGTTTTTATTGCTGGATAAGTACCGAGCGAAGCAGGAAGGTTGATGATTCCTTCAGGTCGAACCTCACCCTGAGTGAAGGTCTGTAACGGCCCGGGGGCTGGGCGGAGTTGTTCGCAAGGTATACCCATTTTTTGGAAACAATCAGCGAATATGACACTGACTGTAGCCCCATTGTCAACGAAGACTCACTTGATTGTAACATTGGCCACAGCCATATCGATTACAATGACATCAGTGTGTGGGGTGAGCTCGAGGACGGGGTCCTCCTCGTTGAAGCTCACGGTCTCAGATTTTTGGAAGCGTTTATGGCGTGGCTCCTCGGGAGGAGGCCTACGCGCTTCGGCCTTCAGGGCACTTCGGGAAGTCCTTGTTGGAATGGCCCCATAAATCACATTTATAACGTGATCGGGCGGATTGTCTCCAGGTCCTCCACGAGGTGGCGGAGGCGGTAGCAACTGGGGCTGTTGACGACTTCTCTGGTCTGGCCGAGCATAGTTGTTGTACCCCGATCTGTTATTCTGCCATTGAGGTCTGTTTTGTCTTGGACCTCGATCATTGTAACCCCCGCGGCCTTGTTGTGAGCCTCCACATTTGTTCGACTGGGACCTGTCCTCGGTCCGAGCTACATATTGCCGTAGGAAACCCCTCTTCAAACAATCCTCAATTTCTTTTCCAAGTTCGCGACACTCTTCGGTGTCATGTCCATGATCGTGGTGGTACGCACACCACTTATCACGGTTACGTTTCTCTGCCGAAGCAGTCATCCGTGGGCGCGGTCGCAGATCATTCTTGTGAACAGAAAGTATTTATGTCCTTGATTTTGTAAGCAGAGTGAGCTGAGGGATGTCTCCGCGAGGTTCCAAACGTCCTCTACTTAGGCGGGTGAAGGCACTAGGCCGGGTACTGGTCCCGGCTTGTGTTTTATCCGATTGCCGTTTGATGGCATGTTTCTCGCGCTTGCGGCGGGTTTACTCCTCTGCCTTGACGAACCTGCATACAATGCTGAAAAGAGCCCGGGTCGTAGTAGGAGAGTTTCGGACAAGCTCGGTGTAAAGCGGCCCGGGGCCGAAGACCATTCATAAAGGCATTGATGATAACATCATCAGATCGGCTGCCAACTTTGAGGCTTTCAGCGGTAAAGCGATCGAGAAATTAGGTAACCGTCTCCCCATCTCGCTGTTCCAGATTCATGAGATCGGCCAAAGTGGCCATGGGTTTTGCTCGCGTATGGAAACGCGCCCAAAACTGCTCGGCGAGATCCCAAAAAGAGGTAACACTGCCCCGGGGTAAAGAATCGAATCAAAGTCTGGCTTCGTCTTGAAGATACTCAGGGAACACTTTACACAAGTGCTGAGGTGTACAGTTGCGGTTGAACATAGCGTACTTGAAGGCATTTATAAAATTACTTGGATCTCCGGTGCCGTTGTAGACGGACACAGGGGGAAGCTTGAACCCCTCGGGGAGTGAGGTAGCGAGAATCTCCTCAGAGAACGGGGTGATGATCTCCCCGTCGACATCGAGTCCCAATACCTTGTCAAGCTCTGCGGCAAACTGAGCTTGTTCTTGTTCCAGAGGATCCAGTATACGGGATTTGTCTAAACGAGCACGCTTTGGTGCATCTACAGGTCTGCGACGATCCACGTCGATCTTCATGAGCGTAACGGGGTCGGGAACCGTTAGAACTGCGGTTTTCCGCTGGAGATGCTGATCGCTGTCGACGGCGATCATGTCTTGCTCGGTGAGGTGGATCCTCATCCGATTCACGAGATAGATCACGGGGCGGATTTCTCGCACCCTGGTTGACGCCATTGTTGGCACGCTCACCGGAGTGGGCGCACCGGTTATTCCATTCTTGGAATAGAGCGGCATGCTCCCGAAGAAAGGCTTGCTACACTTGCAACAATTCGGGGGCCGGTGGAGGGTTAACTTGCGCCGGGTCATTGACAAGAGCGGGATTTTGCATGTTAACGTGCTCCGCAGGCGGATCTTGATTCTGTTGACGGAGCAGCGGGGGATTTTGATCCACAGGGGGATTACGATTGGACCGGGTAGGGATAGCAGATCGGTGGGTATTCACCATGGCGGTTGTGATGACGCTGGAGTATACGAGGGCTTACATTCAAATCGTTCCTACAGACGGCGCCAATTGATAAGGCACAATCCGTTTATCCAAGGAATTCGACGCAAAGTTTAATCAACGACGCTACCAAACGCAAGAAAAGTAAACAACACAAGATATATGTGTTCGATCCGGATATCTACGTCCACGGACGGAGGCAATCACCTGCCGAGGTGTTTATCACTATTTTTCTTTCGATCTAACACACTGCAGTTTTTGAGTACAAAGTGCGAACCCTAAATCTGAGTGCAATTCTACTATTTATACTATACAATTCAAAACCCTAACTAAATCCCTACAATTGTGCCCATCAAATCTGCATGGAAGTTCGGAGGATATATATCATGGGGATCTCAATTTCCAAATATGCCGCGATTGGGCTCAGGCATGATTGGGCCGGCTTAGCTGTGTTGGGCTCGCGCTCCTGGGCCCAATTGACCCGGCTGGCGGGTTAGTCCGACCCAGAGTTATTGGGTCATACCTATCACTTTCCTAACTAGTAGATAGGATAAGTCAGAGTCGATCTCATAGGGAACAACTAATCGAATTATTGTAATTAACCAATTGTATATAAATATTAATAATATAAATATAACTATAATGACGGGGGATTTGTTTGATGCAAATTAACTAAACACTAAATATTTAAACTAGCAAATTAAGATGAATTAAAATATGAATAAAAGGTATTCTCGCATTTAACCCAGTATCCCCCTAGTCTGAATATCCATGTAACTAATGCAATTGCTTGACTAATTAGTTCTGAAACCCCTACTCCAAGAATTAACAGGTACGCTTAGCTAACTCTTTGTTATCCCTTATGTATAATTAGTTACATGTACGCTTAGTAATTAATCCTATCCAATTAAGTAGTCCTAGGATACGATCGCTAGAACACCATTAATCAAATGCATAGGGAACTAAGGTAACGGAGTAGGTAAGGTGTTGTACTCACAAACTCGGTACAAGTGACCGCGACTTATGTTATCCTAGTGAGTAACCACTTTTTGCTACTTTTGGACACAAACGCATAACAATTACGGATTATGAATTTATGACCTAGCGACATTCATATACCTATTATCAGGGTGATCAATCCAAATAGCAAACATATAAAAGATAGAGTAAACTGAATAACATAAGTAATTTCAGAACATAATTAAATCAAACAATCAACAAATTATTTACACAAACATCAGTCTAGGGCTCAACTTAGTCAAAGACGGGAAATATAAAACTTAGCCGATCATAGCGATCGCTAAGAACAAACTAATAAAGGAAAACATAAAACTAGAAAACCCGGAATGTCGAATCTTGACTGTTCGTGGTCTTCCCAATCCCCAATATGTGCTCTCCAAATTGATGTCCAAAGTTCTCCCTTGATGTCTAGAGCCTTGAGATATTTATAGGAGTACATCTCTAGGATAAAGAGGGAGAAAACAATTGGAATAGGAAAATAAGTCTAGAACTCGTTTTTTAGCTTGTGGGCCAAGTAATGGGTCGGCACTGCATTGGTTTTCCAACTTCAAAGCTGTTTTTGAGGATCTTCTGGTCATTTTTGGATTTTGCCTCTTTCACGCAAAGTTGTAGCTCTTTGAATCAAATTTCTAACGCCACCAATTTAACATCAATCAGAGTTGTAGATCTCAAGATATGGCTAAAATACTAGAGGTATGTCAAGCTGGCAGCTTTTAGTCTCAGCCGAGACTGATGATTCTCGGCCGAGACGCTTCTACAGCCAAAAATCCGAGTTCCCTGACCTTCTGTCTCGGTCGAGACTCCATTGTCTTGGCCGAGCTCAATATCCTGAAGCTTTGGCTCGATTTTTCTTGGTTTTTGACTTGTGGGACTTGTTCTCAACATCCATTCTTAGTCGAGTTGGATTTTTTTGTCTACATTCACCTAAATAACTTCAAAACAAATCACAAACATCAAATTACCCAATAATACAAATACGAGCAATACATGGTCAATTACGCATGCAAATGCCTCTAAATAGACACTTAACTCGACCTATTATGCGTGCATAAATATGTGTACCAACTGGGGATGAACTTTTTAAGTATTGATATTCTTGTGTGTGTGTAGGTGGGTTCTTTCCTTAGAGGACTCGACTCTGAAGATGCAAAGATGGCATTGAAATCTCTGATACTGAACTTTAGCAAGATCCAGCTGAATGAGTGAGGCTTGTATATTTTAATTGGTTATACATTACACTAAATAGTGAGATTAATGTTTAAAATTTAAAGTGAATAAGTTGGTTAGTGTTTTAGATTTTGAATTTCAATGATCTGATATTGATGCTATGTACCAATTAATGTATTTTATTATATTATATAGTTACTTCTACCTACAATCCTTAAAAAACGAAGCTTAGTTCGAATTTTAGATTCATTATTGCATCTATAGATATTGATATATAATAAAACCTTTGTGGAATTTTGGATCAATATGATGCCCGACACTATTAAAGTGATGTTCTTCTATGTTGCTTGTTATTTATCTCTCTCTCTATTTTTTCTTTTGCATCTTTGTACAAGTGAAATCAACATTGAAAAGTCCTAGTTGTTCTTGTGAGGAAGTGTTCAATC
This sequence comes from Ajuga chamaepitys, assembly GCA_958295605.1. Lineage (NCBI taxonomy): Eukaryota > Viridiplantae > Streptophyta > Magnoliopsida > Lamiales > Lamiaceae > Ajuga > Ajuga chamaepitys. Next base: position 16,648,037 of record OY282506.1, read on the forward strand.
TCATCAAGTGAGCTATACTTTGAAATAGGATGTGTTGGGAATGTGGAACCGGGATCAGGAGGTGAAGAACCGGATGGATGAACCGGGTTTTAGCATGAAGAAGTAAATCTGTTCAGAATAAACCGGGTTCAGGGTTGTTGGGGATAACCGTCAATTGTGACGAGTCTGTTTCAGGTTTGTGACGGGAAAAACCGTCACATTTGTCCGGTAGCAGAAGCCAACTTGATTCAGTTAGAACTTCTTGGTCAATTACATTCGAGCTGCAATACATATATCATTGGAAAGCTCTCTTCCAGGAGAACAACAGTACGTCGAGCAATTTCCTTCTTTCATAGATTACAGAGAGAATTTGAGAGTGATTGTTTTCTGCCCTAATTTGTTCCAGAATTGGGCGTCTTCATTTCTGAGTGTAATTTCTGTAATTGATTGGATATCTTAGTGAATTGAGGTGTGCCTTGCCTTCGTGGATGTAGTTCATCTTGAATGAACCACGTAAAACGAGTGTGTGATTCATTTACATTTCCAGTTCTGCGCAAGTTCACCTCGGCCACAACTCTGGCCGAACTAGTTGTGTGTTTCTCAAACTGTTATTCTTTGAACTCATTCCAGATTCTTAGTGTTGTGTGATTAGGAGTTGATTTTACTAACAAGTGGCGCCGTCTGTGGGAATCAACTCGCACAGTTTGAAGAAGAGAAGGAATGGCTGGTATGAAGATGGATTTTGAGAAGTTTACTGGAAGGAATGATTTCACATTATGGAAAATCAAGATGAACGCAGTACTGGTTCACAATGGTCTTGATCTCGCATTGATACCTCTGGATTCATGGGAAGAAACTGAGAAACCAAAGTTTGCATCAGTGGATAAGAAGGCCCTAAGTCTTATCTTCTTGTGCTTGGGTGATAAACCGTTGAGGGAGGTTTCAAGGTGCAAGAGTTCCTCAGAAGCATAGAGGAGATTGGAAGAACTGTATCAATCAAAGTCAGTTTCCAACAAACTGTTCCTGAAGCAGAAGATGTTGGCCTTCAAGATCACTGAAGACAAGGTAATTTCTGATCAACTTGATGAATTCATTAAGATGATTGAAGAATTGGAAGATCTGGATGTGAAATTGGAGGAGGATGACAAGGCATTGATGGTGTTAAACATTCTTCCAAAATCCATGGAAAGCTTTAAGGATGCCTTGATGTATGGGAGAGATGATCAGTTATCCTATGATGGAATAGTGAAGGCTCTGAGATCTAAATGTTTTCAGACTCAAGGTGATAAAGGCATGGTGCAACCTGGAGAAGGACTGAATGTTAAATTCAAGAAACCTTGGCAAGGCAAGAAGGGACAGAATGCTAAGGATCCAAAGTCTGGGGATTCAAACCCTAAGAAGGGGAATGACTGGGTTGAGAAGAGGAAATGCTTCAAGTGTAAACAGCCAGGTCACTTGAAGAAGGATTGTCCTAAGAGGAATAAGAAAGCTGGAAATCAAGGGGCAGAAGCTGCTGCCATTGATCACCAACAAGATCCTCCAGAAGTGTTAAATGTTACTGATTCAAGAATGGTAAAGGAATGGGTCCTGGACACCAGGTGTTCCTTTCACATGTGTCCTCATCAGTCATGGTTTAAAGAACTGAAGAAAGAAGATGGTGGAAATGTTCTCCTGGGTAATGACCAATCATGCAAGGTCAAAGGAGTTGGATCAGTGAGCATAAGGATGTTTGATGGTGTGGTCAGAATCATCTCAAATGTTAGGTATGTCCCTGGCCTTAAAAGGAATCTTCTATCTCTTGGTTCTTTGTAACCAGTGGATGTCAGTTTAGCTCAGTAGATGGATTCTTACATATCACAAAACATGGAAAAATGGTGATAAAAGGCAAACAACATAATGGACTATTTATCCTGATTGGTTCACCTATTGTTGGAAGTGTGGATATGGTCTTGAACAGCTCTGAGATGGTTAAATGGCACAAGAGACTTGGACACATAGGAGTGAAGGGATTGCAGGAATTGTCAAGAAGTGGAGTAATTGGAAATCTGGGAAATCAAGAACTGGAGTTCTGTGATCAGTGTGCTCTGGGCAAATCCAAGAAGTTGCCCTATGGAAAGGGAGTTCACACAACTCAAGAACCATTAGATTATGTTCACTCTGACATATGGGGGCCTGCAAGAACAGAATCTCATGGTGGTGCAAGGTATTTCATGTCCTTGATTGATGATTACAGCAGAAAAGTGTGGATCATGTTGATGAAGAACAAGAGTGATGCCTTTCACAAGTTCAAAACATGGTTGATCCAGCTGGAAAATGTCAAAGGGAAGAAGCTGAAGCATCTGAGGACTGATAATGGACTGGAGTATCTCTCTACCGAGTTTACAAACTTCTGTGAAGAAAGAGGAATCAAAAGACACAGGACTGTACCAATGAATCCTCAACATAATGGAGTTGCAGAAAGGTTCAACAGGACTCTTCTTGAAAGAGTGAGGTGTATGCTGTTGGATGCTGGGTTGCCAAAGGTGTTTTGGGGAGAAACCATTGCTACAGCATGCTATCTCATCAACAGGTCACCCTCATCAGTAATTGGGTTCAAAACACCTGAAGAGGTGTGGGGTGGACAGAAACCAAGTTATGAAGGGTTAAGGGTGTTTGGGTGTCTTGCTTTTGCCCATGTCAAGCAAGACAAGCTAGATGCAAGGGCTCTCAGATGTGTGTTTCTTGGATATCCGGATGGAATGAAGGGTTACAGATTGTGGTGCCTAGAACAAGGAAATCAGAAGATAATCACAAGTAGAGATGTGAAGTTCAATGAGAATGTGATGGCTTACACTTCTACAGGCTCTAAGGAAGAATTTGATGGTGCTAAAGAGACAGAGGAGATATCAATTCAGGTGGAGCATCCTGCAGAAGATGATCACATACCTCAACCACAAGAAGATTTACAAGAAAGTGATTCATCATCTGAAGAAGAAGCACAAACTGGACCTTCACAAAACATCAGGGAATACAGCATTGGAAGGGATAGGCCTAGAAGAACAATCAACAGACCGGATTTCTATGGCCAAGCAGGGAGTGTCTACTATGCCTTAAGTGTTGCTGAAGACCTGGAATCACAAGAGCCTAGTAGTTTTCAAGAAGCACTAGACTGTGAAGAAGGTGAACACTGGATACAGGCAATGACAGAAGAGATGGAGTCTCTGGAAAAGAATAAAACCTGGATATTGGTGGAGAAACCAAAAGGTCAGAAACTTGTAAGCTCCAAATGGATATACAAGAAGAAACTAGAGACAGCAGGATCCAAACAGGTGAGGTTTAAAGCAAGATTGGTGGCTAGGGGCTTTACACAAAGAGAATGAATTGATTTCAATGAGGTTTTCTCTCCAGTAGTAAAGCACTGCTCAATCAGGCTGCTTCTATCAAAGGTCACACAGGAGGACATGGAACTACAACAACTGGATGTAAAGACAGCTTTCTTACATGGAGAACTCAATGAGGAGATATATATGAAACAGCCAGAAGGCTTTGTTGTTCCTGGGAAAGAAGACAAAGTATGTTTACTGAAGAAGTCACTATATGGACTTAAACAAAGTCCAAGACAGTGGAACAAGAGGTTCAATGACTTCATGATCAGTGTTGGTTTTGTAAGAAGTCTTTATGACAGTTGTGTTTACTTCAACAAAGGTTCAAAGCAAGATAAAGTTTTTCTTCTATTGTATGTGGATGACATGCTAATTGCCAGCAGGAACAAGAACAGAATACAATGGTTGAAGGACAAACTTAATGCTGAATTTGACATGAAAGATCTGGGAGAAGCCAAGAAGATATTGGGCATGAACATTCTAAGAAATAGAGAAGCTGGAGTACTTTGGTTATCTCAGAGACAATACCTACAGAAAGTACTGGAGAGGTTTCATATGCATGAAGCCAAACCTCTCTCTACTCCAGTTAATCTACAGAAGAAACTGTCCAAAGAACAATGCCCAAAGAATGAAGAGGAAATCATACAGATGAGCAATATCCCTTATGTAAGTGGAGTTGGAAGTCTCATGTATGGAATGATCTGTAGCAGGCCTGACTTGGCATATGCTGTATCTTTGGTAAGCAGGTTCATGTCAAATCCAGGAGTTGAACATTGGGAAGCTTTGAAACATGTGATGAGGTATTTAAAAGGATCAGTGAACATGTCACTGAAATTTGAGAAGAAAGCAGATGGAAGTACTGTTGCATTGGAGGGGTTTGCTGATTCTGATTTTGCAGCAAACGTGGACACAAGGAAGTCTATTTCTGGGTTTGTGTTTACCTTATATGGGACAGCCATCAGCTGGAGGAGTGCACAACAATCTGTTGTGGCACTATCAACTACAGAAGCAGAATATATCTCTTTAACTGAAGCTATCAAAGAGTCAATCTGGTTGAAAGGGGTGTTAAGAGATTTGGATATCAAGCAGAAGTGTGTAGTAATCTACTGTGATAATCAAAGTGCTTTACATCTTGTGAAACATCAAGCATTTCATGAAAGATCAAAACACATTGATGTTAGGTTACACTTTGCTAGAGATATCATAGATTCTGGGACTGTGGAGGTGAAGAAGGTACACACATTGCATAATCCTGCTGATTTTCTTACAAAGGGTGTACCTGGAAACAAAGTGGATCATTGCTTGAGCTTGCTGCAGCTGGAGCAATGTCATGAAGAGCATTAACAGAAAGGCAGTGATGAGGCAGTAAGGGGTACACTTGATTCATTGAGGTGGAGATTTGTGAGGAAGTGTTCAATCTCATCAAGTGAGCTATACTTTGAAATAGGATGTGTTGGGAATGTGGAACCAGGATCAGGAGGTGAAGAACCGGATGGATGAACCGGGTTTTAGCATGAAGAAGTAAATCTGTTCAGAATAAACCGGGTTCAGGGTTGTTGGGGATAACCGTCAATTGTGACGAGTCTGTTTCAGGTTTGTGACGGGAAAAACCATCACATTTGTCCGGTAGCAGAAGCCAACTTGATTCAGTTAGAACTTCTTGGTCAGTTACATTCGAGCTGCAATACATATATCATTGGAAAGCTCTCTTCCAGGAGAACAACACTACGTCGAGCAATTTCCTTCTTTCATAGATTACAGAGAGAATTTGAGAGTGATTGTTTTCTGCCCTAATTTGTTCCAGAATTGGGCGTCTTCATTTCTGAGTGTAATTTCTGTAATTGATTGGATATCTTAGTGAATTGAGGTGTGCCTTGCCTCCGTGGATGTAGTTCATCTTGAACGAACCACGTAAAATGAGTGTGTGATTCATTTACATTTCCAGTTCTGCGCAAGTTCACCTCGGCCACAACTCTGGCCGAACTAGTTGTGTGTTTCTCAAACTGTTATTCTTCGAACTCATTCCAGATTCTTAGTGTTGTGTGATTAGGAGTTGATTTTACTAACAGTTCTCTTAAAGTTGGAACACCTATTTTTGTCTTTTAAGTCTTTTGGATAGAGATTCATAAACAGAAAAAGAGAAATATTGTTGATTGTGGATTTCTATATATGTAGGATGCTTTATTATTGAGAATAAAAATAGTTCTAAGTTTTTTAAAATGATATACGAGATATTAGTACATGTATTTATTTTTTCATTCGTCAAGGTACTTGGTGATTCCGAATGTCTTATTTGTTGCCATAAGCCTCGGATGTACTATGCTGCATCCTGGATATGGATTTCTTTCTAAGAATGTTGTTTTTGTTGATATGTGCTGAGAGCATTGGATCAACTTTATTGGACCAAATATAAGAATTTTATATCAGAATTATCTATACATAGTCAATTGCATACTACATATCCTTCCAAAATGTCATTCTAGTTTTAGGGTCTCTAAGCTGCTCGAAATCGTCTCTCGACCATGAGCACCATGTGGCATTCGTGGAGGCCTTTCTTTAACGCCAACAGGTATGAGATCGCTGTTGGACTACCCCATTGATAATATTGACCTTGAAACTTAAATTGCAGCCTGACAACATCCGGGTAATGGGTGAAAAATCAACTTCATAATGAAGAATGTTGGAGTTCCAACAGTCCCTAGAAGTGATGAATTGTTACAGGTACTGCATTTTCCAAAGATTGATGATTCATGCAGGAAACAATGCTTTAGTGAAGAATATTAGAATAAGAATGATACCACAACCTTTAAAGATTCGTTCAGATATTGAAATAAAATATTTTCAGTTTGATGGTGTTTTTCACGTACAGGTTTTAATCTTTGCATTTTTCATCGAATTTTTCTTCTTACAGAATTATTTTTCTTACTTGAAGATTGGTTTGTCACGAATAGTGATTTGTGATGAAATTTTCAGGTAGTTATGCGTAAAGCTGAAGTTGCTGGCAACAAGGACTACCTTGTGAAAATTAAAAAAGTTGCTCCTCCAGCCTATGTCCTTAATTCCCAAACTCTGGACAAGGTAATAACTAATAATACTTCAATGAACAAGCTAGTTTAGAGGCTTTGGATTGCCATAAGCGTGATATCTTTTGTCTATCCTTGAAACTGTAATGAATGATATTATATCCTCTGTGCATATAACTTATGAACTGTTGGACTAATCCAATTGCCTGTTTTCCTATATTAATTTACTATCATGGCTGAGTGACTTATATTTTATCTGCTTTGTTAGCATTACGATGCCCCATCTTGTCTTTCCTATTTGTACAGGACTTGATGATGTTTTAGGAAGAATATTATATTCTAAGCTTGCAAATTTATCTAGCTTTGAAATTAGAGCATGTGTTAATATGAAATCAATAGCATCTATTAGGACCACTCTCCTACACCGAAAACGGTAGTGATAAGCTTTTACGGAATGATCAAAGTCAAACCATGTCTGATTATCATGCTTGAGCTTTTAAGAATTTTACACATGTTACTCTCATTCTCTCTTTTGAACTGTTAGTTTCAGTTTGGGAAATAAGGTAGGACTTCTAAGAGTTGGTTGTTTAACATCACTTTACATGCTTTCACAGTTCTTGTTTTTATTTGAATGTCCTTGAGTTCACTTGAATTGTTTGGGAAATTTATTTATTTTGGTCATTACGTTGTCCCACTAGTACCCCCTCAATAACCAAGAGATGCTACATTTTATGCGTGGATATGTCTTTCGTCGGTTTAGTTGGGTAATCATATCATATGTAGATAAGAAGCTTAATATAAGAAAGTAACCATGTCATTGTGAGAGGTCTTTTGATTAGGGGAATCATTTCCATGATTTTATTGTACTCTCTAATGTATCTTATTTATGTATCTATGTATATAATACACCAACCTTTTTGTCTTTCATTTGCATGAATAATTTAAGAAAAAAAAAGTTAAAAAATCCTATACAGAAATATAATACTATTTGGGGAAGATATGTGATGCGCCTGCTAGCTACTTGATATCTAGGAATAGATTTAGGAATGTTTTTAATAATGTTGGGTGGATGAATCATATTTTGTCTAAAAGTTTCAGCATTTTAACAATTATTAAATTGAAGATTTGTTGTTGCTATTATTTAACATTTCTACAATGCTATGTTGTCGTTATTGTTTTCTATTGGAATTCAGTGAAAAATATTGAGTAGGTATGTTTTTAGGTTGAATATCATTACTTGCTATCAAAGTTGATGGGTTTTTTTTCTGAATTTTCTTATTGGTTACTTCAAAGAAAGAATCCAAGCATAGATTGGACAATGCTACATGATATTTGAAGCAACACCAAACTCATACAATACTACTAGAGAGTAGTAATTTGTAAAGTGGATGTTGAGAAATACTCTCCATCTAAATAGAACTCATATTTTAGAAAAATTGAAATTGTGTACATGTGAAATGAAGAAATGTGAATATATTTATAATAATTTTATTCTATTTGTTCAAAAATATTTAGCTATGACCTGTCGCGAGGGTAAATATTTATTTAATGAAGAAATATATTTTAACTGGGTCTTTAATGAGGGGCTAATGATTAGTAATGATGAAATTTGGTAGTTTCTAATTTCATGTTCAATGATGGTGCAATATTGTCATTAAAAGTATTGCATAAACAATGATGCGTTATCATTACTGTCATTGTTGACTTTTAGCTAGGAAGCATGTATGATGGTCTGATGACGGGAAATTTCCATCATTAAAAGTCTTTAATAACAATTTTTTTACATTTACTGACGAAATTTTCTCTCATTATAGGCTGAATTTCTTGTGGTGTATTCAACAATATGAAATAATGTCGGAAAACATTCACAAATGGTCCCATAAATATAGTGACCTTCACTAAATATCCCGTAGTTATATGATTTTTCAATTTCGTCGCACAAGTTTTGAGATTATCCAATTTTCGTCCCAAAATTCAAATTTAAGTCGGAAATACACGTGCCAATCATGTGCCGGCACAAAATTGGGGCTTTTGCCAACGTGGCCGTCGGGATGTTGAGTTGGATTTGAATTTACATTTTTCTTTTCTTGTACAACTAGGGTTGAGATACCCTATGGAGCTCGTGGCGGCGCTAACAGTAGCGACCGGTGAGAAACATGCCGAAAATTGCACTGACGATGGTAGGAGGGCGCGGGCCATCTCAGAAGCACGGGTCGAAATAGAGGAAATATTGGGTGATGAAGATGAAGTGTATGGATTGCAAGCCATAGTGTTCAACGACGATGAAGTGGTGGATGATATAGGGTGTTGGGCTCCCGACGGTGGGATCGAGATTTCTGCCACCTAGGTCGGGGTGAGGCCAGTTGTGCCTTCGTTAGAATTTGCAAAGGAGAATCGCCTACGTTGGAACGGAGCGGCTGGAGGAGGCCAATACTGCAAGCACAATGAATGCCAACATAGAGTGGGGGTTGTTGGCGGTGTCTGTCGGCGAAGAGCGGCGGTGGACGGAGCTGCAGGAGAAGAACAGGTCTGCCGGCGATTGTAATGTGGATTCAAATCCTCGTTGTATAAGAAAAATAAAAAGAAAAATGTTTATTCAAATCTAGCTCAACATCTCGACGGCCACGTAGGCAAAAGCTCCAATTATGTGTCGGCACGTGACCGAAATGTGCATTTATTTTTCGGCTTAAATTTGAATTTTAGAATTAAAATTGGATAATCTTAAAACTTGTGGAACGAAATTCAAAAAGCATATAGCTATGGGATATTTAGGAGAGGTCGCTATGGTTATGGGACCATTTGTGATTTTTTCCCAAATAATGTCAAAACAACTTAATAAGAGCAATATGATTCCAAAATGCATAAAAGCGAGAAAATTCATTGTGAAAAATGGTCTATATTACGAATTGATTGTATTATTAGTTGATAAAATATTATTAACCTTTTAGACTGGTCGCTCTTTTTATTAACAGATATACCATAAGTGCATGGTGTAGCTGCTAGTGTAGTGACGAGCAGGGTTGTATCCTACGATGACTACTTTAGATGACCTATCTAAAGTACTACAGTGACATTAGTGCTAGTATATTTAGGTGCATCGAATAGTTGATGGTTGATATTCTGTGATAGACAATTTATGAAAAAAAATCAATAACTAAAAAGTTATCTAAAGGTTGTCGATTTTGGAATCAATTACCAGTTCAACAATTAATAGTCGAATCATGAACCTATGTGTTATTGTTATTAATATGAGGCTTCGTTTAAGTGTATCTCAAACCTCTTCCGGAGCACTTAAGATGTAGATTATATGAAAAGATTTACTTTCCGGATCAACCCATGAGTATAACTCATAATTGTGCCTTGGAAATATCCCGATAATCATTCTCAATCATTCCGGTCTATTGAATGATTATGGCATGTGTTGTTTGGTCATCAATACCCTTATCTTTCGAGTTTTTTGCATCTTTCGTGTGTGCATCATATAGGTGATCCGACTAATCATACATAAATCATATCATCAGCACAAATAATAATGTGCAAAATAATCATATGTTAACATACTCCTTTATAGGAAGAACAAATATTGACTTATAGCTAGGTTGTGGCACTCCCACTAAATCTAATATAATTCGCATCTCGTGTTATATTATTTTGTATAGCATTATTTTGACCATCAATAATATTTTTTTGAATATTCTATAGGAATGCCCTCACAATATTTTTGATTTAAGTGTATAACCCCTATAATGATTATTTTTAAGTCCATAAATTAATTATGATACATATAGAGCATAATTAATTTATGCTTAAAAACTTACCACCAAAACAAACTCAATCAAGTAGCTGACACGATGTAGTCCTCCTATGAGAGATCAATTAAATTGGCACGAGACACACACGTTTTTCTACTTATGAGTTGTTCTTCCAATGAACTCAATTTAGTAACTGAAACAATGCAACCCTCCTATGAGGGAACCAATTAAATTAGCACGAGGCATACATATTTTCATGCATATAAGCTTATAAAAATAACTCAATCTAGTAACTGAAACAATATAACCTTCCTATGGGGAGGCATACACATATTCTTACTAATGAGTAAGTATATATACAAGCCCAATCTGATAACTCAAATAGTGTAGTTTTCCTTTAGGGAGACCAATTAGATTGGCACAAGACATACACATACTCTTACTAATGGGGGAGGTCGTGGGTTTATTTGAAAAAAATGTATCCTCACACTTAATATTTTAATTCAGAAAAATTGATATTTTAAACTGATTTATAATATCTAAATCATCTTAAAATGATTATATGTATTAATTAACATATTTATTATCTATCTAAGAAATTAGAAAATAAATATACCTACAAGCATGACATTATAGTACTTAGAGCGGTGTACACGCGATTCTACATGACGTGTTATATGAATGACATTTAATTCACAAATAATCAAAGCAGTAAATCAATAGTTAAAAACTTGAATAAATTTTGTGGTCCATTCTTAACACAAATTACAAAAAAATGAATTTTTCTATCGAGCAGGCTTTCTTCAACCTTCATTTTCAAGTTGTTCGGTCTATGTCGATTTTTTTGCCGACTCTTGTGCCCGATTTGTCTAAACAAACCGATCCTCTAACTCAACCTACGCCCAATTTATCTGGCCCAAACTCCAAAACAAAAATCTATCTGGCCCAACTCTTGAGCCTTAATAAAAAGTTCCAAGCCAAGAATTAAAAAACATTTAGTCCCATCAAAATAATAAAATTACTTTTCTAGTCATTATTGAAGCCCAACTTGAATAAATTAGTTTATAATCAAGTTAGTTAATATTTCTAGTCCATTGATAATTTTATATCTAATTTTGATTTTTTTGAGCCAAAAGTTAGTTTTCTAACTCTCATATGATTAATTTGCCCGACCGAAATTTTCAAGTAATTGAAATTCATTTGGCTTTCTAATTGATTTTCCGAACATATTTTTTTAGTCCAAATCAAAATCGCAAGTAAAGGATCAACTTTACTAGATCAGTCAAAATAATAAAATTATTTATTAATGTTCTTGATTAATATTGAAATCTAACTTGAATTTAATTTATTTAACATTCAAGTCCATCAATATCAATAACTAATTAACAATTTTATAGTGAACTTTGATTTCTTGGCAAATTATGTTAATCCAATTATGTAGGCCCGTTTTATTTTTATAAAAATAGCCTAATTTAATTTTTCTCACAATTAATTGCCTAAAGTAATTAAGGCCCAAAAATGAATTTGCATCGTGGTCCAAAGTAATTAATGTCAAACATGTGATCAAATTATTTTGACCATACTTCAGTAATAAGGCCCAATGCAAAAAACAAAAAGAAAAAAAAAAAGACAGCTAGAATAAAATATGAAAGAGCTCCAAAAAAGTAACCAAAGAAAAAGTTAAAAAGTTGTAAGCCCAAGTGTATTTGGTCCAAGAGTGCAGCCCAGCTTGTAGGTTAGACCCGAGTTATTCTGATGCTGAGTTGACTCACTGTGAGCAATCTTCTTCGACGAATTCTGGCTAGGTAGACAGACTACTCTTTCGCCCAGAAGAAACGGCCGATTTCAGCCATGGAAGTCCGCATCCAGCACCTGTCAAAACGTCCCTTTTTCCTTTGCGTTTCAAAGCTACTTTGTCCTTCAATGGAGGACTTCAGAAAATTTGGAGAATAGTCCTTGTAATTTCGAAGATGATGCATATCAGCCCAGGTTTGGAAAAAAAATTCTGCCCTCTTTCAGTATTGCCCCAGAATTCAATGTGCATTATGCATGTGTAATAAATAATTTAAAATATTCTAATAGAAATTAATGAAGGTGTTGGATTTAATTATAATATCACAAAGACACAAGTCAATTTTGTGCACCAAACCTACCTCTAGCTCTAGCTCTAGCTCTAGATGTGATGAGAGATAACTTAAAACTATTTCATTTATAGAAATAAGTTCTGTTTGCTTAAGACTTGACTCAATAGATTTAAATGATCGAATCTCAATAAAGCACATTCATTAACTTTGCCAGTTAGATTTAACTCAGCACTCCTTAATTTTAAGCAAGCTAACCCTGAATACTCCATGACTCATATCAAACATAACAGTAATTACCAAAATAAATCAACTTCCGTGCGTTTTGTGTTAACAAAAAAATGGCAATATACATTTTCAATATATGTTTGTTCATCAAGTTTTTTTGTTTCCTATTTCAACAAGAAACGTCAAATTCTGTTGGTATTCAACAACGAACTTTCCTATTTGGTCCAATGTTTTAAAGGATCCGATGCGAAAAAGAAAATGAGACCCCTTAAAAAATATTTAAGTAACATATTATGTACTATCTACAGGTAATAAAATAAAAATATAATGTACTATCTATAGATAATAAAATAAAATAAAATATAGCACTAACGAGACATCAAACGTGAGACCTCATCTTAGCGTCAGATTTTTCCTTGTCAAGGCTAACCAACTAAACTTGACCACCTATTGTTACAATTATTCATCCGTAATTAATATACATATACGTGTATATATAATTATATAGTAGTAAAAAAATCGGGGGCCCTGACCGGCGGGGGGCCCGATACGGCGGCACCATCTCGACCGCCCCAGGGCCGCCCCTGCCTATATATATATATCAATTATGTATGTATATATATATATATATATATATATATATATATATATATATATTTAACTAAAACTACTTACGGTTTGCTTATCACTTGATCCAATTCATTGCGGATTGAGTAAATTCAACCGTACTTTTTTGTATGTTCAATACAATACAATAGTTTCACTCCCTTCTTTCTACCTAACTAACTTTTACACATCACATCATTTTTCTCACATTTTATAATATAAATAAAAGTAATTACAAAATGCAACACGTACTTGCAACGATTTTTCACTGTACAACCTAAACTAATTATTTTTCCTATCACAATCTGTATAACACGGGATTTTATTTTTGCAACCTCCGACTATATATTGCGGTATGTATAGGCCTATGTGCTCAGCATATGCCAAAAGGGTACAATAAGATGTGGCCATCCTATTTCAAAAAAAATAAAATAATTTATTAAAGGCGGCGGCTATTCGCAGCCCACAAAATTCTTTAATGCATCCCACTAATTTAATAGGATACTATTAGTAAAAGACTACAACACTCTTAATTAAAATAAAATAATCAATTAAATAATATATATATATATTGCCATCTTCAAACATGTCTTTCTTCTAAAACTCCGTAAACTCTAGATTCTTAAGGTTTCATATTAGTTGTCATTTTTTTATCGATGGTCCAATCGGAAAAATGATGAAAAAGAAGCCCTTTTTGTTAATCGGAGGCCATTTATGTTCGAGAAAATTCGGAAATAGATGAATGCAACGGCGAAAGGTGGACGGGGTAAGGATGATGTGGATCCTAAGAAAGTCGTCATGAAGAAGTTGTCTTATGGTTCTGCTGCATCGAATAATAACATTGCTACTAACAGAAGAAAATAAAGGAGAAAGAGCGACGGCGGATCTAGGTTGTGGGATCAGGGATAATTTTGGTTAAGAATTTTAAATAAATTTCATAAGCTTTTACAAATTATTTGAAACTTTTTTTAGATGAAGAAGATAAAGTGAAATTAAGAAGATAACAAAATTAAATTTCCTGATTTTTTCATAAATGTGATTAAGAAATTAAATTTCCTTATTTTTTCTATTTCTTAAAAATATTGTACAATTTTATTTCTATTTCTAAAATCTAAAATTAATTTTTTATTTTTTATTTCCTGAAAACATATTTGTAAATAAATTTTTAAAACAATTTTCAGATTTTTACTTTTTAATTTTCTGGATTTTAAATAAACTTTTAGAAGTTTCAACATAATTTTTTGAATTTTTAATTTTCTAATTTTTTTAATATAATTTTTAATTTTTTAAATTTAAACAAATTTTTATTTTACAATAATTTTTTGAATTTTATATTTATCATCTAATTTTTTGATATTTCTAATTTTTATATATAATTTAATAAGATGACAGCGTGTCGTCATTTTATTGGGCTTTTATTGGCATGTGCACATGACTTTTACATGGAATATATAGTTGGAGGTTGCAAAAGTAAAATCACACATTGTACATGTCGTGATCGGAAAGAATATTTATTTTATGTTGCAAAGTGAAAAATTGTTGAAAGTACAGGTTGCATTCTGTAAAACCTTATAAATAAATCTCAATTCTATCTCCAACCAACCAAATCAAATACCTATTTATTTAACCCAACCTACTTTTTCCACTTTATTTTCCCGAATTTACAGTCCTCCAGCCTCCTTAGTCATAAATAAACACAACCTATGAATCATCATTTATTTATTTATATAAAATAGTGAAATGTTCGGTGCTTTTGTTATAGATGATACTCTATTTTGACTCGCATCATTAATGCAAATGAAAGGTTTTGAAATTATTTTTTCACTACATAAGGAGAAGAAAAACTGGAAAATTTTACTACTTTTATCTATTCTATTTATATAAATAGGGAGGATAATTACGTAACAAATCACGATCTTTGATTTAATTTTTAATTGCAATATAAATTTTTAAAGTTTAATAATGTTGATCACCAACTATGGAGGTGTTTCAGTTGCAACATTGATGAATATAATTTATTTGACATATAATCTCGTCTTCACCACTATCGTTAGATGCAAAATGTCTCAAGTACCCTACACCAATTTCACAATGCGTCACTTCTATAGTCGTTAATTGAGACTTGGGAGTGGAAGACGTGATATATGACTTTCATTATATATTCACTACAACTGTATCGCTGCCTGACAAAATAGGTATGCATGTAGGTCAGTCTCTTCACGATGTATATAATGGTAGTGATGGTGACGCAATTAGATCCAATATCATACGACCGATATTTTAATTGAAAGAAAATAGATGGTGATTAATGTTGTTATTTTAAAGGTCATATTGTAATTAAAAATTAGATATAAAAAATTATGATTTTTTTTGGAAATTAGCTCAAAAAAATTACATTAGTGGCTATTTTTTCACTTAGTGTAATTTGGATCAATTTGTGAGTATGCGTAAAATTAGGTGATATGTGCAATGACTGGAAAACCAAGAAAGATTGAAATTTAAACTAATTATAAGTCCTTTGTAGATTATGATGGATTAGTACCTTGAAAGTGCTAAAATCATGACTAAGTTGATAATTTTATATTATTAATTAAAATATCAAAATTTTGCAAATGTTCGATATTTATTATTGTTGTTTGGTGGTGGTGGTGGTGTTATTGTTGTTTGCAATATTAGTTCCTATAAAACCTCCACAGTACATGTTATGTTACTCTATGGTAAATTGCAAAAGCAGTCATAGTCATGTGACTTATAAACAATGACATAGAAAAAAAATACCAAAATAAGAATAGGGGACCATAGTTTCATTGAGAAAAATGAAATAATTAATTAGTCGGGGTCTTACGCGATATATCCAGTATGTAATTACGGAACGAAAAGGAAACAAAAAAACAAGTTGTTAGTTGTAGGACCACCAATAACTTTGAGGACCAGTTGGTACTTGCTACAGTAGATGGACTCTGTCGCGCACTATATAGGTATCATTTATTAGTCGAGTTAATTATCAAAGAAATTACGATCTTTAATTTAATTTTTAATTGTAACATAATTCTTAAAACTTAAGGCCCGTTTGCTTTAGACTTGGCTCAGTAGATTTAGAGAATCGAATTTCGATAAAGTACACTCATTAACTCTCTCAGTCAGGTTTGACCCAGTCTTAAGCAAATGGACCCTTAGTGATATTAGTTACCAACTTTAATATACTTACAACATCGAATTAAATTTTTGACTTCTGATTGTGTTGCCATTAGACCATCATTACCCTCTATCAATTTCACAATCTGCTACTTCCATGTCGTTAATTGATAGTGAAAGACGTTGCATAATAACTTCAATCACCGATTTACAACAATTATAGCAATGAATGATAAAATAGATTACAAATATAGGACAACCTGTCACGACTTATCTAATGATAGTGGTGATAACACAATTTGATAAAAAAAACACGGCCAACGTTGTAATTGAGAAAAAAATCATAGTTTTGTAAATTTTAAAGGACATGTTGCAATTAAAAATTAGATCAAATATTATGATTTTTTTTTTTTAAATTAAGTCTTATTTATATACCTATAAAGACATGGATGACTATATGTATGCGTAGGTAGTTGTTGTACGAATAAGGACAACATGGTGCAGCCTATAAATAGGTCGCTTGTAATAAATGTTGAAATAAAATATGTATAAATTTGGTGGTGTTGGGCTAATTTCCCTGGGTTGGGTTTGAATCATAACAAAAAATATTAAGAAATGATAATGTCATTTGCTTCCCTCGTATCATCCCCCAACCGTGTTGGCCTTCCGCCGCCTCCTTCCACCACCGGTAAATCCTTTAATTCCATTCTTACTTCTTTAGTTCATCTCTCCAATTCGGCTACTCCTCAAACAGTGGTGCTTTTGGAAACATTTAACTATTTTCTTTTTCATTTCAAAATAAGAGTTAGAGCGTGTTTGCAACAACGAGGTTTTGAAAAAGTGATTTAAATTGACTGTTTGGTAGTATTTGAGAAAAAAATGATTTTAAACAAATAAAATAAAGTTTCAAAAGTTAAATTCACCCAAAAGCACCTCAAAGGTGGATTCTTAAAAGCTGCTTTAAAGCACTTTAAAATTGATTTTTTGGTGCAAAAATGAGTTTGCAAACAGGGAAAATGATGGGTATCGTGTTGGGCTTGCAAATATCCTCTTAGTTTCAAAAGTCGAAGGCTAGGTCAAAATGAAAAATGAAATGTCTAATTTACAAATAATTTATATGTAATTTGAAAAAGGTTAAATAAAGAAATGAGAAAAATAACAAATCATGCCATCGAAAAACATGATCACTTTTTTTAAAACGGACAATAAACTGTTACATATGAATGTTATAAATAATTATACATACATGAGTTTTGGGGGGCTTCGACCATAATTTTGGGTTAATGGGCTCTCAGGTAATTTTTGTTGAATTTAGGCTATTGATTATCGTATATATTGCTCTCAGTTGGGTTCACGATTTATAGTTTATAAACTAATAATTTAGGTGTAGAACATTAACTGAAACACTAAATTGAAGAAGATGATTTTTGATCTCATAACCCAAGTTCATACTGACATGAATAATATTGTTAATCGAAGACATGTTCTACTAATCTTTTGGGAATATTAGTGTCACTTAGTTCAAAAAATTTCTTCCGATTCCTGTTATGGTCGTATATTCTTTTCTTTTTCGTTTGTATATACGTAGGATTGAAATTGCTAAGTTACATAATATTTCAGGTGGTGCCCCATTTTCGAAAATACTATTTACAGCTAGGTCTATTGGGCACTATAAAGCAATTTCAAGAGCTCATAACCAAGGTAAATAAAAAACTAATGTGCTTTTTGTCCGATAGTAGTGTGTGAAGTAGGGCTTCTCCTCCAAACAGTGCAATCTTCTACAACGATAACACTATTTGATGACACATTATCCCTGTTAACAATTAATAATGCCAAATTATACATACCATCTAATAATATAATTGTTGTAGAAGATATTGTATTAGAAGAAGAGGATATGGAATGATATTCCATCCACATTTGGGGAATTCAAAATATCAAACGTTCATTACTTATAAAAAAATGATAAAAACTTGTGTCCACCCAACATACAATAGTGTACACTTATTCATATATAGACACATTTAAAGTCGCGTTTGAGCTACCAATAGTAGCATGCGACGCAGAGGTTTCGTGCGCACACTTAAGTACTTCAACATAGAGTTTTGCGGTTCGTATCCCGCTCCCTCCAAGTGCCGATCCTTTGTGCAGTTCGAACCCCACTTCCTCCAAGTGTTGATCCTTTGATTTTTGCACAGGCTATTCTATCCCTTTTTTATTAACTAGTAATATACCCATTCAATGCACAGTGTGTAAATATAATAATAGGTATATAATAAGAATTATAAATTAAAGTTATATATATATTTATTGTTAAAAATATAATAATAATAATAATAATAATAATAATAATAATAATAATAATAATAATAATAATAATAATAAATTATGTAAAATTGTTTAAATAAATAATATATTGTAAGAAAATGAACATAATAATATTTAAGAAATAAAGGCAAACAATATAAATAATTAAAATACTAATAATAAGAGCTAATAATATAAATAATATATTATAAAATCCAATCTAATAAGAATTCAGTCTAAGACATTCTAATAAACAACACTATTAAGAATTATAATTATGAGATTGTCCCATTAAATTAACAAAATAAATAATGTCAAATCATAGTATTCAAATAACATTTAAATTAAGGGTAAAAAAAATGGCAGCCTATACTATGGCCGAATTATCATTTTGGTTCTTAAACTTTTTTTACAATAACTTCAGTGCGTGAAAAACACGAAACTGTCATTTGCAATCCGTCGGTGACTTTTGCGGCCAAAAGTATATCACGTCCCAGCTAGTGACACAAAAGATATTTTTCAATGATACTTCAGTGTTTGAACTACACAAAACTATCACTTTGCAACCCACTGATTTACATGGTTTACAAATATTGTTTGGAACTACGAGACCTTATGAAATCTTTTTGGATAAGTGAGGGACCTTAACAAATATTCGTGAATAATTGAATGATTAAAAGATGCAATTTGCCTCGAAATAGTTATTGGGTGAAAAACTAAAAAAAAGGACAAAGAGAAAAGAAATTGATTCACAAATTACTTGACTAATTTCACTATCATTTTCAATTGATATTAATATTAATTGGATTCGTGATATTTTTGCTAATTAAATTTTAACATAATATTTCAAACAATCCAAAAATATTTAGATAACAAAAAATAAAGTGAACTAATAACCTTATTTTCTCCGGAATAGGAAAAATTTCATTTTTAATCCTGTATGTTAGACCTTGTCTAGTAAAAACCCTGTATGTTAGAAAATTTCAATTTTAGTCATGTATATTCCAAAAGTTGTCCAATTTAAGGACACTGACCATCACCGACGACCAATTTAGTCTGAATTAGACTAATAAATTTAGGGCTTTCGAGTGCTAATGCTTATATGTCAAGTATTTGTCCAGATAACATGTCAAATCATTAAATTATTTTAATAGCTAGCCCAAAAACAAAAGAAAAAGTTAAACCCTAATTCCCGTATGAGGTGCATTTCATTTTATTTTTCTTTATTTCTTTCTTAATCTTACTCAAATTTATTAGTCACGTGCGTCGCACGTGATTAATTGCGGCCAAATTGGTCATTTGTAATGGTCAGTGTTTAATTGCGGCCAAATTGGTCATTAAATTGGACATTTGAAACATACAGGACTAAAATTGAAATTTTCTAACATACATGATTTTTACTAGACAAGGCCTAATATACAGGACTAAAAATGAATTTTTTCCCTCCGGAATATAACTTTTTGTAATGATATTTTAAACATGATACAAACTATCGGTGATAATAAATACTTACGCCTAACATGCAATAATCACATATTAAAAAGTTACACTTTTCTAATATAATATTTTATTTTAATATGCAACATGGTGTCTGATCAAAGATCGTGAAAAGAAGACTAATCTTAGAATTTTTTTTAATGGACTGAGAAAATATTATGTTTTAAGAAATTGAAAGAGTTTTCCTAAATAAATAAATATACCAATTTAAACTGCTAGTTTCAATCGTCTTCGGAACAACCGCCGAGAGCTATTTCGTCACATATGGGGCGATGTGTTACATACACCAACCTCTTGTCCATAATTTTTTTTCTTGATTAATCTCTCATTTTTGTTTTATATAAAAATATATCACAACTACCCTAACAAAAACATATTTGATATCGTAAAATTTAAAGAAACATAAAAAAAAAATTAAGTATATTTATTCGATTATTAATTATATTTCCAGTCTACCACAATATAAAATGTACAGCTATGTCCAAAGTACTTAATACTAAAGTCTAACTCAAGTAATAATCAATGTAAATAACATTTTTCTAATATGATTTATCTTTTAACTATATTCAACTGAGTGTCAAATTAACAAATATGAAAAAGACGATTAATATGAGAAATTATAAGCAAATTATGAACAAATATAATAAATGTATTAAAATTTCGAAAAAGAAAAATTTCTAGTAACAGATAATAATTAATAGTTGCAGCATTTCTATCATCTATATAAAGACTGTCAAGGATCCTCCACTACATGAGGGGAGTGTTATACACGCACCATCATTTTTCTAGCAAATTTTTCAAAAAATAAAAAGTAAAAAAAGAAAAAAGGAAAAAAATTCCAATATATGACAACATATAGAAAAAAAAATGAAATGTGATTTTCCTATATACTGATAGCTCAAATTAATTGTACAATAAAATATAACATGTTAATGGAAGATTAATTCATTTTTAATATATATATATATATATATATATATATATTAATTTTAAAAAAATGATATTAATAGATTTATGATATTCAAAAAATTATATTAATCTAACAAATATATAGTAAAATTAATATCTCGAATCCAACCAAAAAATTTAAAACAAACAAAAATCTGCATTTTTCGATCATAATTTTTATTAATATAAAATAATTGTTATATTTTCAGTAATAGAGTCATCACTTATATAAGGAACATATTCATTATATCATTATTGTGATTGGTGTTAATTTACATCTATGGCGGAAATCAAGAAGTTATTTATATCTATCAATATATAAGTCAAAACTTAACTTAAATACATATGTTACTCTAATTTAATTCACAATCTAATTTTAGATGATTTTTTGGGCAATTTCACTATTTCTATTTATAGATGGATGTACTTTTACATCAAGTAAGATTAATATAATTAATTATTAATTTATTAAATAAGATATAATGTTGTCTAATAGTATATAATATGCTGCGTAATAATATATATGCTGCTTAATATTATAAGTTTATAATTACAGACATAATTTTTTTTAATAATATATTAAATCATACAATATTATATTATACTGCTTAATAGTGTACAATAAAGTTACATGTATAATTTTTGTAATAATATATTATATCGTCCAATAGTATTTATTATATTGCATAACAATATATATTATGTTTCCTAATAGTATATGTTTATTAGTTACATGCACACTTATGTTTTTGAATAATATATTATGTTACCTAATAGTGTATATTATGTTGTCCAATAGTATATATTTGTTAGGAGTTAAACCCATACTCAATCACAAAAACAAAGAAAACAAAGAACGAGAACACACAATAATTTGGTTACCCAGTTCGTTACCATGTGTAACTACGTCTGGGGGCGATACCAAGCTAGGGATTTACTCGTATATGTTAATTTTCGGAGTTTGTAATACAATGAAGGAAAAAACTATTTGTAACAACTCAGTGGACCTAAAATTCAACCTCGGCTTGAGGCCCACACAAATCGGCCGCCTTACTCGACGCGGCAGCATCCAAGCCAACGCGACCGCGTTGCTACTTCTTCTGACACGACCGCGTCGCTTCTGCTAAACGTGGCTCCTTCTAGTGCGACTGCGTCCTCCCTGGCGTGGTCGCTTTGCTCTCCGCAACTTTGTTAGCCTCAACGAAACTTCTTTTGACTCAACCGCGTCCTACCCCGGTGCAGCCGCGTCACTTTTGACATTTCAAGCTCCATTCTAAAAAATCTCCCACTTGGAGACTGAAACACCTTCAAGTAACCATTTATCCTCTGTTCTCCTTCCCATATCCACTCGGTATCACCTAGCCTCTTCTTCTAGTACATGGCCAATTGAAGTTATGCATAACTTTAATTTCTCTAATTAAGGTCACCACCTTAGTGAACATGTCAGCTGGATTCTCACTCCCAAGAATTTTCACAAGTTGCAAGGTCTTCTTCTCCAACAGGTGTGAAATGTAGTGATATGTCAACTCAATGTGCTTAGTCCTCGAATGAAAAGTCGGATTGCTAGCCAAGAAAATTGCACTCTAACTATCACTGTAGAGAACATTATTTTCATGCTTTCTCCCAGATTCATCCAAGAAATTCTGCAATCACACTATCTCTTTGCTCGCCGCCTTCACAGCTATATACTCAGCCTCTCTGGTGGATAGAGCAACCACCTTCTGCAACTTCGATGTCCAAAAAATTGTTGTACCACCATAAGTAAAGGCATACCCGGTTGTACTCCTTCTCCTATCAAGATCATTTGATATCAAGTCTACATCAACATAACCAACCAACTTGGAATTTCTCCCATCAAAGCATAACTCTTTATTCGTGGTATCTATCAAGTATCGCAGCACCCACTTAAAAGCCTCCCAATGTTGTTTCCCCGGATTGCTTATGAACTGGCTCACTAGTCCCACTTCATGCACAATATCTTGCCTTGTACAAACCATAGCATATATTATACTACCAACTGCCGAAGCATACAGGACATTCTTCATTTGGGCACGTTCCTCTGTAGTACTCGGCGACTGCTTCTTCGAAAGCTTGAAATGACTCTCCAGTGGAACACTCACAAACTTCGAATTCTCCATGTCGAATCTTTCTAGGACCTTCTGGATGTAATCCGTCTGCAAAAGATACAGTCTCCCTGCCGCTCTATTCCTCTCGATTCTCATAACCAAAATCTGCTTAGCTTCTCCAAGATCTTTCATGAAAAATCGTTTAGACAACTGCTTCTTCAACTTATCCAACTCTTTTGGATTAGCTCCTGCGATCAACATACAATAAAATGATAAGAAAGCTTTTGTCAAACCTCTTGTAGTAACAATAATGGTCGGCATGACAGTTATGATAATCAATTTCCTCCATGAAACTGTCAAACTTCTTGTACCACTGCTTCGGAGCTTGCTTCAACCCGTACAAGCTCTTCCTCAACTTGCACACAAGTTCTTCATTCCTCTGACTACGAATCCCTCTGGCTGTACTATATACAATTCCTGCACTAGAGCACCGTGAACAATGTCGTCTTTATATCCATCTCATGTAACGACAAGTTCTTTGCAGCAACCATACTCAACACCATACGAATAATCGTCGGTTTCACAACAGGAGTAAATACATCAGTATAGTCAATACCGAATTGTTGCTCAAACCCTTTAACAACCAGCCTAACTTTGTAGCGCTTGCAACCATCTGCTTCATTTTTTATTATGTAGACCCACTTGTTGTGCAAAACTTTCATACCCTTGGGAAGCTCACTCAGTTCTCAAGTGTCATTTACACGAAGTGATGCCATTTCATCTTCCATGGCAGCTCTCCACTTTCGTCTCTCAACAACCTGTTCTACTTCAACAAAGCTCGCAGGTTCACCACCGTCAGTAAGCAATAAATAATAGTTAGAGGGCGAATACTTATCAGGTGCACGTCGCTCTCTAGCCGGTCTGTGCAGCGGAACAATCTTCTGAGGTGGTGGAGTTCTTGGCTCATCCTCAAGAACCTACTCTTTAGCCTGACCCTCCTTACTCCCACTCGAGTTTGAGATGTATAACTCGACTACCTTGAGAATTGAGCTGTCAGAGCTCGATGCCTTCAATCTGTCGTTGTACATCACCTGTTCATTAAACACCACATCTCTACTGCAAATCACCTTTCGGTTCTGCTCATCCCAGAGCCTATAACTAAACTCATCGTCACCATAACCAATGAATGTACATTTGGCAGATTTAGCATCCAATTTACTATTATCAACCAAACTAACATGAGCATAAGCTACACAACTAAAGATACACAGAAAGGACAAGTTTACCTCCTTTCCATTCCAAACCTCTTCTGGTATCCGATTCTCCAACGGGAGATGGGCCTCTGTTGATCAGATATGCAGCTGTATTTATAGCATCCACCCAAAATATCTTTGGCAACCCGCTATTCAGCCTCATGCATCTAGCTCGTTCATTCAACATTCTGTTAATCCATTCTGCTACTCCATTCTGCTGGGGAGTTCCTCGCGCTATCTTCTCTATGCCAATCCCATTCTCAGCATAATAGTCTTTTAACTCCTTGAGGTCATACTCATCTCCACTATCAGACCTCAGACACTTCACCTTCAGCTCTGTCTCGGTTTCAACCATGAATTTCCACTTCCTGAAAGAGTCGAATGCATTAAATTTACTTTTCAGAAATAAACCCATAGCTTTCTCGTGGAATCATCGATGAAGGTCATGTAGCCCTCCAAGGGACATCATAGGCGCTGGTCCCCATAGATCACTATGGACCAATTTAAGCTTCTCAATCTTCAAGGTTCTACCGACTCTTGAGAAACTCACTCGTCTTTGTTTCCCAAACACACAGTCTTTACACAGGTCGACATCAATAGCCTTAAGGCCAGGCAGTCTACCTTTCGAGCACATCAGTTTCATCTCCTTCTCACTCATGTGGCCTAACCGACAGTGCAAAAAATTCACATCACTTTCTGCTTTTGCAAGATCAATATAATCTCTGGAATTCGTTGTCATATACAACGTATCTTCCTTCTTACCTCGAGCCACTACCATAGCTCCTCTAGTGATCTTTCAATTGTTGCAGCCGAATGTTATCACGTAAACCTCCTTATCTAGCTACCCAACTGAAAGTAGATTCCTCTTTAGTCCGGGAATGTGTCGGACTTCTTTCAACACCAAAGTGGATCTGTTCGAGGTTGCAACTTATACACTTCTCTTTCCCACGATTCATCTACCAGATAAACATGTCCAAAATCGCCAGAAACATAATCATTCATAATGTCAACATTACCACATGAATGAAACAACACTACGGAATCCAACACCCAAGACTCCATGGGACTAGACACGCTCAAGATCAACACATCACCATCTTCTTCCTCTATGGTTACGTTCGCTGTCCCCTTATCTGCTTGATCCTTCTTTTCTTCTTTGGTTCTTTACACTGATTTCTAAAGTGACCGAACTCGTCACAATTCCAGCATTTGATCGAGCTCGTATCCTTCCTGGATTAACTCTTTCCCCTGGATTTGGACCTTCCCCAATTCTACTGTCTTCCCTTCGGTCTGCCTCTGCTCTCGGTGTTCAGTGTTGACCGGGAAGTAGATCCTAATTCTTTCCTGCGAATCTCCTCGCTAATCATTAGATCCCTTACCTTGTCAAACTTCAACTTAGCTTCCGCGGCACTAACAGTTGTCGTTGTACCGACCCAACAGACTGGCAGACACGATAGCATGATCAGGGCTCGTAGTTCATCGTCAAATTTAATCTCCAATGAGCTCAACTGTGAGGTAATCATGTTGAACTCATTCAGCTGCTACTGCATTGGTGTACCCTCCGACATCCCTAGGTTAAACGGTCTCCTAATCAGATGTACATTGTTCACCGACGATGGATCTCCTCCAAAATTACAAGCATCTCCCTCGTGGACTTTGTTGTAGTCGTGTGATAAGCGATCTCCTTGGACATCGATAAGCGTATCGCACTCATCGCTTTCCTGTCCCCCACTCTGCTGCCTCCATCTTCTCGGGCTTCTCATTTAGAGGCAAGTCCAGATATTTACCGTAGAGATAATCTTCCATTTGCATCTTCCAAAATCTGAAGTCAGAACCATCAAAATTCTCGATCGATACCTTTCCTTCCATCATGATACTCCCTTCGAACCCGGAGCTCTTGATACTAGTTGTAAGAAATTAAACCCATACTAAATCACGAAAACGAAGAAAACAAAGAACGAGAACACACAATAATTTGGTTACCTAGTTCGTTACGATGTGTAACTACGTCTGTGGACGATACTAAGCCAGGGATTCACTAGTATATGTTAATTTTTGGATTTTATAATACAATGAAAGAAACAACTATTTATAATAGCTCAATGGACCTAAAATTTGACCTCAGCTTGAAGCCCATGCCAATCTGCTGCCTTACCCGACGTGACTGCGTCCAAGCCAATGCGACCGTGTTGCTTCTTCTTCTGACGTGACCGCGTCCAAGTGTGACACGACCGCGTCGCTTCTGCTTAATGTGGCTCCTTCTAGCGCAACCGCGCCGGGGACATCTTCGCTAGCCTTAATGAAACTTGTTTTGACGCGACCCCATCCTACCCCAGCGTGGCCGTATCACTTTGACGTTTCAAGCTCCATTCTCAACAATATTATGGTGTCCATTAGTATATAAATAAATTCAAACATACAAAAGATAACTTATAAAAATAGATAATAAAATTTGCAAAACGATATAGTATAACTTATTATACCAAAAAAGTATAATTTTTTATTAGAATAGTATATAAAAAATTCAAACATACAAAAGATAACTTATAAAAATAGATAATAAAATTTGCAAAGCGATATAGTATAACTTGTTTTACCAAAAAGTACAATTTTTTATCGGAATAGTATATAAAAAAATTCAAACATACAAAAGATAACTGATAAAAATAGATAATAAAATTTGCAAAGAGATATAGTATAACTTATTTTACCAAATACAATTTTTTCTTTATCGAAATAGGTTATAGATAAATTCAAACATACAAAAGATAATTGATAAAAATAGATAATGAAATTTGCAAAGTATAGGGACTGAACCCATGACCTTTTATTTGAAGAGTAGGTTGCTTACCATCACACCACTAAAGCTCAATTATTATACATTCTCTCATTAAAACTATTACATATTCTATTGTACATAAATAATATATATATATATATATATATATATATATATATATATATATATAAAAGGAAAAAAAAAAGTTCGGAGCAACAGGGTTTCGAACCCGCACCCCTACAAAATGGACAAATGGCCCAACCACTTTGGCTAGCACCTTTTATTGGTACCAAACATGTCTTATTATTTATATCCTAATTTGCTTAAAAATAAAGGAAGTGCACAATAAACTTATTGTGTGTTGGGTGCACTCAAGATCCGCTCTAAAAAAGTTGTAAATGGACGATAAACACTAGAGTCACCAAATAATTAAAGCATAAAATTTAACCAAACTTTAGTCAAACAACGTATAAGAAATTCACCGAATAAGTTTCACCAATATTAAGTAATTTTCTTAATACACATGAAATCCCTATTATACCTTTATTTAATATGGTGGGTTAAATAATATTAACTATAGATGATAATCTCATATTTTCAATGATTCATTTGGTAAGAGTATGTTAGGGCTTTGATACACCCCTAATAAAAAAATAAAACTATTTTTTTCGAACATAAAAAGATAAAAGAGGACGTAGCCTTTGTGAGAATGAGAGTACTAATTTATGTATAGTGTCTAGTTCTTTGATGTAAGATATATTTTTCAGTTTATTCTTAACAGCCTTAAATAAGAGATTTTTTTGAAAAATTACAAGTAATCGGTCTCTTCAAGTTCTAAAATAACAATTATATTCAATCAACATTGTATGTATGGATATAAGTACAATTTTCAAGAAATGAACACTTAATTAAAGTAATTCTATATATAGTACTCTCCAAGAAATTATGAATAGTAACAATGTGCAAATAGACCCAAAGATTAAACACTTGTACTTTTCGCCAGAAAATAGAATAAATTACTACATCAATACTAAAATAGTACAGTTCGCTGCACCCCATAAATCTAATTGTATCGTGCACACGAGGTGTGGAGGTGACACAACAAACAATTGTGTATATTATATAATCAACAATGTTTACCTATTTATTATGGCATGTTCATCGTTGATATATCGCACATCAACGTAGTAACTAAGTAAGATTTAAAACATTGAATTAATTTTTTACTCATCAACAATGAGTGTATTAAGAAGGGTCCAAGATGGATGGGTGAACAATATCAATTATATATTACTCTCTACGTTTCAAAAAGATAGTCACCATTTCCTTTCTAGAAGTCTCAAAAAGTTAGTCAGTTAGTTCTTTTCCTTATTAAAGGTGTATTGAATTCTTATTTTTTTAATATACCCCTACTAAATGATTTATTGAGATGAATTTTACACTTAATCTCTTTTAGTTCATCATATTAAATAATGGTGTAATGGAAATTTCAATGTATATTAAATGAATGTGATTATGGATGAAATTTGGAAGCGGACTATTTTTTTAGATATAAAGAAAACAACAGAGTTATATCGTGTACTACACTCCGGTCAACTGAAAAGTAATCCCGTACAAGTTTCACAAAAGAAAACCAGAAAGACTATTTTGTAAAACTTGTAAGATATGCATGTATCTAAATCTATAAAACAGATTGAATCTTACGCCAAAACTCTAATAATGTAATACTCTTTTGAAAGCACTATTTGTTAAATGGCAGGAAAGCAATAATCAATGTAGTTCATTTTCTTGGACTTTTGGCTGCCTAGCTATTCAGATCTAGATCTGTAATTGTGGTATATGAGTATTACCCTTTTGGCAATTGTGGCTAAAGAAAATTTATTATAATTTTGTAAAGAAATTTATAATAATTCTATTGTACACCATTTGCATGAACTTAAATCTTTGCAATTTATATTGTATGCGGATAAGTTTGTTTGTGAATAATTATTCATGAGAATGTATTAGTATATATGCTGAAAGATACTACTTTCTCCGTCCCGAATGAACTTGCACACTTTCCATTTTCGTCGTCCCAAGCAAACTTGCACACTCATAAAAAGGAAAGTTATAACATAATCTCCCCTCAAAATCTCCACCTCAATCTCCACCCTCAATCAACCTTTGAAAAGTCAACAAAATTCCAAAAAATAACTTTTTCTTAATATGTGTGTTGACCCCCCTGTGCAAGTTCATTTAGGAAGGAGGGAGTACTTGTTTAAAAGAATGTTATTATGACACATTTCTTCTAAACAAGTAATACCATTCATTTCAAATAGTGATACATTTTCATAAAATCTCCACAACTCGTGGATCTGTCCGGGACTTGAATGGCATGGATTTTAGATGTGTGTACATGTACATGAGAATTTGTCAATATTTAAAGCATGACTAGTATGAAAATAAATATAAATCAAACAAGTAATATGTGTATGTACACAAATATTTGTGTAAAAACTGTAAATAATATATTTTCTAAAAAATAATATTTTTATTTGAAATATATCACTCACCAAAAATACTGATACAACAAATATAGAGTATGTTGATGAGATTAAAAAAGGCTCGCAAGTCGTATTGGAGGCAGAAAACATCTTCGAAGATGACACACAAAAAGATACTAATCAGGTGAGTATACAGAAACATCTTATATCTATTTGTTTTTATTGTTCTCAAATCCTATTTGTAATTCCTACTTGGCAAAAAAGGAGGCCATATCAGAGAAGATAAGGAAACTAGTGGAAAATGTCCGAGTAAAGCTACATAATATTGGTGGAGGAGGGATAAGCATATCAGCATACGACACAGCATGGGTGGCGCTAGTGGAGGACATCGGCGACAGCAGCCGACCACAATTCCCCACGAGCCTCGACTGGATATCGAATCATCAGTTCCCTGATGGTTCATGGGGCAGTAGCAAATTTTTGTATTATGATCGGATTCTATGCACATTAGCATGTATAGTTGCATTGAAAACCTGGAATGTGCATCCTCATAAGTACTACAAAGGTTCATATACCCTCTCCACTTCCTATTAACTTGAATAGTTGTGCTTACCACTATATCAAAACTTATACATACACATATCTAATTATCTTTAGATCAAATAAATTGGATGTATGAGTTTTAGGGAAGTCCTAATAAGTGACGTGGCCAATAGCATCGGCCTAATCAGATTTAATGGACTAACAAAATAGTGAATATAACCCTAGCTCTATTGGGTCTTTGGTTAATAGGCCACTGTGAAACTGAGTCAACCAAGTTACACACACACACACATATATATATAATTTTGATACGTCACACAAATACAATGAGAACCTTTGTGAGCATCTGCTTGTGTTGAATTTTCTTAAATATAAGCACAGAACTAATGTTATAAATTAAATAAAAACCCACTAAATTAAATTTAACTTCTAAATTTTGATACACTTTATAAATTATGATTAGTCTAAATAATTTCTCATTTGGTACAACTAAGTTTTATTGTTTAACTTACAGTCTAGCACATAAATTTAAGGTCTTTCTTGAAATGCTGGAAATTAAACTCAGGTATACACATTTAAGTTCAAGTACATGGAGAATCACTTAAGTTTTAATATTTTGAAGTGTTGTATGTACATCACTATTAGTTCAACAAAATTCAAAGTGAAAAAAGAAAAAAAGTCAGACTTAATTGGGTTGAATATGGAGTCACAACTATATAATTGTTAGAGCTAAAAAGGTCACAATCAACATTTTTATCAACCAAAATATAACAGCACAGTATTGCGGAAATCTAACTAAGAAAGTTAATGTACGGCCCCTATATAAACTGATACCATAATAAATAGACCTTATACTATTCTGATCCCTATTTTAATTTCATCAATGCATATAGGATTGGAATTCATCATAGAGAACATTCACAAGCTTGCGGATGAAGAAGAAGTGCATATGCCAATTGGGTTCGAAGTGGCATTTCCATCACTCATTGAAACAGCTAAAAAAATAGGAATCGAAGTCCCTGAGGATTTCCCTGGCAAGAAAGAAATTTATGCAAGAAGAGATTTTAAGCTGAAAAAAATACCAATGGATATACTGCATAAAATTCCCACACCATTGCTCTTCAGCATAGAAGGAATGGAAGGCCTTGACTGGGAAAAGTTATTCAAATTCCGAGATAACGGCTCATTTCTTACGTCTCCATCCTCAACAGCCTATGCACTCCAACAAACAAAGGATGAGCTATGCCTCAACTATCTAAGAAATCTTGTCAACAAAGGCAATGGAGGAGGTAAAAAGGCAAATTCTAATCAATTAAATTAATTTCTATTTTGAAACCTAATTTGTAACTCTTGTATGGTTTTGGGATGTGTTCTAGTTCCAAATGCATTTCCAGTAGACTTGTTTGATCGTAACTATACAGTAGACCGCTTGCGAAGGTTAGGAATCTCGCGCTATTTTCAGCCTGAAATTGAAGAATGCATGAAATATGTTTATAGGTATTACTTTGTGTGATTTTTTTGTGTTTTTTTAATATAACCATATTATTATAATTAAATCATTGAGAAATTCTAGATTCTGGGATAAACGAGGAATTAGCTGGGCAAGAAATACCAATGTCCAGGACCTTGATGACACTGTACAAGGATTCAGAAATTTAAGGATGCATGGTTATGAAGTCACTCTAGGTACTTAACAGTCCACCCCTCTTGCTTCATACTATAATCTAAAAATTCCAGATTCACCCCTAACCCTAACTGTGTGGATGTTCACGAAAATTGCAGATGTTTTCAAACAATTTGAGAAATGTGGAGAATTTTTCAGTTTTCAAGGGCAATCGAGCGATGCTGTTTTAGGAATGTTTAATTTGTATCGGGCTTCTCAGGTTTTATTTCCGGGAGAGCACATGCTCGCAGATGCAAGGAAGTATGCAGCCAATTATTTGCATAAAAGAAGACTTAATAATAGGGTTGTAGACAAATGGATTATCACCAAAGACCTTGAAGGCGAGGTATGAGATTCTCCATATAACAGTTATATTTTTCATGATATATATGTGGAGTATGATGTGAAACACATAATTGAAACAAGGTAGGAAATAAAGGATCTAATGTGCACAATAAACTTCCGGATTCGAGCAAATCCTAAATAAGGTGTTGGTGAATAATAATAGGTGGCATATGGGCTAGATATTCCGTTCTACGCCAGCCTACCACGACTTGAAGCAAGGTTCTACATAGAACAATATGGGGGTAGTGATGATGTCTGGATTGGAAAAGCTTTATACAGGTATAACTTTCTCTATCATTTCATCCAAATGTTTACCCTATTTGAGAGTGAAAAAGTTGGTATGTGTTGTAATTACTTCATAATTCATCTGTAGAATGGTAAATGTGAGTTGCGACACTTACCTTGAGTTAGCAAAATTAGACTACGACAAATGCCAGTCTGTGCATCAGTCTGAGTGGAAAACCTTTCAAAAGTAAGGCATTTTAATTATTTTTCTCTTTAGCTTACTAATATCCAAGATTGATGGATGAATTCTTAATTGTTTTTCGGAATATTTGACTCACTCTCTGGTGCAGATGGTACAAAAGTTGCAGTCTTGGGGAGTTTGGGTTGAGTGAAGAAAGCCTGCTCCAAGCTTTCTACATAGCAGCCTCAACTATATTTGAGCCAGAGAAATCAGGAGAACGGCTAGCTTGGGCTAAAACAACGGCTCTAATGGAGACAATTTTTTCTCAACAACTTTCCGGCCAACAAAAATGTGAACTCGTTGATGAATTCAAACATAAAGCCATCCTCAAGAACGAAAATAGAGAAAGGTAGGAACATGTCTATCAAATTGGGCATATCCAAATTTTAAGAATACTCTTTCCGATTGATGTGAAATATATACAACGATAAATAGATGTATGTGACTGCATATAAATTGACAGGTATAAAACAAGAATTAGTTTGGTCGAGACTCTGATAAGCACTGTAAGTCAGCTCTCATCGGACATACTATTGGAGCAAGGCATAGACATACATCAAGAATTATGTCACGTGGTAAAAAATTTACTCCATGCCAAAATGTCTTTTTGAGTTCTTTTTTTTTTTTTTTTGAAAATATGTCTTTTTGAGTTCTAGATAGAGATGTAACCAACATCAAGTCAGAGTTGATATACTTTCAAGCTCAAGAACTTGGTTGTGAACTCTGTCATCTAGAGCTTGATTCAAGTACTTAAGGTTTGATAAATTATTAAATAGACCCCGTGGTTTGTAAAATTACAATCATTTCAGTGGCTAAAATGGCTGATTACATGGGAGGAAAGACGAAACCTAGTGGAAGCGGAAGCTGAGCTTCTTCTACGAACATTACATCTTAGTAGTGGATTGGATGAATCATCGTTTTCCCATCCTAAATATCAACAGCTGTTGGAGGTGACCACCAAAGTTTGCCACCTACTTCGCCTATTTCAGAAACGAAAGGTTCGAAAATAACAAACTTACTCTGCATTGAAATGCATATGCCTGTTTTTATCATTTTCTGCCATTAAAGACCATCTAGTGAATATGTGCTTAATGTTTTGTTCTCATCATTAGGTGCATGATCCTGAAGGGTGTACAACCGACATAGCAACAGGAACAACTTTCCAAATAGAAGCATGCATGCAACAATTAGTGAAATTAGTGTTCAACAGATTCCCAGAAGATTTAGATTCTCTTACTAAGTTGAGATTTTTTGATATTGCTAGAAGTTTTTATTATACTGCACATTGCGATCAACAGGTGATAGCGTCCCACATTGATAAAGTATTGTTTGAGAAGGTACTCTAGACCAAGAGCATGGGAAAATAAATCCCCAAATAAAAATATGATGAGCTAAAACAGTATTTTGCAGGCAAACTTCAGCAATGGAGGCTTCAATTTTCAAATAAGACTAATTGAATTTATTAAAACATGTCTATATCATAGATTTGGATTCTCTAAAGTATCACAAAGTGCATTTAGCTGTGAGAGTAACATAATACGTGTGAATACGAAGTAAAAATTTAGGATCCACCACAAAAGTATGTCATCTATTTGAAATGCACCTTGAACCTCATATCAAATACACATGTCATGGAATAGTAAACTTTTACAGGAACAAGATGGTGTTCTACAAGCAACCAACATGTATGTAATACACAAAGTTCTCATATCACTAATAAAGCGAATCAATATAGTCTTGTTATTTTAGCTTTTATGAAAGTGGTCCTCCTTTAATTGGGTATACAATATTCTTATTAACAACACAAAAACCAAAAAGAAAGAACATACAAACAAAAGAGAAGAAACAAATTGTTGAAAACTTCCAGAGGTAAATAAATGAACCTGGTATGTAACATAGTCAATTATAAGAGTGTTGGCATTGAAAAAGTAGTAAAAAAATATATTAGGCATCTTTGATTTAACTTTCGGTTTTGCTGTTGATAAAAAGAGCATGCTAATATATATATGAGTGTGTGTATATATGTATGTATGTATATATATATACATATAAAATAACATCACTAGTAAGCATATAAAGCTTGCAATACGAATAGTTAAATAGGAGGAAGCTGATTTTGTCAATAGCTTTAAAATAATTAGCAATGGACATACCCCAAAAAAGTTGACTTTGATACCATGGTAGACTAGACACCAAGGCTAACACTTTGAGCTTGAAATATTGATTCTACTGCACTAGATACAACTCAGATGAAAATAGCACATGAGGATAAACAGTAAAAGTGCAATGTGAATTACCTAACCTGGAAGCCAAGTTCGTGATCCACCGGGCACACTAAGTCTTCTTCTGATACAAACACAACCAATGCCGCATATCAATTGTGTAAAGCATGACAATAAAGAGTTCATATCAATTATTAAATCAAGAAGTTCAAATTAATTGGTCAATTTTACAAAAAGAAATCTGGGTTCATCTTATCCCATTACACAAGT
Source organism: Ajuga chamaepitys (assembly GCA_958295605.1). Lineage (NCBI taxonomy): Eukaryota > Viridiplantae > Streptophyta > Magnoliopsida > Lamiales > Lamiaceae > Ajuga > Ajuga chamaepitys. Next base: position 16,683,045 of record OY282506.1, read on the forward strand.
ACTTGGTAATTTACAGTAACATGCCCGATCAACATGTTCGTTTTAACTAAAAAATTCAGACCTAATCATACTCTAGTTCATCTGGAGTAATTGGCCGTTGGAGAGGAATCGTAGAATTCTTTTCCACACGTCCCTTGATAAAGCCTTCCTCATATCTGGTGGGGACAGAGTGAGAGTGAGAGTGAGAGAGTATGTTAATCACAAGAAGTAGCAATGAACCAGCTAAACAAATGAACTTCCTCAGACTCGTTGACATAAACTCACCCAACCCAGAGTAATATCAAAGAACACGTCTGCAAATGCCATATGCCAGCTGGGGGAAGAAAATAAATAATCATGTGAATACCGATAAGCCATCATTGCATATGATTTAACATAAAGCAAAACCAAGAAAAAATATTCCCAATACCTTCTCATACATCTTGATGGCTAGTGTATTTGAGGCTCTCACAAAAACATCCACAAATAAGCCTTGTCACTTCCAAAAATTAAAGTCAACTTTAGTATATAGAGTCATACAACAAGTCTAACAAAATTAAATATTCACATGAACGAGAACTTCCATAACTAAGTTATACGGAGATTTTCTGCCATCAGATTCAATATTAATATTCAATGAAAGATGCATAGTAGCAAGCAATATTAAATTATGTTAAACTTACAATTTTCATGCCTCGCTTTCTTGCAACATAATTACTGATATATAACAGAGGACAAGAGAAAAGGAGAAATATGTGCTAAAATGGTTTGCAATCTTATTCATGAGCCAAAGCACTCCTAACACCAAATTAAAATTTTTAGATGTAAAATGAGAATAAAAATATTTAAATTGAACATTTTGGCGATGTCTTTGTCCAAGGTCTAAAAATGTAAATGGAATGACAAAAAGGAACTAAAAAGGAATTTTGGATCTTAAACCTTGCTGCTCTCTCACCCCAACCTCATATGTGTGTAAGTGTGCACAATATATACAACATTCGCTATAAGAGACTGGATCCTTGAAAATGCTTCGGTCCTCTAATTTTTCCTGAAAGGGCTTTTAAGGTGAACGTATAAGTTTTAAAACATTAATAATGCTTTGACTTATAGAAGTCTGCTCGATTGCAATGATTCTTTTACAAAGTTCCTGAGCTCCCAAAAACTTGTTATGTAATGTTAGAGCTTATCAGCTGTGGTAAAAAAGTATCAATCCATACAACTTGCCGTTGATGTTCACAAGTAGGCTCATCAATTTCTTTTCCAGTTGTTGCCTCCGATATCACAAACCACGATGATAAGAGCAAGAGAAAATCTACACATAGAGACATACATAAAGTATATAAAAAGGAAAGCAAAATAGTAGCCAACAGAAGCCATGATGATAAAGCAGAAGCAAACCACAACATACAATATACTTGGACTCGAATACTTTAGTTGCATATGCCATATAATTAATCAAATATCCCTGAAGGGACATAAAATAACACAACTTCTTAAGCTAACATAAACCAGCATGACCTACATCGATCTCATATCAGCATAAAAAATGCAATCACAAAGGATTTGCATCATAAGCTCCAAAATCAGCATGAACAGAAAGTTGTCCTTATCGTAACAATTTAAAGCTTTTATTTTTTCATAGGATACACGTCCTATCGTAACAATTTAACGTTTTAATTTTTATAGGATATGCGTCCTATAACAACCCACCTCGCTCACTTTCCTAAGAATAGAACATCTCAGCATGTATCTAATCTAATAGGTCACACAAAATATGACAAATTGCAGAACCAGGAAAAATCAACTCGATAACTAGGCTAAGACAGTAATACACTAATGTCTACTTCAAACGAACATTAATGAGATTTCTGACGTTAGATAGAACCCTCGCAAAGAATGCAAATACTTGAACCAGAACAAGCGTAACTCACTATAAGCCATGATTCAGTTTCTAGGAGCTTCAGCCACGTAAAAGTAATCGGGCTACCTCGCTAGATAGGTCATGTAGAACGACATGTTGAACTGCAATTTTTAGTTCACAACAAATTTAGGGTAAATCATCTGATTACGAAATGTCTTAAAAGCTTCAATCACATTAACAAAGTAAAGAAGGAACTTATCTTTTCGGTGAGGTGGTCGAGATTTATTGATGCGATGGAGGAGCTCGTTGCAGCAAAATGTTCGAATCGTCGTCATATCCTGCATCATTCATCACTACAACATAAATGGCTTTATGTAACACTTCGTTTGTAACACTTTTAAAATTTTGACTTTTATGTAACACTTAGGAATATGTAACACTTTCATGTAACACTTTTGTAACATCTGCGAATATGTAACACTTTCATGTAACACTTTTAGAATATGTAACGCTTTGAACGTAACACTTTTAAATTGTAACACATTTAGGTAACACTTTCAAATAAGTAACACTTTTTACGCAACACTTTTGAATAAGTAAAATTTATTGTAACACTTATAAATAAGTAACACTTGTAAATAATAAAATTATTTATTTTATTTTAAACTAATTAAATATTTGTGGATTATTTTTCTTATGTGACTTTAATTTTTATTTGTCTAATGTGTTACATTTTAATTATCACAACAGAATATCTGTAACATAAGTGGTGAAAGCGATCAACTCAGACCTACAAAAATAACAATTCATTAGAGCACCTAAAGATTTACTTATTCGTTATAAAAAATAAATTAAATTTTATTTGTGACTTATTTGTGTGTATGTATATAGATATACACACATTATATTTTTACTAAACAATTACAAAATAGACTTGTAGCTTTAGCCTTTAAGAATTTGAATACATTTTTTTAAGTGTGAGAGCCTAGACTTGGGACATTTGGTCATGTCTCTTCATATTTGTAAGTTTATTTTTTTATTTAAAATCTATGAAACACAACAATTAAGGTGTCTTAATACATAAAATTATGGTAATTAAAATTAATGATAATGTCTTAAGATTTATATACAATAACTAGATGTATAAAATTAATGTGATATAAAATAAGTTATATATATATAAATATATATATGAGTGGATGAAAATGAAAAAAAAAATAGTGGAAATATTGTGTCAAATTGATATGAATAACGTAAATAAAATTAAGTTAGATTGTAGTTTGATGAAAACTTAATTTTGAGTGTATTTTATTGATGGTATAATAAAATCTTGTGTATATATTGTTTTTCTTAAAATAATAACTAAAAAAGTTATTGTAGCCTAGTGGTTAAGACTTTGTGCTTAAGCTCCTGCAATCTAGCAACCTGGGTTCGAAACCCAACAATGACAAATTTTTAATTTTTTCTTTCAATTAAAAGTGTTACATAAAGGGGGTTATATGTAACACCCAACAATGACAAATTTTTAATTTTTTCTTTCAATTAAAAGTGTTACATAAAGGGGGTTATATGTAACATTTTTTAGTGTTACCATAAAGTGTTACAATTTAAAATCTAATGTAACACTTATTAAAAGTGTTACTAAAGATCATCAAAAGTGTTACATTAGACTTTAGGTAGCACCGGCAAATGTAACACCAATAAAGTGTTACCTAAAGTCTATAGTAACATATTTTAGTATATATGTAACACTTTTTGGATGTTACATTAGCCCATTTATGTTGTAGTGCATTTTTTTAGTACTCCTGCGCACTCTTTGTTGTTACTCGGAGGGTGTTTTTTTCTTCTTCTTTTTTTTTTTTTTTTTTTAAGGTTGTGTTTGTTTATTTACTGCGAATGAAATAACTCATGAGGTCATACTTTTTTAGAAACACTCGTGAGTTATTACTTAACAGTAGTAATATGTACCAAAACCTCTCCTTCTAGGGTTAGGGTTTCTACTCCGTTAGTGAGATTTTTCCAAGTTTTTTCTGCGTTTTTCCTCTGGTTTTCTCAGATTCTTCCCGCCAGGATATTTTATCTGGCGTTTCTGCTGATTGCCCTTGGTTTCCAGGGGGTTCGTTTTGTATTTCTTTTGCCCGCGATTATATATTAGTTGAGGGGCTGGTGTCTTGAATTGAGATGACGAACAAAGTTGTAACGTCTTTATCTGATTTATGGATTCTTTGAAACTTTCTGAGACTGAAGCAAATGATGTTATTATCGTTAATAGCAAGGGACGGCGGCTGATTCCTGTTTGTGTGGGCGTTCGTTTTGAAACAACCAATTGGGCTGAGGGACCTTGGCGTTGCATTACGACGGATATGGCGGCTTGATGGGCAGTTGGACGTGGCGGAAGTGGGAAAGGAGATGTTCGCCTTTGAATTTAGCGATGCAACGGAATGCACTAGGTTTTTGCGAAATCCGCCCTGGAACCTTAATGGGTCATTGCTAGATTTAGCAAGATTGTCTGATGACCAAAAGTCGAAATCATTGGAGATCGGCCATGTCCCTCTTTAGGTCCAAATTCATGGACTGCAGTTTAGACATATGACGGAAAAAATCGGAGTGCGGGAGAGAGGCGTCGAGACAATTCGGATCTTGGTTGAGGGCCGATAGTCAAGGATTATCAACCATGGGGACTACAGAGAGCTTGGTTGGGGGTGAGCGATCTGCCTCGGCTGTGGGAGAACGTCGGCAGGCAGTAGAACAACAACATACTACTGCTGAACGAGATGAACCTCAGGTTGGATGGAGATTCTGTGGCGCGTGGCTGGGGGGAGTTTGCGCTATGACAAAAAGTTATGGGGCTCAATCATCCTTTTATTTAGGTGCAGGCCAATGCTTTTTTTTCTGGATCATCTTCGACAGCAGCTGAGATGGGGGTGATGGGGGTGCGATTTCTGCTGGTGTGAAGGGGGTTGAATGTGTTGGTATGATAGGAAATAGTGCGCTGCATGCTGGGACTACATGGAATGAAACCCAACTGGTGGTTGGCGGTGGTGTACGTGGCCATGCTGAACGGCAACAGCTGACTTCGGCGCATGGGTAGCTGTTGGCGGTGGTGTACGTGGCCATGCTGAACGGCAACAGCTGACTTCGGCGCATGGGGTAGCTTGGTGCCAATGGCAGGGGTGATGCATAGGCTGATGGAAGATGAGGGGTGATGGATAGGCTGATGGAAGATGTGGGGGTGATACATAGGCTGATGGAAGATGTGGGGGTGATGCATAGGCTGATGGAAGATGTGGGTGGTTCGGGGAGTCGAGCCGCACAAAGCGGCGGGGTCACCCCAGGGAGATATGGGCAAACAGGCTATGGGAAATGTTTAGGAGATCCCGCCGGCGAGGAGGGCGGGAAAGAAATGTGTGATGAATGAGGATGATGATGATGATGATGGTTCTCACAAGCGGTTGAGAACAATGTTGGTGGATAATGCTAATTCGGTGGTCTTGGCGGTGTCTGGTGAGTCCCAGCACGGCCAATCGTCACGAATTGTGTTGCTAATGTGTAACTTAACTAAACATAATAAATAATTTTATAATTTTATTTAGGGTTAATTACCAAATAAATCACGACCTTTAGACCAATTTTCAATTGCAACACGACCTTTAAAACGTGGCAATTTCTGTCACATACTTTTAATTTGTTTCAATTAGAGAATTTTGCACTTTTTGTCCCACGGGACACGCACCTGTTTCAAAATGGTCCCAGCCCTGGCGCTTTTGACCCCATTGGATTCAATCGTTGCAAGTTCAGTCCCAAACGTCAATTTTTTGCATAAATGGTCCCAAAAATTTGGCAAAAGTGGTCCCAAAATTTTTCAGCTATTAGTGTGACGTCATAACTTCAAGATTTTTGCAATTTTGGTCTCACTGGACACACTTTATTGCGTTTTGGTCCCAACTTTCTCATTATTGATCCCATCAAACTTACAAAACATTTAAAAACAATTTTATAAAATTTTAAAAAATGAAAATTTTAAGTTGGCTTAAAATTTTAAATTTTGTGAATTAAAAAAAATCTACTTATTTGATAAAATTAGATTTTCTTAAAAATTTATTTTCTAAATTCTAAATAATTTTGTATGTTTCATAAATTTCTAATTTGGATTCTACTGTGTGTAATATTTAATACTCTACTCGTGCGAAGAATTCCGGCGAGCAAATTAAAAAAATATTTAAAAATTATAAACTTATATAAAAAAAAATCTAAAAATTGAAATATTTCTAAAATTATAAAGACTGAAAAGTTTAAATTATCTTAAAAGGGTTTTAAAATTTTAAAATTCCTAAATTAAAAAAGTCTACTTATTTTATAAAATTAGATTTTCTTAAAAAATATTTTCTGAGTTCTAAATAATTCTTTTATATGTTTCATAAGTTACTTTAAATTCTTTTAAGAAAATTCACTTATTTTTTAAAAAAATACTTCCGACATTTCATAGATACTTTTACATATTTTAAATGATTTGTTTAGATTTCAAAATAATATACAGATTTATCAACCCTATTTGGATAATCCTTTTATAAGTCACTAAAATGTTATGCATTGTTCTAGAATTTGGAAAATTTACATAACAATAATTCAAATAAAACGGGCTATATTTGTGCCCCGGGAGCAATTGATTATTAACGTGCGTATGTCACAAATAATTAATAGCATTTGTAGACAACTTAGTTTTTTAATGAATACCCCGTAACATATCGTTAACGTGAGAGTTTTCTCCCTAATCGAAAGATAGATTGATAAATAATTAAAAAAAAAATAGTTTGAAATCTAAAAGAGTTCAGTTAAGATATGTAAAAGTATCTATGAAATGTCGAAAGTAGTTTTAGGAAGAAATTAATTTTCTTAAAAGAATTTAAGGTAATTTATGAAACATACAAAATTATTTAGAATTCACAAAATAATTTCTGATTTTTTAAATTATTTTATAGTTTTTAAATATTTTGTAAGTTTAATGGGGTCAAAAGTGAGAGAGTTGGGACCAAAACGCAATAAAGTGTGTCCAGTGGGTCCAAAACTGCAAAAATCTTGAAGTTATGACGTCACACTAATGACTAAAAAAATTTGGGATCACTTTTGCCAAAATTTTGGGACCATTTATGCAAAAAATTGACGTTTGGGACTGAACTTGCAATGTTTGAATCCAATGGGGTCAAATGTGCAAGGGCTGAGACCATTTTGAAAGAGGTGCGTGTCCTGTGGGACCAAAAATGTAAAATTCTCGTTTCAATTACAACATCGCCGCCCAACTCCGATCCCCAAATGCTAATATGGATGGCGGTGCTTCCAAAACGACGTCGTTCCGGCGGAAACCAGACTACACGAAACGACGTCGTTTTGGGAGCACCGCCGTCCACGTCAGCAATCGTGGATCGGATTTGAGCGGCGATGTTGTAATTGAAACAAATTAAAAGTATGTGACAGAAATTGTCACGCTTTAAAGATCGTGTTGCAATTCAAAACTGGTCTAAAGGTCGTGATTTGTTTGGTAATTACCCCTATTTTATTTACGGATGGGTAAATTTTTTTTTCTTATTCACTACAAGAAAAAGGGGCATTTGCCATTAGTTTTTTGCAACTACAAAGTAGTTACTAAAAGTAACCCCTTTTGTAACTATTAGTAGTTACATAAAATATCTCATACAATTTTAACTAAATTTGCAACAATATGACAAACTCTTTTGCAACTACTTGTAGTTACAAATATATTAGCAACTACAAAGTAGTTGCAAAAAATAGTTACAAATGCATTAGTAACTACAAAATAGTTGCAAAAAAACTTTTTGCATCTTATTATAAATGATTACCCTCTATTTTTAAATATTTAGTTACTAAAAGTATTTTTGTAACTACTCTCCATTTTTGTAATTACATTTTATTGTGTTAAAAAATCTTATTTTTAGTAGTGATTACCGAATACATGGCAATGAAATACCAATTATAAAATTTTATTTGAGCTACATAATTTTTTTCTCCTTTATTTAAAAAACAATTCAATTTTTTCGGCTAATAATGACAATGACTAAATTTAATAAAGAACTTTTTGTTTAAAGAATGGGTAATCATAGTTTCTTTTTATAAATAATAAGATTTTATATAACCATTCGATAGTCTTGTACAAAAGTGTTTGATTAAGATTTTTATATTAAAAGTTGGGGAAAAAATCATAAACCGTCCTGTAAGTATAGTGACTTCCACTAAATATCCTGTATCTATCTGCTTTTTCAATTTCGTCCTATATCTTTTTAGATTATCCGATTTTCGTCCTAAAATTTAAATTTTCGCCGAAAAATGCACGTGCCGGTCACGTGCCGGCATAAATTTTGGGATTTTGCCAGCATGGTGCCGGAATGACGCGCTGGAATATAACACGGCCGTGTCACTCAAGCAACACGGCCGTGTCAAATTGTTGCTAGAAAAGTGAATTTTGCAAATCAATACGGCCGTGTCACTTAAGCAACACGGCCGTGTCAGAAGTGTTTTCCTGCGATAATTACCTAATTTTAATAGGATTTTGATCCTATCTTCCCCAAGATTCGGCCCAACTCTATTACAAGGACACCAAAACTTTAGGAAAGAGGAGGAATCATCAAGAACATAAATTACATATCTTGGAAGACAAAGAAGACGAAGATCATCGAGACGGAGTCATCCGGGTTAAATTGTTCTTTCTTAGTTTTAATTCTTACAATGTTTTTATTAGAATTTTGTATTGGATTATTACTAGGCATGAGTAGCTAAGCTATTCGTGTCCTAGGGTTAGAAAGTAGGGATTTTTATAACAATGTTTTGATTTATGATTTAATCTATTAACTCCGTTCTTTACATGTTTTATCTCTATGTTTGTGCTTAAAACTGAGTTTAGTTTGGTCACCTAGATTTAGTAATTTAGTTTAGCAATTCCGTTTCGAGAGGAGGGAATTGTTATCAGACTTAGAACATAGAGCGCAGTTGTCTATGACTGTGTAGGCCGAGGCTTAGGATCGTTTGGGAGTTATTAGGTTTAATTGACTCGAGAGGGTAATTAGCTTAATTAATCAACGGTTTAATCGCTTCGAGAGAAGGATTAGATTATTGTCGTGCCGCCTAATAAACATTAGAATTGGTAAATTAATAGGTTAATCATATTCAACATTGAAGTAATATCCTGAAATCGAAGCCCTAGGATACCTTGTCTCCTGGATTGTTATTCCAGTCAAAAAGGATCAAAATCTTGTAATGGAGTTGGGCCGAATCTTGGGGAAGATAGGATCAAAATCCTATTAAAATTAGGTAATTATCGCAGGAAAACACTTCTGACACGGCCGTGTTGCTTAAGTGACACGGCCGTGTTGATTTGCAAAATTCACTTTTCTAGCAACAATTTGACACGGCCGTGTTGCTTGAGTGACATGGCCGTGTTATATTCCAGCGCGTCATTCCGGCGCCACGCTGGCAAAATCCCAAAATTTATGCCGGCACGTGCATTTTCCGGCGAAAATTTGAATTTTAGGACGAAAATCGGATAATCTAAAAAGATATAGGACGAAATTGAAAAAGCAGATAGATACGGGATATTTAGTGGAAGTCACTATACTTACAGGACGGTTTATGATTTTTTCCCTAAAAGTTGTAAAGCTTAAGCAAATACTATCTATATATTCCTTCAGCCCTAAAAAATCCATTGATTCCTTGGACCTGGCACTGCTTTTGATCAGCTCGAGCTTCGTCTGGTAGAACCTTGAAAATGGATTTTGTGAAAAAATAAATGTTTACTTAGCGGTTAAAGTTTATAAACTATTCGGGATATCTCTATTTCGTATGGCTATACTGTAAAAGATCCGAAAATTCCGATGATCCAAAGATCCCGCTATAAAAGATCTGAAGATCTCAATGATTCGAAGATCCCGATGATGCGAAGATCCTGTTGTAAAAGATTCGATGATCCGAAAATTCTGTTGTGAAAAATCCAAAGATCCCAATGTTTCATTGAACTCAACGCTCGGGTCTTAGGTTAAGGTAGACTCATACTACGTAAATAGTTCAAGAATAATAGATAGAAATTACCACTTTAGTGCAGAATCTGATAATGATGTTGCTATCGAAGAAGTCCTAGATAGTCAGGTCAACTGCACACATTTGATCTTGTACCTTATAAATCTTAGTATATTTAGTTTACAAAAATTATTATTACACATCATATTTTATTTCCTTGATAATATTACTAAATAATAGTAGTGAAATTTATATATGTATACGTGCTCGTTTAACAAATTTATTTTTTCTGTGTTACCTTATATTAAAGTCTACATCCGTATATGAATTGTAATCATTCATTATCATTATATTCTTACACTCCATTTAACATAATTCTCACATAAATAAAATCAACAAATAGGGATAAGAGAATTACATAAAATTCCGGAATTTGCTAATTATAAGTGATATTTAGTTTTGTCTTCTTAATACCACTTTCATGTCATAATGTTCCTCTTAAAAAAATATAATCACTTAATAAAACTCTATATATATTTTTCAAATATTTCAGTGTGATAACAAAATGATTCATCTTTCGAATTGTTGAAGGTATAGATAAAAAGGTGCTTTATAACATACATTTTTATCCAAATAAATTCCAAAATATATATTTATTTAGAAATTATTGAAAATTAAACACATACTCATAATAATATGTATAATATACGACAAGAAAAAAACTATTTGTCTCTGCTGTTTTTGCAAGTACAATAGCGATTACAAAAAATAATTCATTTTGTAGCCATTAATAGTTACATAAAATATTTCATACAATTTTAATAAAAAGTTACTACAATAACTATATGCAACTGTGTATAGTTACAAATGATCGAACTATTAATGATCACTTGTTGTTGCAAAAAATCTTGTAATATTTATGACCACTTTATAGTCACAAATAATATATTAATAAATTTTAAATAAAATAATAAAACTATTAGTGACTACTTGTTGTTGTAAAAGATCTTATAATATTTGTGATCACTTTGTAATCACAAATAAACATATTAATAAATTTTAAATATAACCTTTTAATGATTACTAGTAGTTGCAAAAGGGCTTATAATCACTAAACAAATAGGACAACAAAAACTTCGCCATTTTCTTAGAGGGTATTTGGCTACGCTTATTTCATACATCTTATAAGCTCCAATATCTTACAAATTGTTCAAAGAGCTTATAAGATATAATTCTTAAGAGCTTATAAGTTAATAAGTGTTTGGATAAAAAAGCTTATAAGCTTGCGACTGAATAAATTGATTTTGTTATGAAGTGTGTGAAGTGTGTGTAGTGTGTGAAAAGTGTGTAGTGTGTGAAGTGTGAGTAGTGTCTGAAGTGTGTCTAGTATGTAAAGTATATGAAATGTGTGTAGTGCGTGTAGTGAAGTGTGTGTAGTGAGTGTAGTGTGTGTAGTGTGTGTAATGTGTGTAGAGTGCGAAACTTGTGTAGTGTATGAAATGTGTGTAGTGTGTGTGTATGTGTATGAAGTGTATGTAGTGTGTGTAGTGTGCGTAGTGTGCGAAACTTGTTTAGTGTGTGTGAAGTGTGTGTATGTGTGTATATAGTATGTGAAATTTGAGTGTAACTTATAAAATTTTAAGAAATAAGATGAACTAGAAGACTTTGTTTTTAAAACTTATAAGCTCTAAGAGCTTATTTTTACATCTTATAAATTGTTTAACATCTTATTTGTCGAAACACATTACAAGAATTATAAGCTCATCAAAACATGTAAGATGTTTTGATGAGGTTATAAGCTTAGCTAAACACGCTCTTAGTTGAAATTCTGTTTTTCCACTGAATCTTTTTACAAGTCCAAAAAGCCCTCCTTCCTTCGCATGGACATATTCATCGTCGTTGCAAATTGCGGTCGTAGATGCTCGCCTCTACTCTCCACCGTGAAATCGCGACCGCTTGTCGCTGCTCTCCTCCGGTCACGGTTCGCCACCCCTTGCCACTGATCCCGCCAAACCTTAGGTTATTAATAATTTGAGACAGCTTGATGTAATTAGGTAAACTTCTCCTCAAATTAATGTTGAATAAGAGTTTACAATTTTCATCATCGTGCGCTTTGCAGACTTGGCTTTATTTCCGGAATTGAGAAAAAGCCAAAGCAATGGTCTAAGTATGGGTAGTGATTTGGGAGCAGAGAGATTTCCGGCCAGAAACCATTTCAAACTATTACATTAACCATTTCTAAGCATAATTGGTTCTTATGTTTTAGCTTTTTGTTACATTCTCTATGCTTTTGAACTATACGTAATTAATAATTAAGAAATGTTCTCAAGTCTCAACTACGATAAGGTGAAGTTATATTTATGTTTTCGATTTGGAGTTGTAATGAGCGCTTGAATTGTGTATTCTGTAAGTTCAACTGCTAATTCAGAATGTTTGAAATGTTATCTCGAGTTCGACACTATGAAGGTTTTTATAATTCAATTCTAGACGATGTGTTCTTTCTTTTCTAAAAGAATATATTTCGGCACATTTTCATTATCTCTAAATGCAGCTCAACAAGGGGAAGGAGAGGGAACATAGTAGTAAATCGATAGAAGACACGCACTGTAAGAAAAAAGGGCATTTGTCACTAGTTTTTTACAACTACAAAATAGCTACTAAAAATAACTCTTTTTGTAACTATTAGTAGTTACATAAAATATTTCATACAATTTTAATCAAATTTGCTACAATATGACAAACTCTTTTGCAACTACTTGTAGTTACAAATATATTAGTAACTACAAAGTAGTTGCAAAAAATAGTTGCTACAATATGACAAACTATTTTTGCATCTTATTATAAGTGACTACTCTATAGTACTACTTTTAGATATTTAGTTACTAAAAATATTTTTTTAACTATTCTTCATTTTTTATAACTACATTTTGTAGTGACAAAAAGTCTTGTTTATAGTAGTAACATCCACTGTATCTATATGATATGCTGGTGTTCATGCTACACACTATAGGGAAAACAAAGGATTCTAAGGATTTCGGGTCAAACGGGCATTTTTAGAGTTTGCTAGTTTGAATTTTTGTCAAAATTGATGGTTCTTCATTCATTACTTATACGTTTTTTGTGTCACACCAAATGGTTTAGAGTCTGTGAAGTTTCAAAGGTGAAAAGAGTACTCTCCCAGGACCATTTGATCTGATGGAATTTATAATAGGTTGATTTAATTGATTTGAAAATAAAAGGTATGGTTTGAGTTCTTGGAAGAACAGTGGATGGCATACTTGAAAATGGAAGTGGGATTTGATTACTATTAATTTATTGTATGGAAGCTTGGTATGTTTGTAGTAGGTAGGAGATCTTCAGTAGATGAACAATGATGATTAAGATGAGTGATGGTTGACACTGTAGGTAGAGATAGCTTTAGTTTATTTGATTTTCTTCAATCTACAAAAGATACACTTGATGCCTATTTATAGGCTTTGAACAACCGACATTGCACTTCTAGAAGTAGCTAGCTACTAATCTTTTATTCTTATTACATATACTCCATTCATGTATCTAGAGAATTCTAGGCATAATATTTTACTGCTTTAATATTCTAGATAATTCTAGGTTGTATAGTTTGAAAGTGCATTAATAATTAACACTCCTCCTTAATGCACTTTATTTGATACTCCAAGCATTTCTCGTAGTTGTTCAAACTTAGCTCGTGGTAGTGCCTTTGTGAAAATATCTGCTACTTGTTGTTCAGTTCTGCAATATTTTAGCTCGATCTCCTTATTTGTTGTAGCCTCTCGGATAGCATGATATTTTATGGCAATGTGTTTAGTCCGGCTATGATAGACTGGATTTTTAGTTATGGCAATTGCTGACTTGTTGTCGCAAAAAATATTTGTCGGCTCTTTTTATTGTTCTCCAATGTCTTCTGATATTCTTCGTAGCCATATTGCTTGATTTGTACACCCTGCTGCTGCTACGTATTCTGCCTTGGCGGATGATTGTGCCACAATGTCTTACTTTTTAGATGCCCACGAGAAGAATCCTGACCCAAGTGAGAAAGCATATCCTGAGGTGCTTTTCACGTCATCGATTGAGCCAGCCCAATCACTATCAGTATATCCAAATAACTTTGACTCGCCAGTAAACTTGTACCATATGCCAAAGCTTTTTGTGCATTGTAAATACCTCAGGATTCTTTTTGCTGCTCCAAAATGAATTTGACTTGGATCTTGCATAAATCGTGAGAGCAAACTCGTGGCATACATTATGTCAGGCCGTGTTGCTGTCAAATATAATAGACTCCCAATGAGGCTTCTATATCGAGATGCATCAGCTGCTTCAGCTCCGTCGTTCTTTTGAATCTTCTCATTTGTCACAAGTGGAGTTGCAACTGATTTGCAACCTTCCATCTTGAATTTTCTAAGTAGATTTTCGAAGTACTTTTTCTGACATATATATATTCCTTCATTTTCTTGACTTATTTCGATGCCAAGAAAATAGTGCATCAGACCCATATCACTCATCTCAAATGTCTTCATCATATCTTGTTTGAATTCTGGATCATTTTTTCATCGTTTCCCGTATAGATAAGATCATCCACATACAGAGAAAGAATGAGAGTGTTGTTACCTTGGGTCTTGATGTATAAGGTAGGCTCACTTTTGCTCCTCCTGAATCTTTGATAGGTGAAGTATCCGTCAATTCGGCTGTACCATGTTCTTGGTGCTTGCTTTAGCCCGTATAATGCCTTTTTCAATTTCAACACCTTATCTTCTGCTCCCTTGACTATGAACCCTTGGGTTGCTCGACATATATGTCTTCTTCGAGATATCCATTTAAGAATGCCGACTTGACATCTAGTTGATATATCGTCCATTTCTTTTATGTTGTAAGTGTAATCAAGGCTCGAATTGTGTCTAAACGTGCAACAGGAGCAAACGTTTCATTGTAGTCGATACCTGGTAGTTGTGAATAGCCTTTGGCGACCAACCTTGCTTTGTGTTTCTGTATTGAGCCATCGGGATTAAGTTTTGTCTTGTAGATCCACTTGACTCCAATGATCTCTTTGTCTCTTGGTCGCTCCACAAGCTGCCACATCTCATTTTTCTTGATCATCTTGATTTCTTCCTCCATTGCTTTTATCCAGTCTTCTTGTATTGCTGCTGCATCGAAGCTGTCTGGATCTTTAGCTATGAAATTGCAAGTTTCGTATACTTCTCTTAGTGATTTGACTTTCCTTGGTTGAGATTCTGGATGAAATCTTTCAGTGCTGATAGTTGGTGCAGATGATCTTGGTGATTCTGGCAAAGCTGAAGAGTCTGGTTCTTGTGTACTTTCCTTTGTTTCCTGTTCTTAAGTCTCCAAATTTCTTGTAATTGTGGAGTCAATTTTTTATTCTTCCTTTCAATTATTCCTTCATCCCAGTTCCATGTTGCATCTTCATCGAACTCTACGTCTCTGCTAATCATAAGCTTCCTTGTCTTCAGGTTATAGACTCGATACCCTTTTGATTGTGTGCTGTAGCCAAGAAATATTCCCTTCTCACTTTTATCGTCTAGTTTGCTTCTCTTTTGTTTTCGAATGTGGATGTAGCGTATGCATCCGAAAACCTTTAGATGTTTTGCTGAAGGCTTCCTTCCGCTCCATGCTTCTACAGGGGTCATGTTAGCCATAGCTCTAGTCGAACATCGGTTGAGCAGGTAGACTGCAGTGTATACTACTTCTGCCTAGAAAGTTTTGGGTAGTCCACGATCAGAAAGCATTGATCTCGCCATCTCCATCATGGTACGATTTTTTCTTTCAGATACTCTATTCTGTTCGGGTGCATATCCGACCGTCAGTTGATGATGTACGCCTTCTTCCTCGTAGAATTTGTTGAATTCCTTTGATGTATACTCTGTGCCTCTATTGCTCCTCAAGGTCTTGATTTTGTAACCACTTTGTTTTTCCACAAGGTGTTTGAACTTCTTGAAGATTTTGAAAACTTCTGACCTTTCTCGCATAAAGTAGGCCCAAGTCATTCTTGAATAATCATCAATAAAAAGTATGAAGTACTGTTTTGGCTTTGTGGTGGAGTTCTCATCGGACCACATACATCTATATGTACAAGCTCCAACGGCTTCTTAGCTCTGCATGTCTCGTTGGATGGGAATGATCGTCGTTTGTGTTTTCCAAGCAGACATCCTTCACACGGATGTTGGATGTTGTTGATACTAGGAAGATCTCTCATCATCTTCTGTTAATGGAGTGTTTTTAGACCTTGAAAGTTGAAGTGGCCAAACCTTCGATGCCATAGTAGTGACTCGTCTTCTTGTGCATTCATTGCCGCGTCTGCTGCATATTTCCAATGGATAGGAAAATTTCTGTCTCTCATCTTGACTTTTGCTATGACAAGGTTCTTATCGTTCTTGTCATATATAGTGCAACAGTCTCCTTCAAACTGTAGGATATAGCCTTTCTCCAACATTTTACCAACACTTATAAGATTTTGTCCCAAATTTGGCACGAGCAAGACGTCGTCTATGTATCCCGTTCCCTTATTTGTCTGCACGGCAATGACTCCTTTTCCAGCAACCTCAACAAAGCTTTTGTCTGCTAGCCTTACTCGTGAGTGAAATGACGTGTCGAGCTTGCAAAATGCGTCTTTGTCTGAAGTCATGTGACTGCTACATGCACTGTCCAGCAACAAGGTGTCTTCTTTCTTTTCGGACACACTTTGGCAGATGTAAAATAAATATTCTCCATCTCCATGCTCTTCAGAGAAATTTGCTAGGGAGTCAACTAATTCTGTCATTGATAAAGTAGATAGATCCTTTATCTCCTCCATCACAGTAACAATTGGATCATACTTTTCAGTGACACTAATTAAATTTTTTTCAATAATTTTTTTATCTTTAATATCTTCTCCAGCTGCTCTCATTTGATTTATAAGCTCTATTAATCTTGCATAATATTCTTTTACGGTCTCATTATCCTTCATTTTTAAATTTTCATAATCTCGTTTAAGAGTTTGTAGTTTGATCGTGCGTACCTTTGTCGTTCCTTTGAAATTCTTCGCTTAAGACATCTCATGCTTCTTTAGCACTTGTCGCTTTGATTACTCTTGGAAATATTGTGTCTGCCAAAGCTTGTTGGATGAGATGCAAAGCTTGCGCGTCCTTTTTCCGATCTTCTCTAAATTTCTTCAATTCTGTAGCGGATAATGTTGATATTTTTTTCGGAATAATAATTCCATCAATCACCACATCCCACAACGCTTGGGATATGAATAATGTCTTCATTTTAATGCTCTAATAATCATATTCTCCCCCATGAAAAATTGGTAGGGAGGTAGAGCTATTTGGGAAAGAGATAGTTTATAGTTTTGGGGTAGTTGATATTTAGTTTTTATGGATAAAAATTTGACGCCCAAGTATTTGATCGACTTGGCTCTGGTACCACTGATGGAATTTATAATAAGTTGATTTAATTGATTTGGAAATAAAAGGTATGGTTTGAGTTCTTGGAAGAACAGTGGACGGCAAACTTGAAAATGGAAGTGGGATTTGATTACTATTAATTTATTGTAGGGAAGCTTGGTATGTTTGTAGTAGGTAGGAGATCTTCAGTAGAAGAACAATGATGATTAAGATGAGTGATGGCTGACACTGTAGGTAGAGATAGCTTTAGTTTATTTGATTTTCTTCAATCTACAAAAGATACACTTGATGCCTATTTATAGGCTTTGAACAACCGACATTACACTTCTAGAAGTAGCTAGCTACTAATTTTTTATTCTTACTACATATACTCCATTCATGTATCTAGAGAATTCTAGGCATAATATTTTACTGCTTTAATATTCTAGATAATTCTAGGTTGTATAGTTTGAAAGTGCATTAATAGTTAAAATGATCCTTCTTTATAATCTTCCCACGTGTGACTAAGATAAACTCACACTATCTTTTGTGCCAATGTGTTGCATTCTTAAGTCATAAACACATGTAAATATATTTGAAACATTTTAGAGTTGTCATTGAACTCTACACTGTTCTTTATAAATGTACATGCATAAACTAAAAAAGATGGTATGTCCGGAAGTGTACCATGAGAAGGCACCATCATGTCTTCGGTGTTGCATTTTGCAGCTTCCAAAAGCTACTGTTGTCTCTAATTGAATTAGCTTCTAACTTCAAATTAAGCTATGGCCTTTCTAAGATTCAGGTGAAAAAATAAAAGGCAGTGCCCGCTGGCAAGTATAGAGGAGCAGTTGATACTCAAAGCCATTGTTGAAGAATGCCCTTGCGATAATTTTCGCAAGCGCCTTTGTTTGGATTTAAGAGAAGTGGAATGAATAACAATAGAACATCGAAAGCAAATTTCCGTCTAAGCCCAATCGGCCGCCAAATTCAATGATCCATAAACTGCCCTAAGATATCTACTTAACAACCCTTGGCCCACGAACCGACTCTAACAATCAAAGAAACATATTAGGAAAGCGCAAGTCCTAAATAATGAAATAACATAGTGAAATAAAAGAAACCAAAATAACGAGCTACTAATTCAGACTATTCCTTTTCTCTCTTCCTCGTCTCACATAAGTAACATCCGTATCAATTCCTCCCGTCTCGAAAACCGCCTTGTCCTCAAGGTTGAAGTCAAGGAACTGCGCGCGGAACACCTCTTCATCAACCCAAGTGGCATCATCTACCAAAAAATGCAACCAAACAACCAACACCTGCGAAACCCTAAGATCACCACGCCAAACTTCACGAAACCGCAACACTTTCGCGGCTGAAATTACGCCTCATCCATAAAACACCCCGGCAATAGCTGCCCCGCTACCTCATGATCGCCTAACACTACTTTCAACTGCGACACGTGAAAAGGGGATGGAGTCGCGCCTCTTCCGATTACTCCAGCCGGTACGCCGAGGATCCAACACGATGGGAGATGCAAAGGGGCCCAAAATAGCTTGGCGCAAGCTTGACATTAACCTTGCGAAATAGACTCAGTTGGAGGTACGGACAAAACTTAAAAAATACACGATCCCCAACCTCAAAGCTAACATTACGACGATGGTTGTTAGCCTCATTCGCCATACAATGTTGTGCGCGTTCCAAATGCCAATATAGATTATGCAAAATGAAATCCCGATTGTTGAATTCATCCGCCACGGCCTTGACCCGAATTTCCCCTAGAAGAAATTGGGACAAGGCTGGTGGCTTTCGCCCGTAGATGGCTTCGAACAGTGTGCACCCCGTGGCTGAGTGGAAACTAGTATTAAAATAGTATTCCGCCCAAGGTAACCAAACGGCCCAACGCTTGGTCTGGTCCGCCACAAAACACCGCAAATATGTCTCTAAAGAACGATTCATTACCTCTGATGACCATCAGTCTTCGAATGATTAAACAACAATGGTTGATTTAGTCGTTTAATTTATAGACTCCAGTTTAATATATTTATCTATGTGTTTGGTTTCATCCATATAATTGAATTTAATCTGGCCAATTAGGTTTAATTTACTTGTTTAATAGTTCCTCTTTGAGAGAAGGGAATTGTTAATAGACGATAACACATAGCGCGATTGTCTATGATCGTGTGGGCAAAGGTTAAGGGGCTGCTAGGAGTTGTTAGGATTAATTGACTCAAGAGAGTAATTATCTTAATCAATCTACGACTTAGTCGCTTCGAGAGAAGATTTAGGTTAATTAAGTGCCGCCTAATAGATAATAAAACTGTTATAAAATTTTATAAATTAGTGATTAATCATCATCAGCGTAATTCCTTAAATCGAAATCATAGGATACATTCTCGTTGATTGGAATCAATTTTATTTAGTAATTTAGTTTATTCATACATGCAATTTAGTTTAATAAAATCATTCACCAATTCTAATGTCTAGTTAGGGCAATCCTAGATAATTAGGGTATCAAACTGCATTAACATTTTCTCTATGGATCGACCTTGACTTATTCTATACACATCTACACCCGTATACTTGCGGTAATTAAGGGTTAGAAATAGGTCTGTCAAGATTTTGTCATCGTTGCCAGTGAATAGGTTAAGCGTCTTAGTTTTTATCCTGAGTAATAGGAGGATACTAGAGTACTAGATTTTATTTTTCTACAATTTTGGTTCTGTTATTTAATTTTCGTTTTAATTTATTTATTTAATTTTCGTATGACGTGGTATTTCTTTTTAGTGGTGTTTTCAGGTTTCGCATGCAAACCAGATCAAAAGGGAAATAACATCTTGTGTCTTTAGATCCCGATATCTTCACAAATTCTATGTGATATGTGTGACTTTATGAACCAAATTCAAGGCTGCCCAAAAGTAACTGAATTTTAACTTTAAATATTAACGTATACACCGAAACAAATTTAAGATTACAAACGTAATAAAAGTTAAAATATAAAAGATCAAAAGTAATATTTAAATTTTTAGGCTATATTTAGATTGTTCACCTACTTAGCAAGGAGTGAAGACACATGTTAATGTGCCGTTAGTGTACTAAAACCACACACGTTCATTTTAGATAAGAGAAATGATTGGATTTTATAAAATATTGGCACGTCAGGCAATGAATATCTCAACATATTTTAAGGGTGACAGTAAGTGGGGGCCGGGGCTAATATTTAGCATTTTATCCTCATCCCCATTCCTCATCTCCAATATCATCCCCGCTTACTTTCTTGGTTGAAAAATGTGGATCGCGGATGGAAATTCCTCGTTCGTTGAGTTGGGATAATTGTGGGATTCAGGTTCCCCCTTCTAGTTTTTATAACCTAACTTTTTAGCTAAAATTAGTGCTAAGTATTTGAAATAATAACATAACTAATGTACGACAATAAACAAAAATAAAATAAACATTTTAAAAAATAAAATAAAGTAACAATCTCAGTCATAACTTCATAACCAGAATTTCGGATCTTTCGAAACGGTTCAATTCGGAAAAACTTAGAAATTCTGAACCGAACTGTCCCGATAAAAATAAATAACCGCACCGTACCGTCCTGATTTTCGGATCTATAATGGATATTCACTTTTTAAATAACCGAAGTTTGGTATGAATCTGCATATTTTAAATATCCGATCCACACTGTACCGTGCACACCCTTAATTGTTACGGTGTTTATTATTGTTGTTGTTGTTATTATTATTATTATTATTATTATTATTATTATTATTATTATTATTATTATTATTATTATTATTATTATTATTATTGTTGTTGTTGTTGTTGTTGTTGTTGTTATTGTTGTTAAACTATTTATATAACATAATTATAAAAAAAATAAAAAACACCTAAACTAAAGTCACCTCTAGGAGAGGCGTTTTCTTTAATTAAAAAAAATAAAATAAAATTTGAAGTCGCCTCGTTCATTAAAAATAAAAAATAAAAAATTGTGAACAGTGCTCTGCAATTTTTTGTGAAGTCGCCTGTGGCACATGCGACTTCACTTATTCCTGTAAATACACAAAAAAGACACTTATTATTTTAATATTTTTGTGAACAGTACGGTAGTTAATTAAATTTGCCTATTATTTGTGACTATTTTGTTGTTGCAAAAAAAATATTTTTTTTTACAACATGTGGTCACAAAAAGTTGAGTATTTGTAACTACATCGCGGTCACTAGTGGGGATTGACCAAACAAATATGTGAAACCTTTCTTAGCTACATGTAGTTACAAATACATTGGTAACTGCAAAGTAGTTGCAAAAGAACTTTTAAATATGTCAAACATTTTCGCAACTACCTGTAGTTGCAAATATATTAGTAACTATAAAGTAGTAAAAAAAAAACCTTTTGTAACTTACTATAAGTGACTAGCTTTTTGCTACCACATGTGGTTGCTAAAAAATATTTTTATAATTACTCTCCATTTTTTGTAATTATTTTTTGTAATTGTAAAAAACATTTATTCTAGTAGTGATAACATGTTAAAACACTTTATTTTAATTCAACTGGGTCGATTTTATAAAAATCTCATAATAGGGTTCGAAAATCATCCTTTAGGCGCAAAAAATCAGTCTAACATGAAATATTCATTAAAAATTGTATGTTCGTCCGAAAAATATGAAACTTATACCATACACACATAAGATCATGTACTAAAAGGTACTAAAGCAGTTTTGACAAATTAAAAAAAATGAATTTTATAAAATTATCTAAAGTGGATGGGAAATCTTGATTTAGTAAAAGATTAGTCTGAGTATCAAAACCTCAGGTTGCTATAATTGGATTAAAAAAATTATGTGTTGAAACCTTAGGAAGTTAAAAATACTAGCTTTAGAGGCAATTTGCTTAAAAGGTGATTTTTATAAATTGTATTGATGCTATGTGAGTAGGGGCTATTTTATGAAAATGCAGATTATTTTCGCTACAAGAAATTCGCAAAATAGTTGCGGATTTAGCGATGAAAAATATCTATCATTAAGTATCGATAGAATTACGACGACATATTGACTAAAAAAATAAAATAGAAAAAGTAAACTTTATCGATGGATGATTGGCAGACTAACTATATTGTTTTAACGACTGATTTTTTCAGTTAGTAATTAATAGTAAATTAATGTGCTATTTTTTTTATAATAGAATTACGACTATTTGTTAAATAAAAGTATCAGTCGGTAGATAACGACAACATACCAACAAAAACATAAAAGATAAAATATAAAAATTGTACCGACAGATATAACGGTCGTTATGTGCAGACGAAATTCTAGTCGATACAATCTATACATCTATACACTAATATAAAAATGCCTTAAGTTCAACCAATTTACGTTTAACCTATTTTACCTCTTTCAAATTTAAATATTCTAAGGGCGAAACTGTAATATATTCCTTTACAAATTCTAATTATTATATTATGGTATCCTAACATATCTTAATTATTATATTTTGTCCTAATTGTAGTCTAATCACATATCCTATAAAAAAATCAAGATTTTCAAGAGTGGTTCAACACAAAAATATACACATCCTAATTATTATATTCACATCCTAATTCTTATTCTAATTATATCTACATAGATATATGATCTGGTTAGTTTTTCTCTGATCTAAAAAATTCAGGAGCCTAAATGGAAATGTTAATGGATGCATTTGATCTCTGTAATGGTTTATGTCAAGAAAGTGAAGCTAGCCTATGTTGGAAAACTGAGAAATTGATGCATTTGATCTCTGTAATGATTTATCTCAAGAAAGTGAAGCCTATGTTGAAAAACTGAGGTAATGATTTCTGTCTACTGATTTTGGGCATGCCGAACTTATCCTTATAATTAGTTATTGGTGATCGTGGCTCAATGAGACTATGAATTTTAAATTTATTCTTAAATTCTTCCATCCAAATGCAATCTAAATTTTATGTATAATTTGAAAAGAAAATAGTATGAGTAAATTATTCTAATAAAATTTATACGAATAATTAATATATTAAATTTTGTGCAGGCCATGCACCATTCAGAATTCGTTGGATACATGTCTTAAGATGGGATTTATCATTTATGTAAAAGAATAAAGTTAATAAATATATTTATAACTATTTTATAGTATAAGTATAAATTATATATTTATAAATTTGAATCTTAATAATTTCTTCTAAGATTTTTTTTATCATGTCCCGTTGTAATTTAATGAAATATTTTCATAATACATGATTAAAATTAACCATTTTTTTAAGCAAAACAGTTGACCAAACTTTGTAACTTTAAAATAAAGATAAATTTAAAATTACATAATTTGTCTCTACTAATTTTCTTCATTAAAAAATCAATTTCTTAGTGGACGGAGTCCGATGTTCTAAGATCGCCGTATTGTTTGTCTAACAGGGTGTTTGGTGAAGCTTATTCTAAAACATCGTATAAGGTCCAATATCTTATAAGTTGTTCAAAGAGCTTATAAGATGTAATTCTTAAGAGCTTATAAGTTAATAAAATGATTGAATAAAAAGAGCTTATAAGCTTGCAATTTGAATGGAATAATTTAGATATGAATTTGGGGTCTAATTTGAAAATTAATATCAAACACACATTTTGATTAGTGTGTGAAGCATGTGTAGTATGTGAAATGTGTGAAATGTGTGTAGTGTGTGTAGTGTGTGTAGTATATGAAATGTGTGAAGTGTGTGAAATGTTTAAAGTGTGTGAAGTATGTGTAATATGTGAAATGTATGAAGAGTATGTGAAATGTGTGAAGTGTGTGTACAGTGTGCACTGTGTGAATTGTGTGATGTGTGTGAAGTGTGTGTAGTATGTGAAAATGTGAAGTGTGTGAAGCATTTGTAGTGTGTGAAGTGTATGAAATGTGTGTAGTGTGTGAAATGTGTGAAGTGTGTGTAGTGTGTGAAATGTAAGAAATATGTATAGTGTGTGTGAAGTGTGTGGAATGTATAATGTGTGTGAAGTGTGCGTAGTATGTGAAATGTGTGAAATGTGTGAAATGTGTGTAGTGTGTGTAGTATGTAAAACATGTGAAGTGTGTGAAATGTGTTTAGTGTGTGAAGTGTGTGTAGTATGTGAAATGTGTAAAGTGTGTAGTGTGTGAAATGTAAGAAATATGTATAGTGTGTGTGAAGTGTGTGGAATGTATGATGTGTGTGAAGTGTGCGTAGTATGTGAAATGTGTGAAGTGTGTGAAGTGTGTGAAATGTGTGTAGTGTGTGAAGTGTGTGTAGTATGTAAAACATGTGAAGTATGTGTAGTGTATAGTGTGTAGTGTTTGTAGGGTGTAGTGTGTGACATGTGTGGAGTGTGTGAAAGGTGTGAAACATGTGTAGTGTGTGTGAAGTATGTGTAGTATGTGAAATTTTGAATGTAACTTATAAGATCTTAAAAACACAAAAAAAAAAAAAAAAAAAAAAAAAAAACAAATGGATTAAAGGGACTTATTCTTTTTGGAGTTTTAAAGCTCTAAGAGCTTATTTTTACATCTTATAAGTTGTCTAATCTTATTTCGTCAAATACATTTCAAGAGCTTATAAGCTCTTAAACATCATATAAGATGAGGACCTTACAAACTTAGCCAAAGGTCCTCTAAGTTCTCAATTAGTGTAAATAAAGTAGTATTCTCCAAGTGCATATTGTGTGATTGAATCCGGAGATAGATATAAGAATATCAACTTATATATCTGTCTTTACAAAGCTATTTTTTCACTTTGAATTTCTCTATTGCAAACAATATTTGATCCTCGAATTATGTCCTCTATTATACTTAAAGCACAACATATATCATTTTAGACTTAAATGACAAAAGGGTTTTTTTCTTTTATTATAATTTTCGATATGATATGGAGAAAAGACCAAAAAAAAAAACACTCAAAATATTGTGCACACGACCTTTAGTGATAATGTTAGAATAGTAAAAGATAAAAACTGTTGCATTAAGTTGATAATGTACACATGACATCATTTACTTGTCCAAAATAATTCTTAGAATTTGTAAAAAAAGCGTAAGCATTGGTCATCTATCAACTAGTGATACTGGTTGTCATGATAAATCCTCAATAGTAACAATTAAGTCTTTCAAGTTATCTCTTAGACTTACGGTAGTTTTGCGGACACTTATTTAGTTTTTGGTGGAGTTTTTGCTCCGCATAAATTTTTAATTTCTATTTGGTTACTTATTTATTCAGTTTAGTCTTTTCTAAGGAAGTGCAACAATTTGACATTGAAGATGTTTTATTGCTAAAACCACATAAAAATAAGTCAAAATTCAGTAATAAGACATTAAATTTTTTATAGTTGAGTGTTGTTGGAGGCTTCTTGGAAGAGAATATATTTTGAAGTAATTAGGAACAATTGAAGAAATGAGAGGTTCTGCAAGAGCACTAAAGTACAGCCCAAGGATATTTCGACCAAATAATATCGATTTGCAGCATTAAGAAAGAAATTACCTTTCGTATTCAAATTATTCTTTAAAAGTTTTGGTGTTTCTTTTGGTAATTATTTCAACATTTTTAAATTTTACAAACAATAAATTTTATCAAAACTGGTTATTAAACATCAATATACTAATAATTTATGCATTATTGTTAAGAGAATTGAATAGTGAAATAAGAATAACAACATATCTATTTTTGAAATATTTTCTATAAGGGAAAATTATTAAAAATGTCATGTACTTATTAACATAATACCTCTTATAAGGTCATAGAGATCATAAAAGAGAAAATAGAGGGGGACAAAAATACAACTTCAGTTTTGGATATAAAACTATTGAAGGGAAGAAAACAAGAATAATATCGAAGAAAAAATAACATGAACAAAACTGCAACAACGAAAGAGAAGAAGAACGGAAGAAACACAAAGAGAAAAATACTATTTATTATAGCTTATTTACTAATACACTCATATCGATTTAATGGTATGTACGGATCTACGAATCTAATACTATTTATTATAGCTTAACAATGTTATTATAGCTTATTTACTTACACTCATATTGCTTACAAGATAACTACTTATCTAATTTCTAAATGAATACTATTTATTGCAGCTTATATACTAATACACTCAAATCAATCTAATATGAGCATTAAATAGCATAATAATACTCATTAGATAAAAGAATATTAGAAAATTGATGGGAAATTGAAATTTTAGTCCCTTATATTAAGCTAGTTGCATTTTTTGTTCCTCCGATTAGCCTTTGCAATTTCAGTCATCTAGGATTAAATTTTTGGCGATTTAAGGACTTTATTTGGGGAAAATTTTGATCCCGTCGGGATTTATCATATGACTCTCACATGGGTACTAGTTTGGATATCGTCGCTCATTTAAACCACTTGCCAATCGCTGGGTCATTTTATTAAACATATAAGAAAATATTGAAAATTAAAAAAAATTGAATTGCATTAAGAATAAAATATATATAAAAAAAAAAAAAATGTTGCTGAAATAAATTAAAAGAAATACAAAAGTGAGAAAACAAATTTATTTTAATATATTTGGTAACTGAAATTTCTACTTTTTATTTTTTCTTTTTTTCAGTTTCTTTTAATTTTTTAATTGTTTATTTAAATAAATTTTCAATTTTATATGTATTTTACTTTTAATGAGATTCGGATTTCTTTGTTTTCTTTATTTTCTTTCTTATATATTTAATTGAATGATTGAAATACAGTCATATGGTTCAAATGAATAATGATGCCCAAATTAGTACTCATGTGAGAGTCATGTAACAAATTATCACGAGATCAAAATTTTCTGGCTAAAAAATCCTTAAATCGCTAAGAATTAATTGTTAAATGACTAAAATTATAAAAGACTAATCAAAGAGGACGAAAGATGTAACTAGCCCAAACATAAACGACTAAAATTGTATGTTTCACTAATACAATGTTAATATTTCCAACTACAGTTATAACCACTAAAAGTTGTGTTTTTGCAATTAAAAGTAGTCACATAAGTGCTAGTGTGGTTTAGGAGTTCGGATAGATCCGATAAATAAGATTAGGTAGGATAGCATTGTTCATCATTATTAATCTAGTGATTGGTTTTTAGGAACAATAAAAGCATTGGCGTATGATATTGCACAATTGTCCTCATCTTTTATCTACAACCATTACCATTTCAGCTCCACAACATAATTTATCAAAATAGGACTTTTTATATTCTACTATGAGTTGAAGAACGTGCAGACGCCTACATCTCTAATTTGGAGGGCATCAATTAGAGCTTGAACGAGGTTTCCTCACGACTGAATTTGGAGTTGGATTTCTAGTCGAGCAGATAGAATTGGTATAACTCTTCCCCAATTTCTCTTCAGGAGGTGTAACAAGAAAATAAAGTAAATCAAGGTTCTGAAAAATTAAATCACCCACGATTCGTAGGGGCTGAGAATTTTGAACATTTCAGGCACTGACTTTCATTTGATTTCGTACGTGCTAAGATTCATCTACTGGTCGAGCATGGTTCGACAAAGCCGTTCTTCAAACCTCGTTGAGTGAACGTAAACAAATATTAATCCCCACATAATGGAGATATAGGCAGTGAAAATCAACATTAATCCCCACATAATCTAGAAGGAATATGTGATGAAAAATCAATGTGTATTAGCATAGAAATTTGAAGAAGATGGAGATAGAGATTGCCTACCTTTCTCTGCAGAACGAATCGTGATGGCACAAACGGATTAGGGTTTGTGTGTATAAATATCAGGTAGTATGGTAAATAGATGTTGACATCAGGCTAAATCTGTAATTTTAAATTTGGTACTACTGTAGCATATTTTGTGGAGAAAGAGCATATATTATTAACCATCTCTACTCAGCTATGGCTATTAGTCACAAGATTGGGTTGATTCCATGCTTGTTGATACGAGCCCTTAATTTATCTTGGGCTTTTATCGTTCAAACCAAACAAAGGTAGTTAGGATTATTCGTCTTATCTAGGCTAATCAAAGAAACCAAACTAGCCCAGTATCAAACTTACAAAATTGTTACAATAACTATATGCGGCTACATAGATGTCGATGGCCAACTATTAGCAACCATTTGTAGTAGCAAAAATAAATGACAAAGGGTTCACGATAATTTTTACGAACCTTGAAGTTGAGATGATAATTTGACCAAACTACGACCGTGATACATGTAATTCATTGAATTATCAATTACTTCCCAACTCCAGATATTAAGGGATATAAATTTGCTAATATAGTTGTAATATTATCTTATTTAATCAAAGAGCGACGTAAAATATCATAAGATTACAACACAAGTTGCTACAAAGGGATTCCCTATATTATTAGTTAAGATTGGTTGTCCATAAAATAAATAATCAGAGTGCATTGAAAATCCTTTGGCCTGGAGACAGTATGTTGTTGGGATCAAACTTTGCTTTCGTTCGTTGAATACTTTCCCATTTGGCGCCATAATGTTTTATCCAATCTTGTTGAGAACTGTAATCAGGGAGATACTGCTTCACTTTGATGTCATTCTTTTGGCAAAATTCCAGTATCTCATTGTTAAACTCATCAATAATCCCATCTTCATTTGCTCCACTTGTATGAAGCATCCCAAGTTTGTAGAACACGTCGTCGTCTGGTGTCACAGCAGACATTCGATCATCCCATCTGCACGCGCAATTTTAATGAACAGGTGCCTGCCGATTATATAATATAATGATATCGAATTGATGTATACATACTTGTTCCGGTTAAATGGGTAGAAAAGGAAGATGCTAGAGGTGTGGTTAAGTTTGGGAAACATGGTAGCCAATACTCCGGCATTGAAATCGTGAATTCTGGACTTTGGTATGAAGAGATTAAGCCATGGATGAGAATATTCCAACTGATCACTTGTTGGATTCTCCTCTGGCACTCTATGTAGGAAGTCGAAAAGTGAGACATCTGTACTAAAGATAAACCTTGGAATGAAGTTCAACTCTTTAAGTAGCCTTTGAAATTCCTGATTCACCCAAGGGAAAGAATTCATTAATCAGAATAAACATAACTACCCAAAATCAAAGGACAATGCCCCTACTAAATGATCTAATTTGATATTAGTCAATCAAAGTAAAACATGTAATAAACCACCAATCAAAGATAGACTTGGTTCATATCGATTACCTTCATTTCCACAAGATAAACTTTGACTTCCATTTTAGTATGTCGTCATACAAAAAATAAACTATTTACCATGTTAAACACATCTTTATTTTTATTTTAAGACAATTAATGAGATATATATGTATGAACCCTCCATTCACAAAGGAAAGTTATTTTAAAGAAAATATTTTTATCATAAAAGAAAATGTATCTAGCAAATTTTTCCTATTTCTTCCTATATTGTCCTTAAGTAAGTTTAAAAAAATCTCAAATTTATGCTACTCAAAGACTTGTTGCAGAGAAAAATGGAATTTAAGATTATAAGAATAAATTTTGTAAGGGTGTTTTTGTCCATTTCATAATTTCTTATTATCCACCTCAAAATCTAAAATGACTTTCTTCGTGAATGGAGAGAGTAATATTTTTAGTGTGTTCTTAATCCGTGTAAATATTACTTTGTGGACGTACTAAGTGAGTTCTTATTAGTTGGATTTTCTAACTGTGTTTAACCAAAAACCATCATCATCAAAAGAGTATTATCGAAACAATTAATAAATAATTAGCTTCAACTATGAATACATTTTTTTGTTTCGTGATATCTTTATTGGGACAGGACAGAGTGAGCAATACATACCTCATCAATAGTGGAAGCAGTTTGGTTGTCGTAATACTTAACGAGTTCGATAGCATAGACGATCCGTTTGTTGTTGAATAAAGCAGCAATGTCAGATTGAGGTGCAGTAGACGAGAATGAAGATCTCCACGCATTTATTTCATTCTCATTTGTGATTATAAAACCCTCCACGTAGTTTGGGGATTGCATTGAAATAAGATGTTCTTGATCTCTTGTAAATCTCGAGAAATTACTATATAACAATCTCACCCATTTCACCTATATATTGACGATGTAACTTCACAATTAAATAATAATTATTACAACTTGTTTGACTTTTATTTCAACAATTAGATAATAATTTCAAGAATTAGATACTGATACTATAAAACGTTATAATATTGTCGCAGTTTTGACCCTCTAAAATTAGATTATGCCCACTTTTAATCCTGTGTGGGGCCTTTTTGACCCTCCAATTACATCTAACCCTCACCGTTAAATATCTTACTGGACTACGACATGACTTGCACGTCCCCGTTAATTTATGGTTTTCTTTTCTTTCCCTCTGTTTCAAATTTTCCCATTTTATATTTTACAGAGAATATAAAATAAATTATAAAAATAGAAAAAATAATTGAAAAGAATTGTAAAAAAAGCAACCTAGAAACCTCCTCTTCTCGCTACCCCCACCCCCACACCAACACCTACCTCCCCACCTCGGGCAAAAACAAAAAAAAAAAAAATAGAAAATCTAATTTTTAAGGGTTTTTTTCTTAATGTCACCCACCCACCCTCCACCCCCTCCAGATCCACTCGGCCATATCGGGTTAAAAGAATAAAAATTGTTATCTTTTAAGCTTTTTGTCTTAGTGCCCCCAAACACAATCCTCACCCACTCACTCCCCCACCACCCGATCCACCCGCCTTCCGTGGGTCATTTTATTTTCTCTCCTGTTATGCTTTAACCTTTTTTTTTTTAAATCCATCCCTAACCAACCCACCCACCCCCTCGGGTCAAAAAATGAATTATGTCAATTTTTAAGGTTTTTTTCTTAATGCCCTCACCCATCCTTGAGGACATTTTTTTTTCTTTTCATTTTTATGTTTTTCTTTAATTTTTCTTTTCCTAATATCCCAATCCAATCCCCCAAGCCCCATGTCCGTAAAAAACTGACTCAGGGTGGAAATCAGATGAAGGTACTAAGAAAAGAAAAGAAAATAAGAAAAAAGAAAAAAAAAATGCCCGTGGAATGGGTGGCGGGGTGTGGGTGGTATTAAGAAAAATAAACTAAAAAAAGGAACAGATTTTTTTCGACTCGAGGGCCTTCTTTTCTTCCATTAAAATAAAACTGAAAAAAGATACTGAAGAAAAAAATTGGGGGACGGGTTGGTTGGTATTAAGGAAAAAAATTTTAAAGAATAAAAAAATTATGTTTTTAAGGGTTGGGGTCGGGGTTGGTTTTTTTTTCAAAAAAATTATTTCTTATATTAAAATTAATTTGTTAGCTTTTTTAGAATTAATTCTTATATTTATTAGAAAATATAAAATAGGAAAAAACTAAAAATAGAAAAAAATTAATTTATTACAGTGTATTAAAGACTTAATGAAATATATTTTGATTCTGTTAAGTTATTAACGAAAGGGGCAAAAGTGAGAAACATAAGGGCTCTGTTTGTTTATGGCTGTGGGTGGTTAAAGTACTATAGATTGTGGGGAATATAGTGGAATATGGAGGTTGGAGTAGATAAGTGAGTGTTTGTTTATGTTGGTTAGAGATTGGGTCGTGGGGTGATTATAATATAAAATGTGTTAAAGTTTATTTGAGGTGTGTACGTGAGAGGTAGTTAGTGAATAGTTAATTATTGATTAACGTGTGTATTGAGAATGGTGTTTGATTGATGATGTGTGTAAGAGTTAGTTATTCGATTGATGATGGAATTAATGATTATGAGCAATTTATTGCTCACAACCTCATCACAAATATCTAATGAGTTGAGCTCAATGCATAACTGATTGACTCAACCCTGAAGAAAGAGGGCCGTGGTCTAAATGCAAATATGCCTGCTAAAGGCGGGCATGGCAATCCCTACTGGGCCAATTGACTATTGTATATAGTAGTAATTCATACACTCTGTAAATAATTAATTAATGGACCCGTATTTGGATATTATTCCGATACGTTTATACGATTATCTATATTTGACCGTTGTTTCAGATAGTTAAGCAAGAATTTGGAGATGTTGTAACTGTACGTGGACACGTACTATTATTCTCTATCTCTCTCTCACACAAAATATTATCTGACACACAGTCACACGCACTAGATACTCATTCTCTATTTCTCACTCACACAATGTAGTAGATCCGGAATCCAAAATCCAAGGATCTGGACCGGACCTGGTCAAATTTCAGTTAAGAATAGTAATTGTTAGGTCATATATACTTACTCTGGTTGGTGCTCTAGCAAGGATAATTCTTGCTCTCGTTATAATGCCAAATTGTCCAAGACCACCTAAAACTCCGAAATATAGCTCCGAATTCCTATTTTTTGAGCAAGTGAGATATTTCCCTTCACCTATCAATCACTCATGTGTCATTGTCATATGCATGCATAAATTTAACTATATATTCAATGACATGCACATCAGACAATCAAACAAATATATATGCATGTCTAATTCCCAAACATACAAGACTAATCTTAATATTTTTTTAATACAAAGTAAGAAATAGAAGAAATTATTAGATAAGGTTGTACCAGTAATAACATCAAGCTCAACAACATTGCTGATCTGAGGGCCATACAAGAATGACTGCCCACTGATCCCGGCATTCGACAACGTCCCGCCTACACTCATGTACAAATAATCCGTCCAAGAAACCGGGCTAAGCCCGTGATTAAGCGTGGCCCGCAACACATCACTCCACATCTGCTCAGCCCCAACATCTGCATAAAACCCTGATGACTCATTGCCCAAAACCCTAATCCGGCCCCCTTCCATACCCAAAGCCACCATGTCCACCACTACCCCACCACGCGCCATCGCCTGTCCCCTGACGGAATGGCCGCAGCCCCTGGCAGCGATGGTGAAGG
Organism: Ajuga chamaepitys; assembly: GCA_958295605.1. Classification (NCBI taxonomy): domain Eukaryota; kingdom Viridiplantae; phylum Streptophyta; class Magnoliopsida; order Lamiales; family Lamiaceae; genus Ajuga; species Ajuga chamaepitys. The sequence goes on from OY282506.1 coordinate 16,716,146, forward strand.
GGGAGGAACCCAGGTTCGATGATTTTATGAGATCAATGATATCTTTAACCGACGACGGATAAAGAACCCCAGCAGGGGTGTGGTGGATGAGGTTTCCGTAGTCGTTGGAGGCCCTTCGGATGGAATCGGAATCATTTCTAAGAGGGTGTGATTGAGTGGATACAGTGAAGATAAAAATGAGTATAGAGAACAATGGTGTTGCCATTTTACAATGAGAAGATAGAGAATTTCAGTGTAAAGATCTCAAACTTATATCATATATAGAAATTAAAGACAAATCATTTGCATGGAAAGCGCACTTGTTGTTGTAAACATATTGAAGTAATTAAGAGTATTGTATTGCTTGGTCCATTCAAGAAAAGATGTGAAATCTTAGGCCAACAAATTACACAAATGACAAATCTTTTCCTTGGTCAACGAATTTAGTTAGAGAAATTGCATGGTAACTTCTCCTTTTCCTAATTCAAGTAAGTAAATTGAAGTTATTGACAAAATTGAATTGCCTTGATCCATCATGAACTCAGGAACAAATGTGAAACCTTAGCCAACTAAATCAAGGCTTAATCACCTAGAACAGTAAAAGCTAAATATTTTCAGACTTTTACTATTTTAGCCCGTTCTTTTGATTTTGACAATGTTTCCAACGTGTTACATAAACCTGGAAAAATCGTGACCTAATAAGTGCAGAATTTTGTATGTTTTAATTCTTTAATTTACTGCTCTAAATTGTATTCCTGTAAACACTATCGAGTTATTTTATAAATTTTATTATTTTAGACTTTAATTCAACTTATAAATATTGTTTATGCCTAATTATAGCTCATAATATTGATTATGAACCAAATGAGAAAAATTCAATATTAGTCCTATATGTCAGGGTTTGTCCAGAAAATACCACGCATCTTTCATATGTTCATTTTTAATCTTATATCTTTTAAAAAAATCTAATTTAAAAACACAGTTAATAGCCGACGCCCAATTTGGCTGAAATTAATCATGCTCGCTACATGTGACTATTAAAATTGAAATTTTATGCGAGAAATTTGCACTTTTGGTCCCACAGGACATGCACCTGTTTCAAAATGGTCCTAGCCCTGGCACTTTTGACCCCATTAGTTTCAAAAGTTGCAATTTTGGGCCCAAAATATTTTTTTCTTGCATAACCAGTCCCAAAAAATTGCAGAAGTAGTCCTAAACCGTCTAAAACTAACGTTTTAAGGCATGTGCAGGTCACATGCCCGTTAGTGACATAATAAAACGCTGAGGAAGCCCTTGGATGACGTAATAAATCATTTTCTCAAACACAAACAGGTTATTAATTAGGTTTTAACGGCTAACTTCATTAATTTAGAATTTGAAACATTCCCCAATTCTGTAACCCAAGAATCATTCTAAAATTGAAAATTTCTTGAATCAAAACATAAAGATCGACCTACATTGCTTCAATTAAGACACGAAAGGGAACTAAACTAGGGTGAGATCAAATGGTGATGCGCCGCAAATGGATGGCGCACTATCCTGCGCCAGACTATGAAAAACGTAAGTCCCATCTTTGCTCAATCTTGTGTATTATTTATCTTTTGCTTGAACTGATGAGGTGTATTCGTTATTCTTGGGATATTAAATCTGTTTGTCATCCCCACATTGTCCACTAGGGTTTATTTTTTAGCTGTGTAGTGTGTGTGACTGTGTAGTGGGAGAATGTATTAATATAGTAAAGATTCTCTATTTGCTGACGTGTGATCCAAGCCCATGTGTTGCTGTCCACCATTATATACAGCCTGTCCCACACATTTTGTATTTTCGCCATTGTATGTGTGCAATTTCGAATAACTTTGTATGTGTACCTATTTGTTTAATTTGGGTGGGGTCTGAAAAGTGCTTATTTAATGTTTGGAAGGTGGGAAGGAATACTGGTACACATTGAAGTTAAAGCATGGGGGGATGGTAGTAAAGGATGTTGGTGGTCTAGCCTAGATTGAATGCACTTTGTCAGCATTTGATTGTGTTGATTCAAGGAAGCTAGACTTGAGGTATATTGGAAGCTTGGCTGAGCAGTTGGGCTACATGGAGAAGAAGAAGTTTTATGGTGTGTGGGAAGGGGTTGGCTTGAAGAATGTTGAGAGTGAGCATGACCTATGGATGGTACTACAGAGCTCTAAAGGAAGGGAGTTCACTCTATTTCTAGAAGGGAACAAAACTATAGTTCCTGATGAGAATGAAGATCATGTGGGGGAGATTGAGCTTCAACAACACTTAATCCAAAGTTCAGACTCTAGCAATTTTTTTGTAACAAGACTTTGTTCAAACAAGCAGTGAATAGCTACTCTGTTAAAGCTGGTCATCCTACAAGGTTTACAAAGAATGATGCTATGAGAATTTATGCAAGATGTAAAACTGAAGGATGTAATTGGCATATAAATGCTCTCAAGGTAAAAAATGATGAATATTTTCAAATAAGGGAGATGGATTTGAAACATACTTGTCCAAGGCAGCATGTAATGGACAATGCAAACTCAAGGTGGTTGGCAGAAAGGTATGAGAAAGCATTCAGGGCTGACCCTACCAGAAGTGTGAGGGGTTGGAGGACAGAGGCAACAGAAGAACTTGGTGTTTACATCTCACCTTTTCAGGCATACAGGGCAAAAAAGAAAGCTTTGAAACTATGTTTAAGTAGATCAGAGAGTATTGCATGGGGAGATTACAAAAAACAAGGGACAGGGCTGAAAGAAGATGGGAAGGGCATCTAATTTGTCCTAGGATTAGGAAGATACTAAATAAGATGATGGAGGATGGTTGCAAACTATATACCCATGAAGTATAATGAATTCTGTTTTGAGGTCTCAAGCTCTGATGGGAGTAGGTATGCAGTTGACCTACTTGAAAAGTCATGTGATTGTAGAAAATGGAATGTCAGTGGAATCCCATGCAAGCATGTTGTTAGTGCTATAAATGCAGCTGCGAGGAACCCAGAGGAGTTTGTTCATAGGTGCTACTCTGTTGAGACATGTTCAACAGTGTATGCTCATGTTATAACACCCATGAATGGGGATGAGTTGTGGGAGAAAACTGGCTACATTCCACCATTACCTCCAGATTTTGGAGGTAAAAAAAAACAGGCAAGGAGGTTTGATGCCAGTGTTGAAGAGGGTAAGGGGAAGCAAAAGATGAAAGGAAGCCTTCAAAAGATGTCAAAACAGAGTTTTAAGGTGAAATGTAAATACTGTGGGGAGGCTAGGCATAATAAAGTTGGTTGTATGTTGAGGAAGGTTCAAAGGGAAACTGTTGGTAATGCATTCCCTAGTTCAACTAGTTCTTCTGCAACAAATGTGGAAGCTACTCAAAATTCAGTAAGTGTAAGCCACATTAGATTAGAGCTTGTCTGTTCTTTTGCATGAAAATGCAGGGGAAGACTCTGTTTTTTTTTTTTTTTTTTTTTTTCTGTTATCCACACGTGGATGAGCATAGGATTAATGAAGCTGTGCAGGAAGTAATGGAGGTTGAAGAGGAATTTCCACCTCTCACACAAGAAGATGAAGCTGCAGTTCAAGAGATAGAGAGGGTATGACTAAACTAAACTAACACTATGATCTGTTCTATTGTACCAACTTTACCATATTTATTTTGATTTCTAACAACAGGCAGCTGCACAAGAGGCAAATAAGCCAAAACCAACTACAAGAGCTAGTAGAAAAAGACTTGTAAGCAAATGTATTGACTAAATCTAACTTAAAACTATTGTAAAATTCTTATATTTTCATTTTGATTTCTGATTTGACCAATTCTGCAGGCCAGGTAGAGAGCAGAAGTGACAAACACAGGTGGAACTCAAAGCCTTGATGGATCTGTTGTTAACCAAGCCCCATACTCAGTGGCAAATACATTGGAGTGTCCTCCACCACAGAAAAGGGGTGTGAATATCAGAATTCCACCCCCAATGTCATTCCAACCGAACTCATTTCTAGGAAATCCATACACACCAGTTGTCAATGAAAAGGAAAAAGATAAGCTCAAGGTCATAAACATGGAAAGTAAGAAGTTTGTGACCCTTTTTGGTCTTAAATCTGCTACTAAGCAAGGTTCGAAAGGAAAGGATAAGGCTTAGACTAGAGTCTTGTCAAATGCTTTTGTTCTAAACCAAATGGATTCTATCATTTTATGGTCTTAGTTTACATAGGTAAAAATCTGTCTTTTATGAACCTATAAGAGTGACCAATCTGATATATGACCATTTGGTTGTGACTTTGAATTATGTTATTGTTTACTTATATGTTTTTGGTAATTTTAGTTTTTCTATTTTAGTAGATTGCTTAAGTTTGTTGACTGTTGATATTGCTGGTGGGCGACAGTATAATTTTGACAAAAAAGTAGATTGCATTAGTTGTTGATTACAAAGAAAATGAGACCTTGGGCAATACGTAGCATGCAATTTTTGGTTTTATCATTACATTATTATCCTAGCCACAAGTGCCAAAGCTACACCCAAAATGAAAAATAAAGTCAACTTCAGCAACCTCTTCAGCTCAGCAACCTCTGCTGCCATCCTCCTAACCTCCTCCCTGACCTCGGTTCCAATGCTTTCTGCACCTTGAACCACATTTGCACCTTCCCATTCGCGTTGAGATAAAATACGCTCAAGAATGGGGTTCCTTTGCATAGCCCTCTCAGCAACATTGCCAGCTCTAGCAACATGAGGTGCATTTGGTACTTCATCTTGCCAAACAAAGAAATTACACCCACCGGCGTTCCAATCGGGACATCAGTAGAATAAACGACCTACGCTGTGGGGCCTCGATGACACATATGTACGAGTGCCCCTTCCACAATGGCAAACGACACCAGGTTGTGGGTAGGGATATGGCCTTTGCCTATTTGAAGATGATGAGGACATTATTTTGGTTTTTATTGCTATCTTCAATTTGTTTGTGTTTCTTACATGTATGATTGAGGTGTATTTATATTGTGTGTATGGGGCATGAGGATATACTGTTAGTTGTAGATTTTTTGGCTCCTAAATGGTGCAATTTTCCCTCCAAAACGCAGTTATTCCCTCCATTTTTTATACTGAATTTGGACAACAAGTTAATTAGAAATTGGGACTGATAATGCAAATCGTATGGGACTTTAGACTTAACAATTTTTGTAACCTTGGGACCAAAAGTGCAACTTTTGAAACTAATGGGGTCAAAAGTGCCAAAGCTGGGCCATTTTGAAATAAGTGCATGTCCTATGGGACCAGAAGTGCAAATTTCTCAATTTTATGCTTATTAAGCTTATGTGGCAAAAACATTATCCAAAATGGCAGGTCACATCATTTAATCTAGCCGCCAAAAATTAAAAGCACCTCAGCTACTTTACCTACTAAAGACGTATCCTTTCTATTTTCTAACAAAAATACTCTCCCCGATTGTAATCAATCGATTTTCCATCGCCATTTACTTGGTCGGCTCATGAGAGCTCTCTAGCATTTGGTTGATTGGATGAGCAAATTTTTCTAGGTTCTTAGGGTTCAATTTAGGGGAGTATTTTTGTTAGAAAATGGGAAGAAGGAAACAGATTTAGTAGGTAAAGTAGCTGAGGTGTTTTAATTTTTTTTTGCTAATAGTTTAAATGATGTGACCTGCCATCGTGGGTAATTTCTGGAAAGCCCTAACTTTAGTAATCACGTGCAGCGAGTGAACATGTCTCGAAAGTTGCTCAAAATCGATGTGATTAGAACGACCTTCTCAAACCGCAAGTGTACAGTTTGTGACAGAGGTAATATATAAGATATCGAATCCACAGGGAGGATTTTCCGTGAGAATCGGCTTAAGCACGTTCCAACAAGTTAGGTCAAATGCAAATTGAGAGTGGTGGCTAATCTAATAATTCGAAGACGATAAAGGAAACAAGTATGAGTTCTATGTGGTTGAATTCTCAACCCAATCGATCAGCTAATTGGGTGATAATTCTGGAATACGGTTGAGATGTCGTATTCCCATACGGTAGGTAAGCAATCGGGGTTCGATGCAGACTACCTACACGAACGAGATTTACTAAGTCAACCCGGGGCCTTGGGTTACCAACTGCGAAAGACTACACGAGATTAGCCCGACTTCTCCTACGCTAGGTCGGCGTAGGGGTGTAGTTCGTACACACGCGACTAAACATAATTTCGTCAATCCTAGCCAAGACCCCCTATGCTCTACTTCCCCTTTCGGTGGGTGTTCTCCTCCATAGGTCTCCCTCCTACAAATTGCATTTTGATTGATTCACATTCTTGGATTAAATTTTCCTTCCCTAACAATCTGAGGCATAAAAATGAACTCCTAAGCTCATTTAACATCAAATCGGATTTCCTCGAAAGGATTGCAGACCCTAGCCTAGGTTCCGATTATCCTTTCTCAAATGCATAATCATAAAAAATATGGCTAAGTTATCGAAAGCTCAAGCCACCAAGACAAACCTATAATCAAGCCCTAATTTCATATCAAAATGATAATAAATCAGTCAAATCCAACCCTAGGTTACCAAAACCCACAACAAATCCAATAATCAAACAACTAATCATCAACCCCGAAGCTTGGGCTCATCAAAGAAATAACAAGCATCATCAACAATCAAGTAATATAAATAATAAAAATCGAAAATAAAGAGAAGGGATAAGAAAGTGCTTAATCGATTGAAGAATCTTCGAAATCCTTTGATAAATAGTCGGGTGTCACAAGCCCGTAAGTAATCCCCAAGTTCTCCTCCAAACACGGCTTCCTCCTTGAAAAGGAGAAAGAAACCCTAACTTTTCTAAGCTAAAATATGAAAAATGTAAAAAGATGATAGAAGAAGAGTGTAGGAGAGGATTTTATAAAAGGAGCAAGACGAAAGTTGGATGTGTACAAATGAGAGGGGAAGGAATATATATAGGTCTCCCCAAACCTCAAAATCTGCTGAAAAATAAGCCTTAGTAAGGGCAAAAGTGTAAAAATACAAAAGGGAGTGCTTGGTCCTTTAAGTTGTTAATTGAGCCCCTTGTGCGCACTCGACCCGTCATTCTCGTGATTTTTGGGAACATCCATCCATAATCAGCCTGCGACTTTAACTATAAAGTTGTAGATCTTTGTCTCAGCTACATGTGACAACTTAAATCACTCAAATCAGAGTTCAAACGGGGAAGTTATGATCAAAATACGAAAATAGCATGCTAAAAAACTAGATACGCGCGCAAACCGTAGGAACCACCAGCAACCGGGCCGGCAGTATGGGCGGCTGTCTTCCTGGGCTGGTTCCGGACCAATTGCCGGTGGTCCTTCCGGTCTGGTAGATGCTGCGGCGGGTTGCTTCAGTCCAGCCCATGCTTTGCGCCTCCATCTTCCGTCGCCATTGCGGAGCCCTTTCTTTCATTTTCTCGATCCAACCCCTTCATAGATTTTGTTTGCAACTTGACGAACTTCGATTTAGGCTCTTGTTGGGTCTGATTCAGATTGATTTGGGTCACTATTTGTAGGCTGAAACGTGGCATTTGTGCGATCGACCTCTTCTTATTTGTTTCTCCAATTTTAGACCTTTTCATCCATCTCGGCCCGACTCCCTCACGAAATTTACTCGCAACTTGACGATCTTCAGTTTGAGATTGACTCGAACCCAATTTGGACCCATTTGGGCCTCGGGATACGGGCTGGAGTATGAAAATTAATGCAAGCGATCTTCTGAATTCTTCCGAGTTTCCTAACCTTCAAAATACGACTCAAAACCACCCAAAAGCGCATCAAATCATATTAGAAAGAAAAATCAAATCGAAAATACAATAAAACATGAAATCGCATGTGAACATAAATATTACACATAATTCTCTACAAATTATGAACGTGAAAAGTGCAAGAAAAACGATAATTTTTACGTTCATCATCCCCAAAAACTTAAGCTTTGCTCGTCCCCGAGTAAATTAAACATTTAAGCACATAAGAAAATGAGGTTGGAAAGTTATTGGAAGCTCGTTAGACATGAATTTCTCTTTTTATTGAGCACTTTACACTTTTCGATTCATCACAATTGCTTTAATAATTTTCTTTCAAGTAATTTGATAGACGAGTAGAGGAATATAAAAAGGCATAGGAATTCGGAAAGGCACGTAGTCTTTTTATTTCACTTAGTAGCCTAGGCCACACTCTAAGAGCTCTCACTCCAACCATAAAACATGCATATGTGAAGTGACCTTAGACGACTCATTATTTTTCAAAATCCTTGACTCTAGGTGCTTCGACTCGGTTCTTTTTTAGAAAGATACCACGCACTCACCCTGTGTGTGCGATACGGCTCTTTTCTCCCTCGAGCCAACTGATTTTCAATATATGTATTTTTTTTATTTTTTTTTCAATTACTCCTTTTTCCACCGGGCTTAGTCGAAAGAAATAAAATTGCTATTCTAGTTTTTGTTCTTTTACAACATAATACTCTTTTCAAGTTACATAAGATTTTCAAATATTTTACACGCGATTCTTTATTGAGCTCTCTTTTTCCTACGTTTCATATAACGTATTTTCTTTTTATACTCATCTCAATACTTAGAGTACACAAATGTTACTAGAATTTCTTGCAATCAATAAAAACAATGACTTTGCCCAGCGACCTAATCCACCTTATAGCTCCTCCTACATCTCCTTTATTTATTTACAACCTAAAGCCAATTCATTCTATTTTTCACAAGTTCGTCCTTAATCGTGTCGTGTGTGTTTCAGAATTACAGTAATGCTCACAAGCATCACAACTTCGGGCTAAGTTATTTCATTTGCACATGCAATCCTCCTTATTATGCCCAAACATTCATCTACCCTTAAATCACATCAACCAATTTATCTCATTGATTTTTAGGCAAGGAATCCTCTAGTATTTTATGCTTAATTTTTTAGAGCTTTCAATTTTGAAATTTCAAAATCGGGACACTTCCAATACTTCTTTCTCATCAATCACACAATAAGCCAGCTCAACAATTATTCAACCATGTACATTATTCACAAAAGCAATAAAAACCTAGAAACAAAATATGGTAGAATGACATAGATCATAACTATGAGCAATTCAATCGAAAATGAAGAACATCCTCTTCAAGCGTACAAAAATAACAATCCTTCTATCCTCTCCACAAACTTGGGCGAAATTCTCAAGCCCAAGTAGCAAAGGAGGTGGAATTAATGTATTTCCCAAAGACCATCAATCAAAAGCTCATAACTATTCACATTTCCAAACTAACCATTTATTCAAACAAAAATTCAAAGATTTTAAAAGTTATGTAGGTACAAGAATTTATAATTGGTTATGCAAATTTGAGAAGAGAACCTCAATTAATGCAAACTATGTCTCTCCTCCCCACAAACTTAAATGCAAGCATGTCATTTAAGTAGGCATATGAATCAAGTGCAAGGAAAGACAAGTAGGCATATACTCAAATCCACAAAATCCCAATCATGGAAACCAAAGAAAAGCAAGATGACACAAATCAAGTGATTACAAATTATGCACGTGCAAAAGGAATAAATAGAGAGATAGAGTAAGCCTCACTCATTAAAGGTGTCTACTCTCTATATTTCCCTTTTTTGCATTACTCCTAGGAGTACTCGTCTTGATTTGGCGTCATCAATGCTTGAGGGACCTTCCTTTAGGCTCTTTCACCTCGTTCATGTCCCCAAGAGTCAAGTACCTATTCACATATAACTCAAGCATTCATCAAATCTTGAAAGGAAAAACTAAACTAAGCACAAATAAAATTAAATCCTAAGAAAGCGATAAATTTTTTATGCTTGGGTTGCCTCCCAAGAAGCGCTTGGTTTAAAGTCGACGGCCCAACTTTCACAAGTGTTATCCTAGATCCAAGAATAAGTGTCGATCGTGCCATGCTTGTGTTTGCTCAAGATAGAGAATTGATCCATCAACATAAACATGGCACGATGGATCACGGATAATATAATGAACGTATGAATTATGTAAGAAGATAAGCTTAATGTCCATAATAGATGCAAGTTTTTCAAAACATGAAAGAATTGAAGATTCAAACCTTGCATCCCGACAACTAAATGATGCCTTAACAAGTGGATCGTTTACAAGAATACGATCATAGTCACACACTTTGTTGAGACATTGTGATTGCTCTTCCAAAGGCAATGCATTGTCTTCATTGGAAGAATTTTCACTATTCTCCAATGGTGGCTCATGAGAGAGGAGGTTCTCATTCTCCTCTTCCCTCAAGTGCACACTTTCATCTCTATTTATCTCCAAAACATGGTTGAAGAGATGAACTTCCAAGACCTTAGTGTGTGTCAAAAGTTCATCAAACTTTTGATGAAACTCATCCTTGTCTTTCCTCATTTCTTCTTTCAATGCACTGATTGAAGAAATTTAGCAAGATTCGGATGACTAAAAGGCTTGATGACTTGAGGGGGGAAAATTTTGATCGACCTCCCATCCCAATTCACAATTGTTTGAAAAAGAATTGAGAGGGGTGGGTGGGAGGATATTGCATTTGTGAAGAAAAATGGTGGAAAAAAGAGTCACAATCCATATATATGTGACCTTTCTCCCCACACATTTCACAATGAACTACTTCCATATTTTCAAAATTGGGAAAGAAATAAGAACCATCATCATGCACAAAGGGCAATGCATTCATTTCAGAAGGATTGAGAGCATAAAACTCAAGCAAATATTGATACTGATTAGGGCTCATTTTTTTAAGATTTTCTTTCGATTTTTTTAATAATAAAAAGAAAAATGACCTAAACCCTCTAATCGTGCTTAGGATAAATCCACGGGAAGGAAATCCTCTTCGACAATGGCGCCATGAACTTTCACGAAAGTCGCTCTAAATCGATGTGATTAGAACGACATTCTCAAACCACAAGCTTACGGTTTGTGACAGAGGTAGTATATAAGATATCGAATACCCATGGAGGATTTCCCATGAATATCGGCTTAAGCACATTCGAGCAAGTTAGGTCAAATGGAAAATGAGAGTGATGACTAATCTAATAACATAAAGTAAATAAATAAAGCAAGGAGGGAACCGATCGATGGAGATATATTCCCGTTGCTCGATTTCACACAAGCATAATGGAATTAATAATTCGAAAATGATTAAAAGAAACAAGTGTGAGTTCTATGTGGTTGAATCGTCAACCCAATCGATATCCTAATTGGGTGATAATTCGGGAATACGGTTGAGGTGGCGTATTCCCCTAAATAGGTAAGTAATCGGGGTTCGATGTAGACTACCTACACAAATGAGATTTACTAATTCAACACCGGGCCCAAGGTTACCAACTATGGAAGACTAGAAGAGATTAGCCCGACTTCTCATACGCTAAAGATCGGCGTAGGGGCGTAGTTCCTACACACGCGACTAAACCTAATTTCATCCATCCTAGGCACAACCTCCTAGGCTCTACTTCCCTTTTCGGTAGGTGTTCTCCTTCATAGGTCTTCCTCCTACAAATTTTGTTTTGATTGATTCACATTCTCGGATTAAATTTCCCTTCCCTAACAATCTAAGGCACATAAATTAATTCCTAAGCTCATTTAAGATCAAATCGATTTTCTTTTTGTTATGTTAAATTTGATTCCATATATGTTAATTTTGGTATTTTCAATTCTATTGTTGTGTTAAGTTAATATGTATACCTATTATAAATTAAAGGTAAAATAAATTAGTTTCATTAAAATATATAATTTGTCCTTGCTATAATGGTATATTTTTTAAATTTTTTATACGATTAATTTAGTTACTTAATTCCCTCAACAAAATTAGTTTATTAAAAACAAATTATGAAATAATAGACTATTGTAATTCGAAACATTACAACAACATAAACATTAATAATCAAATAAAATACATAAGGGAACTGCATTACTTATACCATAACAAAGACCAAAGAAAATATACTACAAATATGAATTTACTACTAATACAAATCTAATATGGCCCGAGATTGGTTCCAGATCCCCCGATACCTGGATAGTATTCACCATACGCATTGAGCATAGTGTGGTAGAACGAAAAAGTTAGGTGAGAAAGGTAGCTAGAGAACGTTGGATGGAAAAAGTTAATGGAGAATGGCCGGTGGGAATGGTAGGTGAGAACGGTAGTTGTTACCAACTACGGTAGGTGCAGGCTCGTTGGTGAACACATATGGGGGTCGATTAACCATGTTTAGTGAGCTTTCTTTACCCAGGTTGGAGAAAATTATCTTATAAAAGGTGGACCATGATAAGTCAGTATTGGCAACACTATCATTTCTTATATCTTTTTTTAATAGACTAGTTAATTTATTTCTCTATCCATGCAAATAAAAACCCATATCATATTGGCTCTTCTTATTTATTTTCTTCATCAAGCTCTTCTGATGATGAACTTGAAGAGCTGATAAATAGTTACGATTTGGATAACCAAATCGTAGCCTAACAGATTTACAATAACAACCTCATCATAGCCTCATATCTTTCCTAGATCGATTCAACCTCCCATGGAGGATCAGTTCCTGGTCGTTGAACGATTAATCAAGATCGTGAAACAGCAACGCGAAGGCTATTCAATGACTACTTTGCTGAAAATTCACCCAATTTGGTAGGCATTTTTGAATGTCTCAGGATTTGTTCACTCGCATCATAGATGCCATCAAAGCTCACGATGAATATTTTCTGCAACGGAGAGATCCAGCCGGGAGGCTCAGGCTATCAATTCTTCAAAAAATAACAGCTGCCATACGGAAATTAGCATACACAATACCAGCTGATGCAACAGACAAGTACATCAACATTGGTGAGTCTATTGCAATTGAATGTTTAAAGAGATTTTGTCGTGCTATTGTGGAGATATTTGGTGACCAATATCTTAGGTCATCTAATACCAATGACATTGCTAGACTACTCCATATTGGTAAACAACGTGGATTTCCCGACATGTAGGGTAGTCTAGATTGTATGCATTGGCGGAGGAAAAATTATCTAGCAGGGTGAGCATGCCAATATGCAGGTCGTAATAGATCTCCAACTATAATTCTTGAAGCGGTAGCTGATTATGATCTTTGGATATGGCATGCCTATTTCGGCATGCCCATTTCGGCATGCCCAGTTCTAATAATGATATTAACGTGTTGGAAAGATCTCATCTTTTCTCTAATCTTGCTAGAGGTATTGCTCCTCCAGCAAATTTTGTGATTCATGGGGTAGAGTACTCTGTGGGATACTATTTAGCCGACAATATATACCCGAAGTGGTTGGCTCTTGTACAAACCATTCTAGTGCCAGGTAACCGAAAAAGGGTGTATTTTGCACAGAAACAAGAAGCGTACACGAAAGATATGGAACGTGCATTCCCGTTCTCCAAAGTCGTTTCGCTATAGTAGCAAATCCTGCTCGCTTTGGGAGCATCTATGATCTGCAAGATATCATGACTGCTTGTATTATTCTGCATAACATGATCATCGAGGATGAACGAGATCTTGATGCACCTATTGTGGTTGCACCTGAAGTACCAGAACCAAAAGTAGACATCTTAGATAAAGACAATGGACAGGAGTTTCAAGCATTTCTTTCACGATTTCACCGAATTAAAGACAAAGATGCTCACTACAAGCTTCATAATGCATTGATTGATCATATGTGCGAAGAGTACTCTAATAATTTATTGAATTGATTGCAATCACCAGTGGCAGGTGTCGGTAGCATTATTTCTATCCTTCTGTTTTTTTTTTTTTTTTTTTTGTGATTTTTATTTATTTTGTTATTTTATTATTTTGTGTAATTTTTTATTTTGTTATAATATTATGAAAGTTATTATCTCGAAAGCGTGGAAAAATATAAAATTATATAAGTACGTTAGTAAATTAGAATTACTCACAAAAAATATACAAAAAAGAAATTACTAAATAAGAATATTCCATGTAGCACGAAATGCAGCGCAGACGGCTGGAGCTCTACGCTGCATTTCACGCTGAAGTAGAGTAAATCCAGCGCTGGAGCAGCGCTAACTGCTGGAGATGCTCTTAATTAATTATGTAGTTTATATATGTTATATTTTCAAATTACAAGTGTATATTCAATTTATTGGATATACAAATTCAAGTTCCGTGAGTACATGGGTTACAAGTTACAAGTTTATATTTTAAAAAAAAAATCTCCTAATCTAAGAAGGAAGAAAAATCCCCCCTCCCCCCACGGTGACTCGAACCCAAGACCAAAGGCCTAGGTAGTAGATGCTCTGCCACTTGAGCTATCCAACTTCGTCTTACAAGTTTATATTTAATTTAGTGAAGATAATATTCAAGTTACAAGTTGCAAGTTACAAGTTACAAGTTACAAGTTATAACTGCTTATACTTTATGGTTTTAATTTTGTCTATAATTGTATAATGTATGATCCTCCACGAGCTGAAGGAAGCTCACTCCAACCCACTATTGAGCCTTTCAAGTTAGCTTGAAGCGAGCATATGGAGTATGAGGCGGAGCCGAAGCATAAGATAACATGACATCCTTGATGTAATTTTATTTCCATTAATGCAAGATGATTATTTAATTGAGTAAATGTAACTATTTATTTATGTTATTTGACTAAATAATTTAAAAGAGTGTTACTGTTAAGTTCTAATAAAATGTTTAAAATTAATTTAAAATTATTCATTTTATTTCAAATTATTATAAGCTTGTTGGATCATTTGCATGATTATGAGAGATTTTACTGGAAATATTATGATAATTTTTAGATTAATGTCGAAATATGGGAATAATATTAAAAGCGTGTTTGGCTATAATGAGTTATAAGTGTACATATCAATTTGTAAATATGTTACAGAAATATTCTGAGTATTATTTTCTTAAGGTACTTATTATGAAAAGTTTAAAAGTTTGATTTTTTTTGGGACATGTGAGTGCAATTGTGCTTGATTTTGTGTGTCGTAATTACTTACTATTTAAATTGATTTTGGTGAAGTTATAGACTTGACTATTTAAATATGTGATTTTTAACTGATTGTTCGGTTGTCAAACTTATATTACTTAGTACATAATAAATTGTTAATATTATTATGAAATTTGACATAAGGAAAATCTTTAAATTATTATCTGGAGTTATATTATTTGGAGTTTGTTAAGGAATAATATTATCAAATTTTCTTGATTAATGGTTGTTAATAAATAGTTTGAATTTGATTAGAGTTTTGTTTACTTTATTCCGTTGGGGGGTTTTGGTGTTTTAAAGGTCTGACTAGGAATTATCTAATATTATATTTAAAAATAATAATTATTATTGTTTCTTAACTAGATTATATTATTTTTATGAAAACCGGGTCATTACAGAGTGGTATCAGAGCGAGGTCTACGTTTCTGTAGACTCGTAAGAAATTTGATTTAACTTATTTATATATTTATCTATTTTGGAAATGTAATGTGTTACAAGTACTATGTCATCTGCTTCCCGGTTGGCCTCCTTAGCTTCATCGCTCAGCTCCATGGTACCATTTATATTATGCATATTTATTCAAGTTTGCATGCATTACATACATGATATATGTACTAGAAGCATACAAGCCACATGTTTTGAAAACATAGCACATGAGCACGGCAAGCAAGACATGTTTACAAGTTCATACACACATGCATGATAGTTAGATTTACTGTCATGAAATCAAGTGTAGTCAGATACGTATTGCTAAAACACTTAGGGTTAAAGTTTCTAAATTATGCAGATGAGTGTACTTTATTTTGTTTGACCTATAATATTTAAGTTTTCACTAAATATTAGCTCACGAGTTATAAATTAGTGATAATAGGAAGAATATCTTCTGGAATACCTCACCACTACATAATGTTGATTCCAAGGATGTATCATACACTCACCATCATGGGACTGTTGACATTGTGGATAAGAGGGTTCAGAGTTGAGGAATAGGAAAAATGCACTTGTAAAAGAACAATAGAGGAATAATAACTAGAGGGAACTCTCTTTAAAAGAAAAAAGATTAGTATAGGAATGATTTCAATTTTTTAGGACGAAAATTTTCTGACAATTTTAGTTATGAAATATGAATCATTTTATGGGACAGAAGAAGTAAAAATTAATTATACGACTTCTTGACATCCATTCGTCACTTTATACGAATAACACTGTACGGTCATCTTCAAACTAGTTTTGATGCTACACTTGGAACAATGTACCTTGTGTTGCATCCATCATTAACCCCCCACACACATATGCATATGTGTGTGTAATTGGTGTTAATAAAAGGTGGATCCTACCAAGGACGGAGGTAGCAGTGGGCCATGGGGGGCAATGACCCCCCTGAAATTTTGGAAAAAAACAGCGGTACAATGGTATTTTACATTATACCCTCAATATATATATATATATATATATATATATATATATATATATATATATAGCTAAAATAGAAGACGGAAGTCAGCAAATCCCTTTCAAAAAGTTGAGTGGTTGTCCAGTGGAGACTTGGAGGTCCCAATATTTTTATGTTTACTTTTTATTTTATTATATTCTATTTGTTTTTGTTCCATCATTAATTTGTAGTTAATTTTTTATGTCTCTTTTCATCTCCTTGTGGTTTTAGGGTTTGCCAAAGACTTAAAGTTATCAGTTTGTCATTGAAGAAGCTAAAAATTGATAAATTTGAGGTAAGTACTCGAAACTTAAACCTTATAATTTTAGTTTTGATGGATTAATATTGAATTTATTGAGTGATGAATGTTATGTTATATTAATTGTATTTTTGTTGATTAGTTTTGATTTTTTTTAGTGGTGGATGTTATGTTATATTAAATTTGGGTGTAATATTTTTTTTAAAATTAATTTTATATGAGTTAATTATTATTATTATTATTGTTATTATTATTATTATTTGCTACTATTATTATTATTTGCTACAATAAGCTTATTTATAGTTCAAGATTCTAATTATTTTAAAACTGTATTAGATAATGGTACTCAAAATTAGAACCGGCTGTAAAGAGACCATCCTCTCAACTGATGCACCCGTTGTTCGCCTCTAAGAATCATCTAGCCAAGAAAATATGAAAGTTGATTTAGAAAATCTTCTATGCGATCCAGGACTTCAAAAATGTAAATTTGTTGAGTCTTGGTTCGATGAATTCAAGGATTGGTTAGAGTATAACATTACAAAAGATGCAGCATTTTGTTTATATTGTTATCTTTTTTCGGGGGGCATAGTTCAAGAGGGCATGGTGCTTTTGTTTTTTAAGGATTTAGTTAAAGAGACCATAGTAGTGATCACAACAAATGTAGACTTGCTTGCCAAAGTTTGATGGATCAAGCTCAACATATTGAAGAATCTTTTTCTACAGCTTCAAAACAATCAAAGATTGATTATCGATGTAGATTAAATGCATCAGTTGTTTGTTTACGTTATCTCATTATGCAAGGATTATCCTTTCGAGGAAATGATGAGTCAGAAGAATTATTGAATAAGGGAAAATTTGTTGAACTTCTAAAAGTTGTTGCTTTGTGTAATGAGGTAATAAATAATGTTGTTTTGAATAATGCTCCATATAATCACATGCTCACATCACCTGAGATCCAAAGGGATATAATAAATATAGCTGCGATTGAGACAACAAATTCTATCATTAAGGATATTGGAAGTGATTTTTTTTTTTCCATTTTAGTTGATGGGTGTTGTGATGTATCAGTGAAGGAGCAAATGGAGGTTGTAATACGTTACATAATAAGGGTCCGTTTGCTTAAGATTGGAGAGTATTGGGTCAAACCTGATTAAGAGAGTTAATGAGTGTGCTTTATTGGGATTCGGTCCTCTAAATCTATTGAGCCAAGTCTAAAGCAAACGGACCCTAAGTGTGATTGTGTCATTGAATGTTTTGTTGGTCTCATACATGTTAGTGATACAGCTGCAGTCTTACTTGAGAAAGGTATTAATTCTTTGCATGACAAGGAAACCCAATTTTAATCAAAAAATTAGTGAGAATAGACAAATACTCCCACTATATATTACCTTTAGTAAGAGAAAAAACAAACTCTCGTTAAAACTTAACTATTTAGCCGGGAGATGTTAGTTTCATTTTAATAATAAAATATTTACCGTCGTTAAAACCCTGAAAAAAATTGGCAGAACATTTCCCACCGGAATGTTGATGAAATTTATCAAATAAAAAATGAGAATTGATCAAGTTCATCTTTTTCTCTAACGCCATCTTCCCCCTCATTGTTTTCTGGAAACACGTCTTCCACCTCCCAACCCACCCGACGGCTCTTTTGGGAATTCCTCGAAATATACTACCTCTCCGTCATCCACCGATGACTCTTCTCCACTATCAATAATACAATTATGAGGTAAGGATCTTCCCCCTCTTTACTAGTTCACTGAGTTAAACCCTAGTTGTGTTTCTAATTGGCAAAGGTTGCTTCTCTTAATTAAACCGTAATTTTGTTTAGGTGTTGTGGGTGTAATTATCCGAATCAACATAATAGGAGTTTCTCAGGAACCGAATGGTTTCTTCCTCCAAGAAATCTCCCTTTATTTCAGAATCCACTAGCTCGAAAAGGTTTTTGGTGTTGTACAGTTCCCACGTCTGCCACAGGTTAAACTGAAAAAAATGCTTATTTACGGTCTGGCCGTCTTGTTATTTATCTTAAACTAGTACTTGTGTTGTTTGAGCTCAAATTGCATATATAATATGCATTAAGTTATATGCATGTAGCTTTTGGTGTATGTCAAAGGGACTTTAGACCACAAAAATTGCTGGTATGACTGTTTTTTCTTACTAAGTTCCAGTCCATTTTGTTCTACTTTGAATTTCAGTACATATATTTGATGCTTCTTGCAGGTCAATCCCCACGGGCATTAGCTTAAGCTTTGCGACTGTGGTATTGCAAAGATGTTTTTGTGCTCTTTGCTTTCTTTGTTATTATATCATCTATCTTTTTATTTTTCATTTATGTAAACATATTTTAACACCCTTCTGTTATATGAGTTTCTCTATGCGTATGTTTGCTTGTGTTCTAGATATCTGAATGAGGTAGACCTAACATATATGACTAAGTTCTTATTGAGTTGGTGTATTAAATGTTAGAAGTGTATAGGACACATTGTTAATAAGAATCCAAATTTGTTACTACAACTGAATATTCAGTTTCTTAATGTAGAATTAATCATGAAGATGGTGATTGAATTTTGATTGATGAATATATGGGTAAAATCATCCCGTGCAGGTTGCACCAAATTTCTTTCCAAGGAATCTATCATCTTCAACAACTAGGACACTTATTTGGCATATATGGAGTTTAGAACCCGAGACCCAAAAGGTCTGTTAGCAAACATTTTAAATATGAGAATTTAACAGTTTTTGGTGGGATTTAGCTTATATATTCTTATCTTATCCACCTAAATTTCATTTTCTTGACTATAAAATCAAAATTGAAAATGATAACTCCCTTGTTGTTATGCGGACTTTTACTTACATGAATGAAGTAATTCCATCTGAAGAAGACGCCTTTCTCGAATCTGACGAAGACTCCTCAATGTATCCGCATCTGATAAGTAGACGCTTCAATATATCCAGGTTTGGGAGATGACGTGTTGGCATTAGAATGGACCTCTCTATGCTGTCATTTATGACTCTAAGAAAGATTATCTTTTTCAGCCTTTATGCATGAAATTTAAGATAAGTTTGAATTGTTTGGCATGTGAAAGACAATGGAACATTAAACTTTTCTTGTTCTTTTGTTCTTGTTGCAGTATATGCTGTAAATATCTTGAGATTACTTGGAGATTGATTGCTCTCTTCCAGACCATAGTTGTCTTAGTACATATGATAGTATTTCAGTTTGATAGAGAATAATTCGGCCTCTATGACTTCTCTTGAAAGAGCACTTGTCATATTTAGTCACATTGCTTTCATATTTTATGATTATTATTTTATCACAGTTGATGGTAGTGAAGAAAGTGAATATGTACAGGACTGCTTATAGGGATAGAGATTATAGAAGGAGGAGCCCCAATAGAAGTATGCCTACAAGTAATAGGGAACATCATCGTGGAAGGCATAGGGATTATCGGAGAAGGAGCAGGTCGCGGAGTCGAAGCTGAAGTTTATGTCCCAGTCATCGCAGAGAACGAGGAAGAGGCAAATATGATGATGATGAGAGGCATAGACGAAGTTGATCTTATGGAAGGTAATTCTTTAACAATACATATGTCTCTTTAGTTATACTTCGTGCTTCTATTTGATGCTATTTCTTATTATGCTTATGGTGCACCTAGAAGTGTTTGTCCTACCAGAAGGAGTCCCGATCCTTGGAGGATTCTATCTCGTAGTAAAACACCTCCTTCTTGGGTTGCAAGTCATATTAAAATAAAGAACAATCAACCAGCCCAAAGAGCTGTCTCTTCACGTGGTCGTCATGTTTCTCGAAGCCCATCTCCACGTTCTAACGTTGATGTAAGTATTGGATTTAGACAAGTGATCATGTGATGTTGCTTAAAACACCTCTTTCTAGTGTTGCAAGTCATATTAAAATAAAGAACAATCAACCAGCCCAAAGAGCTGTCTCTTCACGTAGTCGTCATGTTTCTCGAAGCCCATCTCCACGTTCTAACGTTGATGTAAGTATTGGATTTAGACAAGTGATCATGTGATGTTGCTAGAATGAATATGAAGTCTTGTGGCTGGTGCTGCAACTTAGAGATATTCATTTTTCTAGTAACGAATCGACCTCTGAGATGTTCCTAATTAATGTTGATGTTACTGGGAATGGTAAATATATTATTTGCTTGTGCACTTTTTTGCTCGACTTTTGTGTTTAGAGTTTCCTCTAGCCCTAGGAATGTTTACCTTGCTATATTCTAATATACCCTGTCAAAATACATGAGATCGTGGCCATAGCTACTATATAGATAAGTTGTTGCTGTACTTCTTGCTGATAGCTATAGAAACTAATGCTTCTCTTTTATGAATGATTTAGTAGTTGTGTTGCAGTCGTATGCATCGACGTGCAGTATTCATAAACTTTAGGTAATAATTGCCTTGATTACCAATCATAATGTGCTGCAATCACCTTTTCCATATTTTGTCTACCTGACAAGTCAAACTTGCTGGATTTTAATTCTATTGTTATTATTATGTCTTGCCTCTGTTTAAGATGTGTGGGTTCTGCCATGAACCACGTCTTTAGTTTTGTTTATTATAACGATGATATCCACATAATGATACTGGTAACTCATTCTTCTAGTTCTTATATTTTTCCTGATTAATCCGAAACTTATTTGTCCCAGATATGTAGCATTGACCAAGGAGCTTATGACTATCTTGAAGTAAGTGACCCGAATTTCAAGGAAGACCTCATATCTAAAATTTCCTCAGCTTATATCAGTACACGCCCTTCTATATTTATTCAGCGTCACTCATAACCTGAATTAGTAAATACTTCCATGAACTGCTGTATATGCATTTAGATATACAATAACTTGGTCAAACTTAAGATTGACGTATCTTCCAGTTACAGCAAAACAAGTGGTATATTAATCAGATGGTGAAGGTTCTCTTGCAGTCGCAGGTACACCATGTAGTTTGTTTTGTTTGTATTTCAATAAACTGATGTTATGACTTTAAGGAGGAGATTTGTCTTGATGATTGACAAATTCGTGTCCATATATTAAGCTTGGCGGTCCATTATATTTTTCTCCTTCTACCTTCTACTTATTCTGCAGTGCATGCATACTGTGTCTAGTATTTATCGTCTCTCACCAGTTTTGTGTTACTGCCAATATGGCAACTTAAAGGGAATATATGTTCATTTTCATATTCAGTTTAATTTTGGCGTAAACAGGACTCACATTATCAATAACGTTAACGAAGTGAATATAGACATGTGATGCCATACTCAAGTCATCACTCCCTGGAATATCGGTGAGTTTCTTGCTCCAAATGTTCTAGAATATTTGGTTATTATAAGGTATGGCCCGTCTAAGCATTAGGTGTAGTTGTTCTTCCACTTGTACTATAGTTTCTTGAACAATTTGCTTTAAGTTTCAGTATGATTGTCTTGTATATATGCATATGTCACTTTGTCTACATGATAATTGATGGCCTAGAGTCTCAACCTCTTATAGGCTACAATTGTGCTAGGTTTTTATAGTCAATGAGGGGAAGAAACACCAAACTCTATTATAGTAGTTTGATGGTGATTAACATGCCTGATAGTATCTTATATGGACAAGATCTACATTGTTCCTTATTTAACTTGTATCAACTTAGTTACAATAACATAATGTTTTCTTCCGTCCCAATCATAGTGTAAGAACATTGATAGTACTCCTTTAAAGGCAAATTAAGTTTTATCTTAATACATTAACACAAAGTGCAAAGCTCCTTTTGATGAAATATTTAGAAACACAAATCAAGCTCCACTTAATTATATCCTACAATTTGCACAATTTTCAACTGGTCATGGATTTCAAAATCTTCGCTTTTCAGAATGGGAGCCATTATCACATGTATTCAAGGTTTTGGTTTGCACACTTTTCCACGTGATATTCATAGACATTTTAATCATTGTGTCTTGCATATTTCTCTTTAATAACTTTCATGTTTTGCAAGAACATCGTTGCTTCTCTTTTCTCTTCTGATGGTATGCAAATTATAAATCCAGTGCTTTCTTTTCCCTGATTAAATCATCTTGTCCTCTCTTTTCTAAATTACTGTGTGCCTATCACATTCCTTATGGCTGTGAATTTTTAAAAAAATATTGTTTTTTTGTTATCCTTCCACTAAAAATTAAATCCAGGTAAGCTCATAATAATGAACATAACCTATTGATGGCTTGTTATTATACAGTCCCAACTCCAGTTTTGCTCTTAATGGTAATTTACATTTACATTGTTGGCTTGTTATTATACAGTTTTGCTCTTAATGGTAATTTACATTTACATTGTTCATATGCTTTATGCTCTTGAGCTCGTATATTCTGCTCAGTTGTTCTGACAACTTTGGTCAGTTGGTGTGTTATTACTTGATGTTCTTCTCCTACAGGAATCTGATGTGCTATGTTGGTATGATCTGTCTCTGGATTTCAGTCACTGTTTTGGATCTATTTCTTGGTTTTCTGAAATCAATTCCTTTTGTACTGACGTGAAATTTTCAGTAAGAATTCCAATACCTTTAGCAGTTGTCTTTCAACCTACAAGTGTTTAGAGGGTTATTATTTACATTGCCGTATCTATAATTCTCTTATTATTATTGAATTTGTTGGTCTCTACTCTAATCTACGAGTGTTTCTCTTGTATCATTTTTAATTTAACAGGTGGAAGTACTTTTGACAAATCTTAAGTTGTGTTGTTAGTAAACTAATTCTGGAGAGCAGATTTGGAAGATGAATTTTGCTTTTTGTTTGTATTATCTTGATTGAAAATGTAAGTTTTGTATAGGAGTTTCACCGAGTAAAATCTGCTAGTTTAACTATGGAAAGCAAATTTGGAAGATGAATGGTGGTTTTAGTTGTTTTATCTTAATTGGAAATGTCCATTTTGAACATGAATTTTAGAGCCAAATCGGCTAGATTAAGAATGTATTTTTATTTTATAAGTGATGTTGTCTTTACATTATATAGAGTTTTTTATGATTATCTCTTGTTATGTATATTGATGGGAAAATAATAGTATTTGTTCAGGGGGCAAATATATAATTGATTAGGAAATATTAATTAATTTTTAGTGACAGGGTAGTTATTTATATAGTGAGGGGAGTACTTGTCACTAAAATATATTTCTAATGACAGAAAAAATTGGATATAGGGACGGAAAATATAGATTTAGTGACAGGTTAGTTAGTTAATAATTTATTCTATAAGAAGAGGCAATTAGTGTTATTAGTGACGAGAATTGATCGTCACTATACAAACTTTTTAGTTATGGTATATTATTGTTAATAGTGTTATTAGTGACGGGCTAGTTAGTTGTTAAGTTATTCTGTAAT
This sequence comes from Ajuga chamaepitys, assembly GCA_958295605.1. Lineage (NCBI taxonomy): Eukaryota > Viridiplantae > Streptophyta > Magnoliopsida > Lamiales > Lamiaceae > Ajuga > Ajuga chamaepitys. The sequence goes on from OY282506.1 coordinate 16,740,118, forward strand.
GAGAGGCAATTAGTGTTATTAGTGATGGGAATAAACTGTCACTATACAAACTTTTTCTGTGACTATATTTTTTAGTGACGGACTTCTATCTCGTCACTATTTAATTTTAATGGCGGAAGCTTTAGCCAAGGGTGGTGATAGGATATTTTTCATTACTAAATGTCTTTTGTGACGGTTTTTGGAGTTTTAATCATGGGTTTTCCTCTCACTAAATGTCATTTTTCTTGTAATGTTGCCCTCCACTTATGGTTTGAGTATCTCTAGTTTGAGAGGTCAAGGTTATGATGGGGCAAGTAATATGAGTGATGAATTCAATGGGTTGAAAAGTTTGATACTAAAGAAGAATATAACTGCGTATTATGTCCATTGTTTTGCTCATCAATTCCAGCTCACACTTGTTGTGCCAAAAATCATGCGCTTGTTGGCTCATTTTTTTATACTGTGACATGTTTATGTAATGTTGTTGGAGGTTCTTGTAAGCGCAGAGATTTGCTTAGGGAGAAACAAATGGAGAAGGTCATTGAAGGAATTGCAAATGATAAAATCAAGACCGACAAATGATTGAATCAGGAAGTGGTGTTAAAAAGACCTAGGGATGCACGTTGGACTTCTCATTATGGTACTATCATTTGCTAGATGCAATTATTTTCTTTCGTAGGCAAGGTACTTGAGTATATTGGGGAGTATGGTAATGATAATCTACAAAGGACCGATGCAATTGATTTGTTTGACATCATAAAGTGCTTTGAGTTTGTTTTCGTGTTACATCTAATGTTGAAAAATTTGGGAATCACACATGAGTTGTTGCAAGTTCTACAAAGAAAGGATCAAGATCTTGTCAATGCAATCAATCTTGTAAAAGCATCAAAAGCTCGTTTGCAAGCAATGAGAACCAACAATTAAGATACTTTGCTCAATGAAGTTTCTGAATTTTGTACCAAACATGAGATAGGTGTGCTTGACATGAAAGATATATATGCAGCTTGTGGAAGACTAAGGCGTAATGTTGAAGGCATGAGTGATCTTCACTATTACCTAGTTGAGCTATTTTCTTCAATGATTGACAAGCGAGCCATAGAGCTTGATGACCGTTTTAATGAAGTGAACAAATAATTGTTGTTATCTATGGCAAATTTGGATCCTAGAGACCCATTTTCAACATTTGACAAAAAAAATTTGCTTCGTCTTGCAAAATTTTATCGATCTGAATTCTCTAAAGCTTTTTTAAATGAACTTGAAACTCAACTAGAGAACTTTATTTTTTATGTGAGTTTGGATGAAAACTTCTCGAAAGTGGAAGGAATAGGGAGTCTTGCTCAAAAGATGGTTACTACAAGAAAACATGATTTTTTCCCATTAGGCTTTTTGCTAGTTAAGTTGTCATTCGTTTTACCAATTGCCACTGCCACCATGGAAAGAGCTTTTTCAATAATGAATACCATCAAAAGTTCACTATGCAACTGGATGGGAGAGAGGATGTTGCATGATTGTTTGGTAGCATATATTGAAAAAGATGTATTTAAAGATGTTAGCAATGAAGCAATCATGCAACGATTTCAGAATATGAAATAGAAAGGAGATGTTATAATGTAATTGATTAAATTTCTCATTTTGAGTGTGTTATTGTATTTAAGTTAATATTTTTAAATTTATCATAACTTATACTCCCTCCGTTCCAAAATAGATGATGTTTTAGCTTCTTAAACAAATTCCAAAATAATTGATGTTTTAGGTTTTTTTTACCATTTCTCTCTATTTTAGCCCTATGTAAATCCAAAAATATCTTTGACTTTTCAACCTCTCACTCACATTTGATATCATTAAATCTTATCTGCACAAATTTTAGGGGGTTATATTTGGTAATATATTTGTTTCTTAATTATTCTGTTTTTTTCTAAAACATCATCTATTTTGGAACGGAGGGAGTATTATTTATAGTTATAATTCCAGAAATAGCTTGAATCACATAATTTTTAAATTGTTGTTTGTTGGGCCTCACTATAAGAAAAAAGGGTATCTGCCGCTACTTTTTTTGTAACTACAAAGGTGGTTACTAAAAATAACACATTTTGTAACTATTAGTTGTTACATAATATATTTCATACAATTTTAATCAAATTTGCTATAATATGACAAACTCTTTTGTAACTATTTGTAGTTACAAATACATTAGTAACTACAAAGTAGTTGCAAAAAATAGTTGCAAATACATTAGTAACTACAAAGTAGTTGCAAAAAAACTTTTTGCATCTTACTATAAGTAACTACCCTATAGTAACTATATTTAGACATTTAGCTACTAAAAAATGTTTTGTAACTCCTCTCCCTTTTTTGTAACTACATTTTGTAGTGACAAAAAATAATTAACTCTAATAGTGCCCCCTCTAAGTGAAACCTCTGGCTCCATCATTGAATGCTACAAATGATGCACTATTCCACGTATAACATCAAAGATTATCTATAATATATGGTTGAAAAAATAATCGAGTTATTTTTCTTGTGCCACTGATGATGCATGAATGAAATATTTCTAAAAAAGCTAATTAGATCCTAACACTAGGATTTTGCAATGGATTCAAACATAAATCTGAAATTTACCAGGAATCTACCCAACTTATTTGACTAGAAAGTGAAATCATTTCTTTTTATATCTCCCATCTATTTTTAGCTACCTTTCAATTGTTTTTACTACATATATACTCACTTGAAATACATGCTCACTCTCAAATTATATGCAACTACACAATAAAACACCGTACAAACTTCATATTCAGACATAAGATACACATTTAACACACACTACACAAGTATTACAGAATGTTATATATGAAGGAGCACCATATATAGAAAATGTAATTTTACAGTCTTCACCGACTATATTGCAAAACAGAAACCAACAAAAAAAAAAAAAAAAACCAAAATATACATGAGGTCTAATCCCTCAAACCCCTCAAACTTTTGTTATTGATATTTCGTATAGAAAAATATTTTATAAAAGAGACTTAATTTCCCTAATACCTAATCTATATTATATCGACAATGTCCAGCAACTCCCGTTGACTTAGTCGGCACTGACACAAAAATCACAGAAGACCTAGCGGAGTTTCTTCTCTCAAGAACCTTCTGCTGAAAATCTATTTTATGACACGATTGAAAATTTTAACTATTACACAATCTAACCTATTTTGTAACACGCTATTCTAATATTTCTCTGACGTTATCCTGCTCTATTCAACGTGAGAATATTGAAACTCATTTGCGTGATATATTGATATTATATAGGACTTCATAGAAACCCTAGGCACCTATAGACTCTAGCCATCAATATAAATAAATGAATTAGGTGGTGGTGGTCACCAATGGGATGAAGTAAATTGGGTTTGACAAGAACTCCTTCATGCACAGTAGATCACAATTCATGCAAATCAAATTTTGATTTAACATTTAAACGAATAACACTTGATGTAATAGGATTTCCACGCTATCCTGACATTCTTTTGACATATTTAATGGGCCTTTCAACTTGAGTTCTGTTGTCATGGGCTGCCAAAAAAAGCATTAACATGTACAGACAAGACAGAAAGCACACGAGATATTCTAATCAACCCTTAGAGGTTGGTGTATCAAAATAATACAATTGGTATATCAATACTCAGTACACACTAAGAGAAATTTATTTGATGAAAACGCATACAAAAATTTCAATCAAGATACTTAAATATAACTTTTGGCTATGAGGTGGAGAGGATTTTTCTTATGCATGACCAATCCTATAGATGCATCAGTATCAATGTGTTCTTGGGTCATTCCATGAGGAATTTCCCAATCAAAAGAATGGAGAAGATTGGCCAGCGCCAATTCCACAGTGGCAACTCCGAGATTCAATCCGGGGCACACTCTTCTCCCCGACCCAAATGGAAGGAATCCGAAATCTTGCCCTTTATAATTGATGGATGTATTCAAGAATCGATCAGGCAAGAATTCATCCGAATTTTTCCAATACTCGGGATCTCTACCAATGCCCCATATGTTCATTAACACTAAGGTTTTTTGTTTTATTTCATAGCCATTTATGTTGCACGGTTCAATAGTTTCTTTTGGCACCATAGGAAGCGGGGGATACAATCTCCATGTTTCCTTTATGACTGCTTTTAAATACGGTAACTTTTCGATGTCATCTTCATTTACTAATCTCTTGTTTCCAATCGTGCTTCTGATTTCTTGTTGCACTGTCTTCATAACACTAGGGTTCCTCATTAGAGCAGTCAGTGCCCAAATTATTGTAACCGCATTCGTGTCAGTTCCAGCCGCGAACACATTCTGCAAAATGTATCATTTTTTTTTTTTTTAATAGCAAATTAATAAAGGGCGAATTGCAAAAGTGGTCTCGTAACATGTGGACAGGCCAAAAATTAGTTATTTGTCTTTAAACCTTCTCCAAATTTAGTCATTTACCTTGCAATTGCTCTATTTGGTTATTTCTCCATCCATAACAGAAATTCCCGGTAAATAATTGCATGAACACATACGAACGCATAGGACTGGGGTTTTTAATTCAACCATTGTAAATGGACTAAACTTGCCATCCAGATAAACAATATCGCACCAAAAATATACCATAATTGACCATATGAGAACCACATATTTATCAGAAAATGAAAATTTTCCACTCTGGAGCGGTCATGTGTGGTGCACGTAAAATTTTTAATTTGAGAAATTAAAATGATAAAAGCCGGTTTTGGGACGACACATAATTAAGTTACATGATGAGCTTTTTAATTTTCCTTAAATGTCCTGAATATATACAGAAGTAATGAGGGTTAGTTAAAAGTATATTAAATAAATAATGCATAGTTAAATACCATGAGTATTCCCTTGATATGCTTCCAATCAATCTTTACAGGAGCTGTCTGATCATCCTTAAGTTGAATTAAGAGGTCAAGAATATCATTATCCATGAAATCCGGCCGATCTGGACTCAGATGCTCATCGATAAGTTGTTGATAAAACGAATCCAGCTCCTTGTAGAGATCATCAACTTTATCAGGCAAACCAGAAACCTTATTAATCCAACGAAATAACGGTAAATAATCCTCCAAAAATGTTTGGATTATAATTGCCATAAACTGCTTAAGAATTTTGTCGATTTTCTGGGACCCCTCTCCTTCAGCCAACCTCTTACCAAATGCAACTCTACACAAAAGGTTGCTTGCGAAACACATTACCACCTCCCCTATATTGATGACTTGGCCAGAACTGGCCTTGTCTGATATTTCGTCGATCAAACGAGAGACTTCTTCTTCGCGAATGGGGCGAAATGATCGGACTTTTTGTGGGTTGAAAAGATGGAGAACTACCATTTTCCTCATCTCCCTCCAATACTCAGTATAAGATGAACAAATGATGTCATTTTGGCCGTACGAAAATCGGAATGCTGCACTAGTATGAGGCCTGCCGGAAAATGAAACGTCGTTGTGTTTCAAAGCCTTTTTGGCTACATCAGCTGAAGAAATCACGATTACCGGCGTTTGACAAATTTGGACATGGACGAGAGGGCCATATTTTTTTGAAAGATTTGTGAGCCATAAGGGAAGGTTTGAGATATCAACTTGGTGTATGTTGCCAATAAATGGAAGCCCTTTTGGCCCTGGTGGTGTAAGGCAGTTTTCTGGTGACTTATTGTGTTTGGAGACGAGGAAAATGATGACAAATGGTACAGATAAGAGGGAAAGAAGAAAAAACATTTTGTTGATTCAAGAAAGAATGTGATACTATGTGAATCATGTATTGCATGTATTTAAAGACGCAGAGTTTTTCACTATTACCTATTAGGATTTCAGAATGTGGACGGAAAACTCAGTTACTATATCTGGAATGAGTCAATATAATAATTAATAAAAGAAGTTGGGCGGATTGGTGGGTTGTATGCACTCTTACGAAAAAATATATTAGTGTTTATGTTAAAAGGAAACTTAATTGTCCTATAAAAAAAATACAATGTTAATCATGTGTTATTTTTTGTGCTGATAGATAATATTTTTCTTTATAAAAAATACTTTTCAGTGTAGGGGTACACATTTTAATGAAAAAAGTTCACATGACACAGGGCAGTTGTATTTTGATTCCAAAGTTTTCACATTTGATCCCGCAAATACAAAATCGAGCACATTTTGTCCCCCCGTCACGTTTTCTGTTAACTTTGCTAGCACTCTTAGTCCCAAAGTTTTTGTGCAGTTTTGGTCCCAACCAAACAAGCACTATTAGTTCCAAATTTTTTGTGCAGTTTTGGTATCAACCAAACAAGCACTTTTAGTCCCAAGATTTTTTGCATTTTTCGTCCCAAACCAAACAACCATTTTTTCCTTCCAGAAATCATTTTTTTTATAAATAGCTTATTGGATCTCTTTTCCTCTCCTTCCATGCTCCTCTTTAATTAACCTCCATATCTGAAATATTTTGAGTTTTTGATTAATATATGGCACACTTAAGAATATGATCAATATAAATCACCAATATAAAGTAACTGAATCTCGCCTCTCAGTTTTTGCTTGATATTCGATTTTGCTACACCAATTCATCCTAGTCACTAACCAAAAAAACCGTATAAATATTAACTGATTCTCCGTGAGTAAGCTATGAAGAAGTAATAGGAAAACACGGATCTTTCTGCTATGCTTCAATCTCTTACAATCAACATTTCAATAATTTAAACACACATATCATAGAAATATGTGAAGTAGAATAATGGTACAATACTCCACGGCATTATGAATGCAAAATAATGGATCATGCACCTTATATTGAACATATATCCTATATAAATGAGAAATGTCAGCAAGCAGAATTCTTTTGCGATCCCAGCCAAACAGAACATTAAACATAGTTAAAAAAAAAAATAATGGTTTTCGAATCAATGAACATCGAATAACAAGAGATTTGCTACTCTATGAATTTCATTTAAATGAGAACATTCTAATTAACTTTTGAAAATCTAGAAACAGATATAAGCTATAGGATCTGAAAAGTTCTTCATTTTTAGTAATTTGTACTTGTATAATTGCATGAAAAATGGTATGTAACATCTCATGTCTCTACATTCTCAAATCTAAATTCATGAATTCTAACCAAAAAAATATCCCGTACATGGGATCATCAACGATCTCCTCTATTTTAATCTACTATGCTTTCGCAAATTAATTTGTCTAGATCATGAGGGGCCCACAAATGATCCATGGGGCAAGGCCACCCTTCATCAAGCCTCACCCATGACTTCCCCTTCCTGCTCCAATGCATCAAACCGACCTGACCCGCTGTGGTGTGGTTTATTTTGACGCAGATCGTAGATTCATGATTGGTTATGCTAACATCTCCAAAACTTGCTGAGTTCCTAACTCTTCGTAAAGCTATCTTGCTTGCACATTGAAAATCTCTGAAGGATTTCTCCCTTATGGATGATGTTGCGACTGTCATATTTGTTTCTCGTGGTGAAATCGATTGAGCAGCAAATTGTAGTCCAATCATTGGGAACGTCCAAACCCTCCTTGCTATGCTACATTTCAAAGGCATCTTTTTGCTGCCAAGTTCCCATAACTTAGTTGTCCACTCAATTGCTTCACTTTATAAATGTAATGTAGCTTCAAATATGTTTTGATTTTTTCCATCAAATTTTTTATGTCAATCAGAATTGACTAATTTCCAACATATCTAATTGAATATGTTATTGGAAAAATGAGCCCTAAGGGTACACTGTATCTAAGATTTGGTCTCCTCCGTGCAAAAACTGAGCTAATGAAAAAAACAGTGAGAGAGAAGAAAGAAGTGTCTTTAACCGATTTTCTACGGCTGTTTGTTTTTTTTAATGATAATTAAAAAGAAAATACAAAATTATTAATTTTTTTTTTTTTTTGGTTCAACTAATCGAACACGACACTTTAGATGATATAGAGTGCGTTGTGAGAAGCTCCCAACTAATTTTTAAAAAGTCAAAATCCGCATCTTATTATTAGGCTTCTGTCGTCTTTTTAATTTGCCGCTGAAATAAATATTTTAGTATCAAGTACGTACTTTAGTTGCATTTCAAATCACTCCAGATCTTAGTTTGGGGAAATATCAATTTCCATACCCAACTATAACGTTATTTGACAAATTATAGTCCTTGTTTGCTAAAAACGTTCATTTGATCTCATTAACTTTTTTAATTTGCTCACGATCTATATCTATCTATCTATACCCTATTATAAAAGTATGAATATTTTGTTTCGTCCAATTTATGTTATTCTTAATATACCCTTAGTAATATTATAATTTAAGGGCAACTAAGTAATTTAAAATTTAAAATTACTTATTTGATTATATATATCTATCTATCCATTAATATATACATATGTCTATTACTACTAATTATTAGTTAATATAAAAATATGGATTGTTTCATCTCAATGCCTATAATATCCTTACTAAATATTATTTTTATGGATAGTTAAAGTAATTTAAAATAAATTATATTTTCCCATACTTCATTATAAAAAACAAGAGTTCCTTATATTTCAAAATCTTCCTTAAAAACTACATACATAAATTATTACTCTTCTACACTTTTAATACTTTGAATTTTCAAATAAAATTTGTTGCATATTAAAATAGATCTAAAATGTATTTTAAGAAGAGTATATAACTGTGTTTGGATGATTTTTTTAAAAATAATTCTAATTAACTAATTAATTTAGAACCATCCATTTTCCAGACAATATATCTATAAACATGAAAATTACACTTTCTAATTCAGTTTAATGAATTAGTTGAAGCTCCCGATCGAGCTTTCAATAATTTAATTCACACATGTTGCTAAAATTTGTCACAGTGCCGTTCTCAAATATCTTTCTGTGCCAGGTTGAATATCTTTTTCATAAATCATATTAAGGATTTTTTTTTTTTTTTTAACATAATTAAGGATTCTTAACCATATTAGAATAGATATGTAGTATATCAAAAATAAATTATTTTTCCAATATCATACTTGAATTCTGAAAATACATATTATAGCCATACACTACAAATAAATATATTTCATACAAAGCATTAGTAGTATTAAGTAACTTAAAATATATTATTATTTAATTACTTGAATATAAACGTAAGAGTTCTTATTCAATTCAAACTCCTCCTAAAAAATTACATACTTAAATTATTCTGCTTCCACACTTTTAATACTTTAAATTTTGGAATAAAAAATTAGTTTCATATAAAAGTATGGGTTTTTTTGTCTTATTTTATGTTTCGTCTTTACTTGGATGCCTATAATATTCTCACTAGGTATCAAATTTAAGGGTAATTAAGTAATGTAAAATAATTTATGTTTGCTTACTTGATTATAAAAAAGAGTAATTTTAGATTACTCCTCCTAAAAAACTATATAGTTCTTCTTCTATACTTTGAATACATTGAATTTTAAAATGAAATTATTTTCATATTAATTTAAAACAGATTTATAGAGTTTTCCAATGATATGTTCTTTGCATTTATTTTAAGCAATTGTACTAGATAATATTACATTATGGTATTATAAAAACAAATATTATATTTTTCAATCTTATCTATAATTCCATATTTTAATATTAACACTGTCAATTATTTTTTAAAAATAAATATAAATTTAATGGCATAATCTTAAAACTTTTATAATACATATATTTTTACTATTCACGGTTATATTATACTACAATTTTTATTTTTACATGTTAAATTTATTTAATAGATCAATAACAAGTAAACATAATTTAAGCTCTTATGCTTGCATATAACGTGATTATATATTAAAATTATCTTAATATAATAAGAAGAGGAAAAAGGTATATAGATACACAAAACAAAAATATTATCTTTTCTTAACACTATTATTTAAGTTAGTTCATATTAGAAGCATGAAAAGCCTAAAATATTTGAATGAAAAAAAGAAATAGCAAGCAAATTCGTTGTGATAAATCATATCTTATACAAACGTTAACACAGGAAGAGTCGCGATAACAACTATGTTCTTATCAAAACTGAATCTTATATAAGCATGAAGACACTTGCACACACACATGTGTAGCTTGTCGTACGACAAATTTAACGTCATTTTCAAAATTAATATTTGCTTTACAAAAAATATTAATTTTTTATTTACACCTCTAATTACAAAGTAGAACGTAATACCTTACTAAATCTGAATCTTTGAGGAAAACACACACGCATGCACAAAAATTAAGCAGCTAGCTTCCTGATATTAATTCAAAATCAAATAAACACAGATAATCAAACAAATAAGAACTAACCAAAATAAAATGAATTATTATCTTTTTATTAAATAATAAAAATATCATTTATCCAACATAAGTACAACAATCTAAACTATCTAATTTCTAATTCTATTTAATATCTATATATCCAACAGAAATCAACTTATCCAAACTATATAATTCCTAACCCTATTGAATCATTAAACTACTATTTATAAGCCTATTTAATACACTTTGTCTAACAATCATTGATCCAGCCTCGCATAATTCGAAGTTGAAAAAAATTAATGAAGATCCGAAGTTAGAGAAATTAGTAGAAAATCTAGAGAAGCATAATCCAAAGTCGAAGAAATTAGTGGAGAACCGAAGTTGAAGAAACTAGCAGAGAATATAGAAAATGTGGTAATGTTTATTTTTCGCTCAATTCGATACAAGTTCAATTTTACGACTAAATCCTAGAAACTGAACTTATATATTGTGTTGTTTTTCAATGAAAAGAGGGTTGAGTCAACCACACTAACTAATAAATAATTGTGATATCCTCTTAGATATATGTTTTAAATTTTTTTCTTTTTGTTAATTATATTGATTTACTTCATTCTAGATGGTATATCAATCGACAATTGTGCAACGGACTTCAGGTAAAGTGACTCTTAAAGATATCATAGAAAATAGAGAGACATTGACATGGGTAAGATCAATATACAAATAATTTAGAGCATATATTATATTATATTTCAATTAAAAAATATTTGTTCTCAATGAAACAGGGAATCTATTGTTGTTTTACCGGAATAATAGATAATGTAGAGAATATTGTAAACATATGGTAAGACGCATGTCACACATGTAATAGAGGAACCTACAAGGAAGATGGAAAGGTTGTTTGCGAAAAGTGTATCGAAAAATCCATTGAAGCTAAATTAATGCAATATGTTCTAAATTTTGCAAAAGTAAAAATATAATAATACAAAACTCAAGATGTATTTATAGAGAAAATCGTTTATTTAACCTTATCAATATTTACACTCTTTTTTTTCCAGTGTAGCTCATACAAATATAAAAGTTACCACAACATGTAAAACGATCACTTACTTTGCCTATTATAAAATTGGACAGATACTGAGTGAATCTAAAAGTAATTTCAGGAGATTACAGTGTTTGGTGACACAATAGCTACGCATGTCGAATGCTCGATCCAAGAATGTATCACATCATTAGCAATGCTAAGAAAAAAATACATTATAAGTAAATTATAAATTCTGAGTGCGAGATCACAAACTCAAGAGCCCGAACTAAAAAAATAAATAAATTATAAATGATTTTCAGGGACATAATAATTCCAACTACTACAAATGGCTAACATCACAAGCACACAAAGAGATTCGTTTTCTCATACCATTGAACGAGAAAACAAATGATGAACAAGGAAGATTGTGTGCAATTGCTGAAGAAATAGAAATAATAAAACCGAAGAACAAGAAGATACACAATCAAGAGTAGATAACCGTCACATCCATGAAAAAGAACCAAGGAAGAAGAAGAGCGGAGAAAAGAAGATAGTAGAAGAGATACCACATAAGCAAGAAGAGGAACAAAGAAACAAGATTGAAACACAGGGAAAAACTTCAACAAAAAAAGCACTACCAAACAATCCGGTTAAACAAACAGAAAGAAAAGAAAAGTTAATGCAATTCATCAACGAATAATGAAATAATGAGAGAAGGAGAACATGACAACATGAATGAAAGACAATAAAAATTTTCAAACAAAGCCCCACAAAAGAAACCAAATAAACAAAAGGGTGGGAAAAGAAAAGCCAAAGATAGTCCACCGCTAAAAAAAGACGCAACAAGAGAACACGGAAGAGGCAAACAAAAAATTAAAAAGAAGATTTATGAAGACTATATTTCATATAAAAGTGGCGATGATGTGACAATTACCCAATACATTATCAAAACAAAAACGAAAATGAATACTAAGACAAATCCCAAAAAAATAAAGAAAGAGAAGGTCTAAGTTCTCCGCCAAAACCCATTATTTTTTTATACTCTTTTATCCTAACTTTTGAGTTTATTATTTTTTATTTAGTTTTGCACTTTTACACCTTTCTATCGTGACTTTTAAGTTTTAAATTTAGATTTATCTTAGATTGTTTTTTCTTATGTTTTGTGTGAAACAAAACTGTGAAAACATTACTTAATTATATTCATTTCATTAGAAATTATTATTTGTAAAATTACTAGTACAAAACACGGTTTATCACAACAAACAACAACTTTAAAAAATATCACTACAATATCATTCTATAAACAACCGATTGACAAACAACTTTATTACGTAATATATTTTTTCTATAAAGCAAGTAGTTTCACCAAAAAAACCAATGAAACAATAATTTTGAAAATGATACAAATAAATACTCCAACTATCAAATTTTCTTTTGTATTTATTATTTATTTTCACCATTTAATCTTATCATGTTTTACATCTTTTTTTTTTTTTTTTTTTTTTTTCCTTTTCTAGTCCTTTTTGAAAAAACTTAAACTTACTTTGTCATCAACTTTCTTCACATGTTACCTTATGAAATTTAATAAACAAAAGAAATTTAATACTTAATTCTGAAATCTAATTATCGTAGTGCACAAATAATAATAAAAAAAAAAAACGAATTAAAGATAATAATACACTGGTCGGCCTTCCGGTAGTCATTCTGATCTATTTTCATTATACATTATTGTGTTTTAAACCCACTTTTATTATCATAATTTAATTTAATAAAATAAAAAATAATATGAAAGTTCAAACAGTTCGTGTTCATTGAATGATTAAACAGCCAAACAAATTTTTAAATGACCCAATTCCCAAATACAAAGAAAAAAATAAATTTGATTGACTAAATTTCTACATACAAACAACTCAAGTGATTTCAAATCACTTTTTCCAAACCTGAAATTAATTTGAGATTCAATATTAAAAACAATTACTGCCAAACACTGTCCAAAGTACTCCCACAATTCAAAAAAGCAGCCTACAAAAATAAAAAATAAAAAAATTTATGACTAGCAGCTGTAATAATTTTGGATGAAAAAATTCTAACAATTGTCACCTCAAAATGCCCTCCTCCACCACCCAACCCCCACACCCTTCTCCGCCGCTCTCCGGCTCTGATTCCGACGGCTCCAGTTCCTCATCGGTGCACCACCGCCACCCTGATTTTTCCTCATCTATTTTCCAATCATACCTCTCCCACTTCAGCTCTACCCGCAATATTGGCGAGAAATCGCCAATTTCTCGCTTCTGGAACATTCACAGCGCGCAATGGAACGCGAAACTGAGTCACCGAGTTTGAGCCGAGAATCTCGCGATAAATCGCGAGATCTCAGCGCCAACATGACAAAACGCAATGCCAGGTCTGTATCGCGAGATTTTAAACCTTGATTAAAACTAATGTGCAATGGTTATATCATATTTACTCAAGCCTACGAATATCGCTATTAATCATATACAATTCTAAGGCAAGAAATATTGTGAGTTGGCAGATGAGATCTGATGGAAACCGGAAGGTTTAATGCTAGAGATTCGTGACAGAATTCTCGAATAACTCTAACGATTTAGCAATTACGCTTCAAAGAAATAATTCATTCATGATTCCCAAAGTTCAACAGAAGTAAAATATAAATACTAATTCTAAACCTACGGTCCGTGGGCCAATCATTAACAAAACTAATGGGCCTAAACCATAATCAAAAGCATAAATTAAAATAAAAGAAAGATTTAATATAATGTTTAATAATTAAAATTGCCACTCTCGTCCTTCTTCTTACGCCTCACGTACACCACGATCAGATTCTCATCATCTCCCCCTTTCCCGAAACGAACCTTGTCCTCAAAGTTAAGATCAGGAAAACATGCACAAAGCCCTTCCACCTCCTCCCACGTCGCATCCTCTACTCCCAACTGACGCCATTGGACAAGTGCTTCGCGGATGGCCATTCCCCTACGATGGATCCAACGATAGTCGATAACTGTATCTGAAATACAAGTAGGCGTTCCATCCTCTGTATAAGGTGGCAAAGTCACTCTCACCTCATTAGATGGCCCTACACGCCGACGCAACAATGAGACATGGAATACCGGGTGAATTTTGGCCCCTTCCGGCAATGCCAACTTATACGCCACCGAACCCAACCTAGCTCTACCTGAAATGGCCCATAGAACTTACTGGCAAGCTTTTGGTTGAGTTGCTTAAAAACTGATTGTTGGCGATGGGGTTGTAACTTAAAGAAAACCCAATCCCCCACTGTACATTCCTCCGGACGTAGCTTAGCATCCGTATACTGTTGCATTCGGTTCTGAGCAACGGCCAAATTATAACGCAATTCCCGAAGCAATTTAATTCGTTCCCTCAGTTGAACATAGACTTCATGGACATCAGTTGAGCCCGGCTTATGAAACGGTATATGTATCGCGGGTCGGCCATAAACTGCCTCGAAAGGCGTCATGTCAATCAAACGTTGGTATGTACTGTTATATCAGTACTCGGCCCAAGCTAAATGACGTTCCCATTCCTTGGGCTTCTGATAAGAAAAACTTTGCAAATATTGCTCAAGGCAACGGTTGACCACCTCAGTTTGCCCGTCCGTTTGAGGATGGTACGCTGAGCTCATCTTCAACTGGGTACCCTGCTGCTTAAATAGCTCACGCAAAAAAACACTCAGAAATATCTTATCACGATCCGTGACAATAGACGTCGGAACTCCATGCAACCGCACAATATTACGAACGAATGTATCGGCCATCACCACCATACTCATAGCCGTATATGGGTGCCCTAAGGTAATAAAATGCGTAAACATTGACATCCCAGTCCATCACCACCAAAACAGTATCCTTTCCCCGCGACCTAGGCAATCCTGTTATAAAATCCATCGAAATGTCACTCCATACCTGCTATGGAATCGGAAGTGGCGCGAGTAAGCCCGCCGGACTGCGGCTGTCGGACTTATTTCGCTGGCAGTTGTCGCAAGCTCAAATGTACTGTATGACCTTTCTTCAATCCTAGCCACGTGAAAATATGTTGTAACCGTTTATAAGTCCGAAGGATTCTCGAATGCCCCCCAAAGGCGGATTCAAGAAACTCGTGGATCAGGCGTAAACAAATCTCGTTTGTTTGCACCACAATACGCCCATGCTGCACAATACATCCACTCCGAACAGTGTACCCCCCTTCCACATCAGTGCCCTTTCCGAGGGCCCTCAACCGCGGCCCCCATTCGCCGTCTCGTGCCGTCGCTGCGACAATATCTTCCTAAATGTGCGCTCGACACCACCAGTCATCAATTCCTCTGAAACTGTTTTTCCACTTTTCGAGACCCCCCTGCGAGACAACGCATCAGCCACGTCGTTCTCTCTCCCCGGTCTACAAACAATCTCATAGTCAAATCTCACCAGTATTGCAATCCATTGCTGCTACTCGGGTATAGTGATCTTTTGCTCCAACAAATACCGAAGGCTGCGTGATCCAACACAATCTTAAATTGTCGTCCCAACAAATAAGGCTGCCAACACCAAATAACTTCTAGCATGCCAACATTTTCTTTTCATAGATAGACCAAGATTGCTTGGACTTAACAATCCCCCTACTTAGATACGCAATGGGCTTGCCCCGTTGAGACAACACATCCCCAATTCCTAACCCTGACGCGTCCGTCTCAATTATAAACTCCTTGTTGAAGTTTGGCAATGCTAAAACAGAAGTCATACTCATAGCGGTTTTCAGTTTCTCAAAAGCTCCCTGCGCAACATCGTTCCATATAAAATTATTCTTCTTGGTTAAATTGTGGAGGGCCGTGATTTTGGGCAAAATTCCTGTAATACCCTACCAATCCCAAAAAATCACGCAATGCTGTAATAGTAGTTGGAGTCGGCCACTTAACGACCGCCTCAATCTTTCTCGGGTCCACTCGAACCCTGCCAAAGGAAATAAAGTGTCCCAAATACTCCACTTCCTCAATGCCGAAGAAACACTCGGAAAGCTTGATAACAAATGAATTAGACCGCAAAATTTCCATCCACCCGAAGATGACCCAAGTGAGTCCCACGACTCACTATACACCAAAATATCATCAAAGAATATAAGGACAAACCTGCGTAGGTGGGGTCGGAAGATGTGATTCATAATTTCCTGGAACGTAGCAGGTGTATTGCTTAGGCTGACCGGCATGATCAAATACTCGTAATGGCCACTAGGAGTTCGGAATGTCGTCTTATGATGTCCTCGGGGTGCATCCGAATTTGGTGGTTCCCCGCCCTCAAGTCCAACTTAGAAAAGTATCTGGCCCCATGCAACTTATCCAACATATCATTAACTGTCGGTATCGGATACCGGTCCTTGATAGTGGCTGCATTAAGAGCTCGATAGTCCGTGCAAAATCTCCAATAGTCGTCTTTCTTCTTAACTAATAGCACTGGGGACGAGAACGGGCTGGTACCGTGCCATATCAATCCGGCCTAGAGCATTTCTTCCACTTGTCTTTGAATTTCAACCTTCTGAAAATGGGCATAGCGGTATGGTGCAACATTCACCGGCCTCGTCTCATCCACTAAACGGTGATCAAAGTCACGTTGCGGGGGTAATGTTTTTGGCTGGCTAGTTACCCCAGCGAGTTTGGTTAACAACCTTTCAACTTCGCTTTTTCCTTCAATTCCCACATTGCCCGATGTCGGGCTTATACTTGGCGAAGATAGCATATAATATTCTCCTCCTTGACGATGATTCTGGGGCATATAATCAGATTCCATTTTGACTGCCCATTCATAAGTAGTACACCCTATAGCCTTAAGCAACACCAACTCGTCTCCAATCCAAAAGTTTAACGTGTTTGCTTTCAAATCCATCATCAGAGGGCTTACAGATTCCAACCAAGGAGTACCAAAATCGCATTCCATTTTTATACTGGTAGAGCATAAAGCGTAACATAATACCGAATCCCTTATATAACCACGGGGACACGCTCATACCTGAATTGGCAATACATGGTGTTACTGTTACCGACTATAACCTGAACCTGCTTCGGGCAGGGCTGCGCCGTCAATCTCATATGATCATCAATATCCTGTGCAATAAAATTTAACGTGGCCCCACTATCCACCAACACAACTACGTTCAACCCATGAATGCGACCGTCATACCGAAGGGCCTCGACACTGTCATCGCTATTTATTATGTCCAGATTGGGCTTGAGGGTCTTCGTCGCTACTCGCTCAAACTCCACCACTACCTCGTCGTTCGATTTCGGACCCTCCTCATCATATATAGGTGGGGATTCTTCCTCCTCCCCAACCTCCTCCTCTAGTAGACTCAAGGTTTTAGCGTTTGGGCATTTGTGGTTTCAGGAATACTTTTCATTGCACGTAAAACATAAACCAGCTTGCCGCCATCGCTGATTTCTTCGTTAGATAGGACACTTCGGCCCCGTCCAACCTCCGGTTGATTACCTATTGTAGTTAGGCTCGCCATCACGACCCCGACCCCAGCCACTAGCCTTGGCACATACCCTCTGCCTGCGGGTACTCCCCGATTGAACCCGCTCATGGCCCGGTTGGCTCTCAACTGCTCTGCTTTGCGAGTGGCCAATTCAATTGCATCCTGCAATCTCGAGGTCGCCACATCCTTACTTCCCCTGCTAATTCAGGCTTAAAGACCTGCCATAAATGCTCCCAAGAGTGCACTTTGAGGCCAGTGCGGAACGCAGTTAGCTAGCCTCTCGAATTCACGTAAATAGTCTCGCAAACTACCCGTCTGTCGCAGCTTACCTAGTGCCTCATTAGCATCCTCTTGTTGCAAATTTTCGAACCACAATATCAAGCCTTCTTTAAACTTTCTCCATGTGAGGGGACCTGAGGTGGTTTATTCAAACCAGCGCCACCATTGGCGTGCCTCTCCATCTAGGTAATAGGATGCAATCTGCACATAATCCCTTAGGCTAGTCTCCTGTAATTTGAAATATTGTTCGGCCTTATCAACCCAATTGCCCGGATCCTTGCCTGTGAATTTGGGAAATTCCAGCAGAATTCCCCTCGGTCGATGGTCCTGGAATCGGTTCCTCGACCAATTTGATGCTTGACTGTACGTTGAGCCCCAATCTTTGGAGCAATCAGATTCTTCCTCGCTCTCCTCTGAATCATCCATTTCCGCCCCAATCCTCAACAAATGGGTCTGGGTCGAGGAGATCCCCATCGCAACCGGGCCGCGTGAAGGGATTCTCATCCTCCTCGAAGCCATCGTCGCGCCCGCGACCGTGTCATGAGGGAAAATTGCCTCTGACTTCGTGGGGATCATCGCGCCCGCGAATGTGTCTTGTGTGAAAATTCGCTCTGCCTTCGTGTGGGCGGTCGCGCCTACGACCATCGCGATCCTGTCGCGTTGGTTGCTCCATTGCTCGTTCTCCAGCCGCGCGCTGTTCGTGCGTTCCCTGGCACCGCACGCTTCCTTCTTCGTCTGACTGATTTTCGCGCTGCATTGTCATCGTGCGCACCGCTTCGCTCAATTCAGCCAACGTTGTTTCGATTCTCTCGAACCGTTGCTTATTAGTCATCATGGCTCCGGAATTTCGTGGTGATCAACCTGACTTTGAGGCCAAATGATGAAAACCGGAAGGTTTCATGCTAGAGATTCGAGATAGAATTCTCGAATAACTCTAACGATTTAGCAATTACGCTTCAAAGAAATAATTCATTCATAATCCCCAAAGTTCAACATAAGTAAAATATAAATACTAATCCTAAACCTACAGCCCGTGGGCCAACCATTAACAAAACTAATAGGCCTAAGCCGTAATAAAAAACATAAATCTCCCTTTAATATAAAAGCAGGATTATCTTGCTGATGTGTCATCTCAAGAGTGATCATAGTTGTTTTTTTTTTCTCTTTTTTTTTCTCACTGATATTTGTATTGTTGTTCTTTTCTTTTTGTAATTCTTTTCTGCTGAAAATTTTAGACCATTGCTATTTCCTAATTTTACTTTCCTCAACATTTATTTGGACGTAATTTAAAAATAATTTTTTTTTTCAATTCCAAAACTCCTGTATTTATCTACATAGTTGAAAATTCATTTTTTTCTTTTTCAAAACTCCTGTATTTTCGTTTTTTTTCAATTCCAAAACTCCTGTATTTATCTATGTAATTAAAAAATCATTTTTTTCTTTTTCAAAACACCTATATTTATTACAATTAATTGAAAATATATCATACATCATCATGTATAATATGGGGCACACTTATATGTTCCTTAATGTCATTTTATTTATTTTGTTTATTGTAGAGCAATTTAATTCAATATATCTATCACATTTTATAGAGTTACAAATCGAAAATGATTGAAGATTCTTATAATGTGACGGAGAGAACAAACACATTATTACTGCTGTGAATGTTAGGTTTCCCGCAATTTATAATTTGTATAGTACAACATGTTGAATATTAATAATTATTTCACACAATATAAGTATCATGCTTTATTACTTATTTTAATTTTAATTATCATTTTACTACATGATATATTAATTATCCATTATCTTTAAAGAAACGGCTATCCCGTGCATCGCACGGGCGGACATCTAGTTAGGGTAATCCTAGATAATTAGGGTATCGAACTACATTAACCCATTCCTTATGGATCGACCGACTTCTGCTATATACATCTACACCCGTACACTTACGGTATTTTAGGGTTAGAAATAAGACCTGTCAAGTTTTTGACGCTGTTGCCGGGGAATGATATAACGTCTTAGTTTTTATCCTGAGTAATAAAAGGATAGTATAATAAATTTTTTTTTTCACAATTTCAATTTTGGTATCTAATTTTAGTTTTTATTTGTTTAGCTAATTTGCATATTACATGGTATTTCCTTTTGGTGGTGTTTTCAGGTTTCACATGCAAACCATGTCAAAAGGGAAAAAACATATTGTTCCTTTAGATCCTGAGACTAAGGCAACTTTCCGTAGATATCGTATGAGAAGAAATCACACATTCGAGATGGAAAACATTCCATAGTTGCTGACCCAAGAGGAAGCACTGACTCGAATACTGAGGACTTTAGCCAGTTTAGATGACAGAGTCACCAATTTGCAGCAACAACAACCACCACAGTAGCGGAGGCAAGCTCAGATTGCAAATGATGATACATACAAGGACATCACACCCATAAGTGATTGTCTTTGTCCCATGCCAAATCAACCAACTAGAGGAGTGCAACCGCTAACACTGAATGCAAATACTTTTGAATTAAAGCCCGCACTGATAAACATTTTTCAACAGAATCAGTTTAGATGAAGTGCATTAGGAGACCCCAATGTACATTTGAACAAATTCCGGAGATTGGTTGAGACTATAAAGATGAATCATGTGTCACACGAGCAAGTGAAGATGAGGTTATTTTGTTTCCTCCGAAAGACAAAGCGTTGCAGTTGTATAACTCATTACACGATAAAGGGGGTCATGACAAAGTCCCCGGTTAGAAGTGTCTTGGAAGCTGATTGTGAGCTAAAGGACTTAAAGATGATACATGCTGAGAAACACATGAGTCTCCCGAAGAACACAAATACTTGCATAAGAAGGGTACAAAAAAAGAAAGAGTTGGGGAGTTTTTCTATATCATGTTTTATTGGTAGTCAATTATTAAAAAATGTGTTGTGTGATTTAGGAACAAGTGTGAACTTAATGTCTCTTAAAATGTATGCACGATTAGGACTAGGGGTAGTAAAGCAATCGTCTACCACTATCCAATTGGCAGATGGATCATTACTAACGCCATTGACAGTAGTAGAGGACGTGCTTATTCGAGTGGAGAATTTTGAATTTCCTAGTGACATTCTAGTTGTTGACATGCAAGGGAACATAGATGTCCTTTTCATTCTAGGTCGACCATTCTTAGCCACAAGTCAAGCTGTCATAGACATGCCTAAAGAGAAGTTCACATTTTGTATACAAAACGAAGTAATCATACTCCCCATTTATAATACGATGAACCTAAAAGAAACGGACAAATGTTGTGTCATTTATACTGCTGAGAAGAGTTCGAACTTGCTAAATTAAATTTTAACTAATCTGAAGGCAAGTGAAGATAGTTGGTTGGACTTTGGTTAATAAAGAAACCAAGAGGGTCATCGGGCTGGAGTTTAGTGCTTGTCGGAGGCAACCCGATGTTTACTATTTTTGTTATAGTTTTCATTTATTTTATATTTTACGCATGTATTTTTAGTGTTTTTTATGTTTTAGGAACCAACTTGGACGAGCGTAGAAAGAAACGGGGGCCGAAAGACGGAGAAAATTGAGCTGGGGCAAAACAGAGGAGTCGCAACCGCGAGGAATACCTCTCGCGGCCGCGACAAAAGCATCGTCATAAAGCAATGAGCCTGTTGAAGCAACGCAACCGCAAGGGACCTTCCTTGCAGCCGCGACAAAACACGCCTGGAAACTTCAATTTTTAATTTAAATCAATCCGACCACGATACATACTTCGCACAGTCGCAAAAATTATTCACCAGTCAAGGAGCGCATTTAGAGACAGCAGCAAGACACCCGGTGGGATGCATTGGTCCAATTTTGGAGCCAATATGGTCTCCATCCACCTCCACCGCCACAATGACTGTGAGTTAGCACCAAGGCGTACCACTTTTTTTCCTCCAAACATTGGCTTTCAGCCAAGTTTGGGGGAGGGGGTGTACCGTGGGACATCTTGGCTCGCTATTTATTTTCCATAGCTGTTTCTGCTTTTTAGTTTCTTATTGCTTGGTTATTTTGTTGCCTGCTACGTATTTAGTTGTTTGCTCATTGGGTATGTGTGCCCATTTAGTTGTTTAATTGGAGTATTGGGACTGTGAGCCCATTTTTGTTATTTAGTTGCCCTGTTGCTTCGTAGGGGTCTATTAGTTTAATATTTTTGTTTTTAATGGTCTTATTTGTTCTTGGTT
This sequence comes from Ajuga chamaepitys, assembly GCA_958295605.1. Taxonomy (NCBI): domain Eukaryota; kingdom Viridiplantae; phylum Streptophyta; class Magnoliopsida; order Lamiales; family Lamiaceae; genus Ajuga; species Ajuga chamaepitys. The sequence continues at coordinate 16,762,373 of OY282506.1, forward strand.
TTAATGTTTTGTGTTTGTTAGTTGGAGTCTACAAGAAAAAAGAAAAAATCTGAGTCTTTAAGTTAGTAATAAGTGATTAAAAAGAAGAGAAAAAAAAGGGAAAGATGGATGATGAAAGGTTAATGATGAGACAATTTTGATAATTAGATGCAAAATTGGCACATAAGAGAGCATGAGAGATGATTTGAGACGAAATTGAGCCTGAACCTAGAATCTTTAATCAAAACTTACCTTGTGAGAATTTGAGCCTAATTGTACTCCTATTTTTAGAGTAATATGACTTCTTTCGGTGTTAATTTTGATTGAATATGTGTATTAGTCTCTAGAACTTACCTTGAGTCTTTACTAAGAATGCGTCAAGTATGTGTTGTGATTTAGGAAATGATCTTAGGCAGTTTTTGTTTTAAGTCTATTTTTTTTAGCCGTGAAAAGTTGCCTTTTGCACCACAAGTTCACGATTTTTCCCTAGTTAGCCCAATTGAGCTTTATAGTATAATTCGTTCATAGCCTAACAATGTCAGCCGAAAATCTTTTGATTTAAACCGTTGGCCTTAACTGGATTAATCAAGTAAGAGGGAGGAGGATTGGAAGGTATTTGGGTGAAAACTTTTGGGAAGAGATAGGAGAATTAGAGCATATTCCAAAGATGAACGGAAAAGAAAAAAAGAAAAGAAAAGAAAATGATAGGTGAAAAACAAGGAAAAATAGTCTTTTCTGAAAAAAAAAGGAAGAAGAAGAAAAGAAAAGATTTTTTTTTGTGTATATGTTGTTTAGTATTGTTAAGAATAGGCTAGGAAAATAATGTGCTTAAATTGTTTGAGCTGAATAGAAAATTCGGGTAGCCCTAAAAATGTGGTACCCTTATAGTTGATTGTAAGCTGAAAAAGCACTTAAGTTGTAAGGTTTCTTGAAGGTGAAGAAGTAATTTCTTTTGGGATGATTTGCTGAGATTTGAAGAGTGAGGTTGAGTGATTATTTTGTGGGGTAGTCAGGTTAGGAATAATTTGATTAGTCCAAAAAAAGTCACTTTTATCCAAATGTATCCCTCCTTACCTTAAACCACATTACAAGCAAAAGAAAGACCTTTTTTATCCTTTGTCACACACATCGAGTACGAGGTCTAGTTTAGGCGATTGGCAAGCATATGGTAGGCTTTGCATGTAATTCAATATGAGCGGAAATCTTTATTAGCCTAAACACTTGAGAGATGAGTGAAACACTTACGGGTGAGGATTGAATAATTCGAATGTTCAAAGTCTCGAAATTAGTTGATTTTTGCGTTATCGCATATGCTCACTTGAATTTTGTTGCCTAGTTGTTTAAAAAAAAATCAGTCTGAAACTGAATTCATCATCTAATCACCCTAAACAAATGCATAATCAATTGTTTGTCTTTTGTTTTGTTGTTCGGGACTAACAACAGTTTAAGTTTTGGGGGTTTTGATACACGTTAATTATGCATGTATTTAGGTCGATTTATGATTATATTTGATAGCATTTACATGCATATTTGGTCGAGAGTTGTGTGGATTTATTATATTTGGACCAGTAAACGTGTTTGACTTGTTTTTAAGGTATTTTGAGCATTTCAGGGTCAAAAGTTGTATTTTACGACTATCGAATGAAAGAACAAGCCGAAGGAAAGGAAAAACAACCTGAATCGGTCTAAACCGCTCCAAACCAGTCTAAAATCTGAAGATGAATTGACGCGACTGTGACACATGAACGTGGGCGGCCGTGATGAAAAAGGTCTGGAAAGAAGAGCGCCACTGATCAAGCAATGCGGCCGCGTCAAACAAGCAAAGCGGCCACGTCAAAAGTGTTGTTTTGAAGTTGTTTCAAGCTCAAAGCAACGCGGCCGCGCCAAAAAGTGTCCCTAAAGGTGAAGTTTTCTGTTAGCTTGACACACCTCTAGTATTTTGGTCATATTTTGAGGACTACAATGTTTTCTGAAAGAGATAAAACCTAAAAATGACCGAAAGACCCTAAAAAATGGCTTGGAAGTCAGACCTAAAAACTCATCTACGCATTCGGTGCGCGGGCGCGTAAAAAAGCCTTCGATGCCGCGTCAAAATCGGTTGTTTTAATGTTTTTTTGGGTACAACTTATCGCGGTCACGACATAGCTTGTGCACGGCCGCGTCAGAAGTCTAGATTTACAAAGATTTCATAATTTTAGTAGGATTTTGATCCTATATTCCCAAAGATTCATCCCTAACTCTATAAAAAGGACCCCAAGACGCGACGAAGATCGGCGACTCAAGATTCGGGGTTTATTTTATCGTTGAACATGTTTGTCTATGAATTATTATTTCTTTCAATTATAAACATTAGCTAAACACTGTTGTGTTCTAGGGATAGAAAGTAGGATTTTACAATGATATTTTGATTGTTACTTTTGAATCATAGACTCCAGTTTAAGATATTTATCTATGTGTTTGGTTTCATCATTATAATTGAATTTAATCTGGCCAATTTGGTTTAATTTACTTGTTTAACAATTCCGCTTCGAGAGAAGGGAATTGTTAATAGATGATAACGCATAGCACGATTGTCTATGATTATGTGGGCAAAGGTTAAGGGTCTATTAGGAGTTGTTAATATTTCTTTCTTTCAGTGTGAATTTTCGGTCACCATGTATGTATGTCTCTAGAACTTGCATTGCGTCTGCTTAAAGAGTTGTCAAGTACAAGTTATGGATTTAGAAAATGATTTTAGGTCTTCATTCTTTTAGCCTAAATTGACCTTTCGACCAAATTTTATAATAATCCCTAGTCAGCCCCTTTGAACCTTTAAGCTCTGTTTTTCATAGACATACATTACAAGCTTTAATCCCTTCCTTTTTAGCCTTTTTCCCATGATTTGGACTATTTGAGTATGAGAGAGGTGGATTGGAAGGGAGAGTTGAGAGAAAAGCACCAGGACTTGAGTGGAACGAATAGTTAGGATGGTTTGGTGGAAATAATGAATTGTGGAAGGCCAAAGATTAAAATAATTGACTCCTAGTTTACATCCGTATTATTTTCATTTTTTGTTTAGAAAAGAAAGAAAGAAAAAAATGAAAAAATAATAATAGAAAAAGTGTTACTCGACTATTGTTGGCATTTAGAAGTACTTGAATAATGTAGTACCTTGATTGTTTATATGGGAAAGAGTGAACATCAATTGAGGGGTAGTTGAGAGTAGCTATCTCGATTAGTCGAAGAATAAGTCACTTTTATCAAAAATTTATCCCACCTTACCTTAAGCCTACATTACAACCAAAACAAAGACGTTTCTGATTCTTTGTTCAGACGTGTCAAGTATGAATTATTGATTAGATAATACACAAGCATATGGTAGACTGTACATGTGATTCAACTTGAGCGTAAACATATCTCATTTTATACACTTGAGAGATAAGCGATACACTTATTCAGTGAGGATCATTCATTTGAATTGTCATGTCTTGAAAGTAGTTGATATATGCTATGTTGAATATAATCATTTGTCTATGTTATTTGTTTTTAGAAAAATTATTGGGCTAGATTCGTCGTTTAAAATGCCCAAATGCTTGAAGTTCTTGTTCTTTTCTATTTTGTTGTTCGAGGATGAACAAAAGGTTAATTCTGGGGGATTTGATACATGTCATGTATACATGCATTTAGGTCGATTTAAAATAGGATTTGATAGCATTTGCATGAATGAAGGGTTAATTTGTGCTCATATTCCTTATATTGTGTAAAATGGCGCGTTTGTGCTTCTTTTAAGGTTCTTTAGGTGATTTTATACCAAAATGCATTTTGGACGAAGTTTGGATAAGAAATGAGCAAGATGGTAGAAAGTAATGAACAACACTCAAAGAAAGAATAGAATGACTCAACTCGTCTGAGTCCAAAATTGGACTTAGTTGTTCAGAGGAAGTCAACTTGATTGAGTCCGTGCTAGGACTCGGTCGAGTAATAAGTGTGCAACCATCGACTCGGTGGAGGCAAATTATTGCCTCGGTTGAGGCCGAGTTTAGAAAGAGATAAGGGTTTAGCTAGAATCACCTGACTTGGTTGAGGCGAATGGTTCCCCAGTCGAGGCGATAAGGCAGTCCTTATATTCTTTACGCGTCCTGGCTTATTTTGAGCTCGTTCAACCCCATTCCTTCTCAACTTATAAATAGAGGTGCCCAAGTCTGAAATTGAGTCACATTGTTGGAGAGCACTTGGAGGCTTGAATTAAAGAGCAAGGAATTCTGGAGACGAGGATCAAGATTCTAGATCCGGGTTTTCTTATTCCGTTTTATTTTTAATTCATACAAGATGTTTATCCATGAATTATCTTGTCTTTTAATTATGATTATGGGTAACTAATTGTATTGCGCTTTAGGGTTAGAAAGTAAGTTATTTGTCGACTATATTTTGAATACTTTCGTTCAATACTAGACACCATTCTTATTTTATTATCTATATGCTTGTTTTATTTATATGATTGTATCAACTTGATCACTTGATATTTTTCTATTGCTTAACAATTCAACGTACGAGAGGAGCATTTTGTTAATAGGCTTACAAGTATATATAGCATAGGCACCAATAATCATCTGAGAAAAGTGCGGTCTTGCATAGGCATTAGGGTACCTTTGGGAGTCTTTTATGTGATAGTTAGCCCGAGAGGTTGATTATCCTTAATTGTTCTACACGTCAGCATCGTCCGAGAGGAGGGTTAATTAAGAGTAGCTCTACCTAATAACAATAAGATTCGATTTAAAAAGTCTAGATTAATAGGATAATCAAACATATGAGATAATAACTGAAATTGACTTCTTGGAGTACGTCTTTTATCTGCTTTAGTTCTTCTTTAGTGTTTATTACTTTTCTTTCAACACTTGTTTCTTTCCTTTGTTTTATTTTATGCAATCTAGTTTAAGGATAAAAATCAAATCTTTTATTCGAGAGTCTCGACAGGGTAGAATTATTAGGATTAGGGTATAAAACTAAACATATGAAATAATCTTTGTGGGATCGACCTTGTTTGCCACTACCTACACTAGCACCGTGCACTTGCAGTTTACTAGGTTAGAATTTAGTGCATCAGTGGGTCCAATATAGTATAACTTATTTTAACTAATTAGTATAACTTGTTTACCAGAATAGTATAATTTCTAATTCTTTAGTTTTGGGTCCGATATATACAACTAGTTTAACCAAAAAGTATAACTTATTTAACCGAAATGTATTATTTTCTTTCTAAATAGTATAACCTGCAAATCAAGAACAAAATAATATTAACAAACAAATAAAAATAGAAATAAAAAAATCCAAATAAAGTTAAAAAATTAAAATTATAATAAATTATATTAATTTATTCTTACTACTCAATTAGTTAATGTTTATATAATAATTAATATATATTTATATTAATAAACAAAATAATCAACCGAAAGGTGAGACCATGAAGTTAGAACTAGGAACCTCGGAAGAGCGATATCCATGCCTTCACTAATTTATATAAACATTATATAGTAATACACAAAAATACTGAAATGAAAATAGAGGTCACGAGATTTTAAACTGCTGACCTTAAGGAGATGGTTCTAGAAATATTATGACCCCCTAGAATTTCTCTCTCTAGATATTTTCTCTGACCTCAATCTAGTAACCACCTCTCACTTCTAGGCTTTCATGGCGTCGATTTCGCTCCCTTCAGCCTTTGGTATGCATGGGGTTTATCATGAACACCGATTGTCAATTTTTCCAACGGAAACATATATATTGTTGAAATAATGCAAGTTCATCTTGATCGGTAACTTTGCGAATGGATCTCCGTATACTATTAGATCGAAACTTGCTAGTTTTGGCCTTAAAGGTGTTGTATTCATTAGTTCAATTAATATCAAGCATGTGATGATTAAACTTTTTAATGAGGAAGATTTTCAGAGACTTCAAGCTCAATAGATTGTGCATGTTAGCGGTGTTGGATTTGTATACTGAAAGCAAAACCTTTTATATACAATGTTTCCAGTTATTCACTATTAATTTCCTATCTGATTCTGTTTACACTAATCACTATATATGTCCCTATATTTCTCTCTATAAGTACATCATATGGTGTGTTGTAGATCACAAAAGATCATATGATTGGTTAAACTTAATGAGATATAAAATATATATCACAACTGAGACAACTTGAGGACGAGTTGTTGGCATAGACTGCAGTATCAAGTAGGAATAGTTTATCTTGACTATTTACTTATACTGGTATGTCTTTACGTATTGATAGGATCACGGTGAGATAAGTTCTTCTGCCTGACAGTAGTGAAGAACGAGAGACTCGGTTACTTATTGTAATCTAAACCCCAAATAAGATTACAGTTATGTGTGCATGTCTGTGTGTCACTTTGATTTACTATGGGTGAGAGTTAAGTGCTAACTTTTTATACTCTGTATCTTGGGTGACAACAACTTGCATATGATAACTGGTAATTTATGTTTAGGTAAGCGTATCTATTTAGGATGATGATATCCCCTTAAGGAGTGCAAAAGGTTTATTGTACTAAACCCTGCAGGTTGATTAAGTTCAGGTACAATAATGAAGTTGAGTGGTACTACTTAAGGAATTAATAAGCAATTAATTAATTTAACCTGTCAGAGGCTTTAATTAATTAATGGATATTCGATATTTTAAATACGGGGATTAATTAAGTCTAATTCAAGCCTTAACTCAATTCGGGAATAAAGGGGTAAGTCAGTATTAATTCTTTAGTGGAATGAATTAATATGTATGAATTAATTATGTTCTGAGACTGAACATAGAAGAATTAATTCATAGTTAGGCCCATCTATATTTCTTGTATTTGATCCCTGGATTGGCCCATCAGGCTCCTAGCCTAGTAGGGAATTAAACTACCAAGCCAGGCCCACACTCAGTTATTATGTATTAAATACAGAACTCTCAGTCTGTGAAATATAATAGAAACAAGTAAAAATCACAACGCAGAGAAAAGAGACTGAGAGGGTGGTGGCGGCAGTATGGACTCCCACACTTGAGATTTCTCAAAGTTCGTCGTCCATCCGGCATTGAGGATCGGGCAGGGATACAGTCTAGAAGGTCAATCCTGGAGTCTAACATCAAATCGTTGTGCACTCGATTCTCAGGTCAACTCTAAAACACCTATGTGTTGTATTTAAATTAATAGATGCATGTTTAGGATTAATCAATGTGTATATTAAATTATGACAACCAAGAAGGTCCTAGGAAAATTTGGAAATTCCTACAATTGGTATCAGAGCCTGGATCAACTTTCTTGGCTCTGTTAGATATAATTCAACTATTGATTATATGTGCGTTTATTTTATTGTCGTTCCTCGTGGCTCAATTTATATTGGTACGTCATGTTTGTTGACGTTGTGATTGTAATTCACCATGAGAAAATCCGTGGTTAGAATAGGTTCATTTTTTCTTTTATTTTTGTTGAAAAATATGTAAAAGTCGAAGAACGAAGACGAAGAACACGAAAAATGCAATAACCCGGCAGCAGCAGCAGCCGGAGCCCGACAACAGGCAGCCGGCGCTCGACAGCAGGCAGCAGGCGCCCGACGCGCGGTAGCAGGCAGCAGCGGCGGCGACTAGGGTTTAGCAGATCGTTGTCGTGCACAAGCCCGGGCGCGCGCGAGGCGCTGGGCTTCGGCTCGACAGCCCATCGGCCCACTCAACTCCTCTTCAACCCGATGTTTCATTTTAGCCCTATCCATACCCGAGTATGCGAGGCCCGACGTGTAGGCCCAAAAGCTTGAAGACCTGTATTTTCTAAATTATGTAATAATTTAGGATTTATTTTTTTTCCATGGTGAGCCATGATGAACGAATTTTATTTATTTTTATCATTTTTTTTTCGCTCGATGGATGTTTGATATTTATTATTATGTCAAATATGTCTACTTGATTTATTAGTTGCGCTTAGACTATCATGCTAGGAACATCACATATTATTAGCATATTTAAATTCTCCGAGCATGGTTTACTTGTTGAGTTTAGTTTTATTTATGCTTCAGGTTACGTGTTGTTGCATGGACAAACCTTTTAAAGTAAAAGATTAAGCAAAACAAGACTTTTTTTATATTTCCTTTAAAATAGTCAAAGACCTCTACAACCAGTCTCAAGGCAAAGTGGATAATAATATTAGTAAACGTCCACACGCGTGGCTTGCTAATATTTATTATTCATAAGTTTGCTAGCTGAGACATCTAAATAAATCTTTTAATTCCAATAGAAAAGTGGGAGTTACAAGCGTAAACATCCACACGCGTGGCTTACATGTATAATTTTCACAAGTTTTCTAGAAACATGGAATTAAAAGGGATAACAAAGGTTAAATAAGTTGGAAGCGACATGGTCCGCGTAAGTGTATCAAATCCAATAATTTATTTGCAAGGGTTAGGTTGTGGTCATTGCTTAGATATTATTTTAAGTACAACTTCCCGAGAAGTCCCTTCTTAATAATTATATGGTCTAGTTTAAAGGTCCAATTATTAATTTCATTTATCAAAAGGATAGGTTGACATGGATTGAAATTAAATGACTAGATGTTTTAGTCTGGCTGAGGGGTTTACATATAAACGTCCACCCGCGTAGCTTATATGCAGAATCTTTTTGGTCTATTGAGGATTCTATCAATATTGTTTTATCAAAAGGTTACTATATTGTTGTTTCAAATTATATGTGATTGTGTTCTTACATGTTTATTGTTCATATATTTTCATATATGTCTTTGTCATCTGTCATCAATATTCTCGCACAACACCCTTTAACCGGTCCTAACTATAAAGAATGGAAACGTAATCTGGAGTATATTCTTATCGCAGAGAAACACTATTTTGTGCTAGTTACTCCTCGTCTAGATCCCCTTACTGATCAGTCCACTAATGAGGAGAGAAAAAGCATGATAGGTGGCATAAGTCCAATAATGTGGCTAAATGCTACATTATGAACACTATGTCATCCACTTTGCAGTTCCAGCATCAGGCCATGGACGATGCCGCTGGCATCATGCTGAACCTTCAAGAGGTGTATGGGGAGACGGACAAAGCTGCTCGGTTTGACTTAATGAGGCAAATCATGGAAAGTCGGATGAACGAGAGCAGCTCAGTGCACAATCATGTCATGCATGTGATTAACCTCATGGACAATCTTGACTTGATAGGAGGAGGTATCGACGGCGAGGCCAAGGTCGATATCATTCTCAACACACTTCCCAAATCCTTTGAGAACTTCCGTCTCAATGCTGTTATGGCTAAGAAAGACTATACTCTTAATCAGTTACTCAATGACCTAGTTACATCAGAAGGGGTTATAGGAAAGGGCACACAGGCTTTGGTCACTGCCAATGGGCTCACTGTTCCACCGAAAGGTGGAAACAAGAAAAAGAGGCAAAAGGGCAAAAAGGCCAAGGAAAATAGTGGGAATAAAGTAGCGGGCCCTAGTGGTGGAGTAAAGAAGCCCAAGGGAAAATGCTTCAAGTGCGGTAAGACTGGGCATTGGAAGAAAGATTGTCCGGTGCTAAAGGCAAAGGACCAAGATACACCATTAGCTTTAGTAACTGAAACATGTTTGGCCTCTATTTCTACTCATTCGTGGATAGTAGATACGGGTGCGATTGATTATGTTTGTTACTCCTTGCAGGGCTTTCAGCCGACAAGGCAACTTAAGGATAGCGAGATCACTATCTCCATAAGCAATGCAACAAGGGTCGCAACAATTGCAGTTAGAGATTTTTCTTGCTGCTTTAATAACACTGTTTTAGTTTTAAGAGATGTTTTGTTTGAGCTGGATTTTCGGCGGAACTTGATTTTAGTTTCGAAACTTTATTGTGATGGATATTCAGTTGTTTTTGATAGTAATGTTTCTATCATGAGAAATGACGGAGTTATCTGCACTGGTGTTTTCAGCAATTCTCTTTATACTATAACTTGTCTGCATAATACCCAAAACTTAGTTGCATCTACTTCATCAAACCTAAAGAAAAGAAAGTTATCTTCTCAAGAGGATCAAACACATCTTTGGCACCTAAGATTAGGTCACATAAGTCTAAACAGGATCCAAAGACTAATATCTGATGGGGTGTTGGATACATTCCAACCAGTTCAGACTCGAGTCTGCGAATCTTGTATAGAAGGAAAGATGTCGACAAGGACTTCTAAGGCAAAGGGGAGTAGGGCCAATGAGGTGTTAGAGTTGATCCATTCTAACTTGTGTGGACCGATGTCCACTCAATCTCGTGGAGGGTATGAGTATTTCGTCACTTTCATTGACGATTACTCAAGATACGGATACGTTTACCTACTTCACCGTAAGTCTGAATACAGGAATTTTAGGCAGAAGTGGAAAAGAAGTTAGGGAAAAGTATCAAGTCATTGCGGGTCTGATCGCGATGGCGAATACCTCAGCAACGAGTTCCAACAGTACTTGTCAGAGGTTGAGATTACATCCCAATTGACTACACTGAGTACTCTGCAACAGAATGGTGTAGCAGAGAGAAGAAATCGAACTCTACTTGAGATGGTTAGATCTATGATGAGTTATGCATCTTTGCCCATTTCGTTCTGGGGATATGCTTTAGAAACAACTTCTTATCTGTTAAACCTGGTACCATCCAAGTCATTGCCCAAGACCCCTATCGAGCTACGATTTGGGCGCAAGCCTAGCTTGAACCATATAAAGATTTAGGGCAGTCCAGAACACGTGTTGAACAAGGATGCTGACAAGTTGGAATCTAGGTCAGAGGTGAGATTATTTATAAGGTACCCAAAGGGTGGTTATATCTATAGTCGTAATGATCAGAAGATCGTTATTATTATTAGCACTAACACCCGATTCTTAGAAGTGGACAATATGATTAATCACAAGTCTAGAACAGGCAATGCCCTTCAAGAACTCGAAGGGGATGTCAATACGATTCCACTTCCACAGCCACAAGTGCAAGAGTCAATAATACCAGCACAACCTGTTGACATAATGCCTACGCAGCCTCAACGTAGTGGGAGGGTTGTTCATCAACCTGATCGATACATGTTTGTGGGAGAATCTTCGGATTTGATCCCAAGAGATGGACATGCTGATCTAGATCCCTGGACATACGCCGAGGCAGTAAGTGACGTAAATGCGAAAGAATGGCATCTCGCTATGGATTCTAAATTTGAATCCATAACTACTATGGATGTATATGAGAAGGTTGTACTGCCAGATGGTTGTAAAGCTATAGGCAGTAAGTGGGTATACAAGAGACAGAGAGGAGGGGATGGAGAGGTCACGGCTATAAAGCTAGGCTAGTAGCAAAAGGGTATACCCAGATCGAGGGTAAAGACTACGATGAAACCTTTTTGCCGGTGGCAATGCTCAAGTCCATTTGGATCCTTCTCGCCATAGCAGCTCACCTAAACCTTGAGGTTTGGAAGATGGATGTCAAAACCGCTTTCTTAAACAGTTACCTTGAAGAAGGTAGGGACATCTATAATACAGCAACCAGAGGGTTATGTGAGGGAAGGCGAAGAGCATCTAGTGTGGAAGCTCAAGAAGTCCATTTATGGATTTACTCAAAGTGAAAACTAGAGTTGTGTGTATCGCTTAGATGTAAATGTAGATAAAGTATTTCTTGCACTTTATGTAGATGATATTCTCCTAGTTGGCAACAACGTGGAGGTATTATCAGACATAAAAATATGGTTATCCGAACAAGTTCAAATGAAGGGCTTAGGAGAGGCAGCTTACATTCTTGGGATCGAAGTTATACGAGATCGCAAGAAAACAATGTTGAGCTTATCCCAAGCAGCCTATATTGATACTGTGATCACTCGTTTAAGCATGCAAACCGCTAAGAAAGGATTTCTACCTTTCAGACATGGCATTCCACTTTCTAAGGAGATGTGTCCTAAGACACCTAAGGAAAAGAGGAAATGAGACAGGTACCCTATGCTTCCACAATAGGTAGTCTTATGTATGCCATGCTATGCACGAGACCCGATATCTGCTATGCAGTTGGCATAGTGGCAAGATATCAGTCTAACCCTGGACAGGCACATAGGACTGCGGTAAAACATGTATTCAAGTACCTCAAGAGGACTAGAGATTACAGGCTATTTTACCAAGCAGATAGTCTAGATCCCTTGGGTTATACAGAATCAGATTTCCAGGCTGATCGGAACAAGAAAAGATCTACCTCGGGATATGTGTTTACCTTGGGAGGAGGAGCTGTTTCATGGAGGAGTGCAAAGCAGAGATGCATTGCGGACTTCACTATGGAATCCGAATATGTGGCCGCTTCAGAGGCTGCTAAGGAGGCAGTATGGCTCCGGAACTACCTCTTGGATCTAGCTGTGGTACCTAGTTTGCCTGAGAGTATCACAATCTACTGTGATAACTCAGGTGCAATGGCAAACTCAAAGGAACCCAGGACCCACAAGGCGACTAAACACATAGAGATAAAGTACCACATAATACGAGAAATCGTAAAATGAGGAGATGTGCGAATAGAGAAGATTTGTACGACAGAGAATTTGGCTGACCCATTCATGAAGAGCTTACTACAGAAAGTCTACGACAAACATATTCAGGGACTAGGGCTCCTATTGATGCCACCCTCTTAGTAAACTTTCAGTATAAGTGGGAGAATGTAATAGCTAGATAGTTAGACACCTGGTATACTAAAAGTTTGCTTTAGTATAAGTGGGAGATTGTTGGATTTGTATACTTAAAGCAACACCTTTTATATACAATGTTTCCAGTTATTCACTATTAATTTCCTATTTGATTCTATTTACACTAATCACTATATATCTCCCTACATCTCTCTCTATAAGTAGATCATATGGTGTGTTGTAGATCACAGAAGATCATATGATTGGTTAAACTTAATGAGATATAAAATATATATCACAGATGAGACAACTTGAGGACGAGTTGTTGGTATAGGCTGCAGTATCATGTAGGAATAGTTTATCTTGACTATTTACTTATACTGGTATGTCTTTACGTATTGATAGGATCACGATGAGATAAGTTCTTCTACCTAACCTTAGTGAAGAACAAGAGATCTCGGTGACATACTATAATCTTAACACTAAATAATATTACAGTTATGTGTGCATGTCTGCGTGTCACATTGATCTACTATGGGTGAGAGTTAAGTGCTAACTATTTATACTCTGTATCTTGGGTGACAACAACTTGCATATGATAACTGGTAATTTGTGTTTAGGTAACCGTATCTGTTTAGGATGATGATATCCCTTTAAGGAGCTCAAAAGGTTTATTGTACTAAACCCTGCAAGTTGATTAAGTTCAGGTACAATATGAAGTTGAGTGGCACTACTTAAGGAATTACTAAGCAATTAATTAATTTAAGCTGTCAGATGCTTTAGTCAATTAATGGATATTCAATATCTTAAATATAGGGATTAATTAAGGCTAATTCAAGCCCCGACTCAATTCGGGAATAAAAGGGTAAGTTAGTATTAATTCTATAGTGGACTGAATTAATATTTATGAATTACTTATGTTCTAGGCTGAACATAGAAGAATTAATTCATAGGTAGGCCCATCCATATTTCTTGTATTTGATCCCTTGACTGGCCCATCAGGCTCCTAGCCTAGTAGGAAATTAAACTACCAGGCCAGGCCCACACTCAGTTATTATATATTAAATACATAACTCTCGATCTGTGAAATATAATAGAAACACGTAAAAAATCACAGAATAAAGAACATAGAGTGGGGCGGCGATGTTAGTATTGGTTCCCACACTTGGGATTTCTCAAAGTTCATCGCCCATCCGGCGTTGAGGATCGGGTAAGGATACAGTCCAGAAGGTCAATCCTGGAGTCTAACATCGAATCATTGTGCACACTTTTCTCAGGTCAACTCTAAAACACGTATGTGTTGTATTTAAATTAATAGGTACATGTTTAGGATTAATCAATGTGTATATTGAATTATTAGAACCAAGAAGGTCATAGGGAAATTCATAAATTCCTACAAGCAGATACTCGATAAGAGTGTTCAAGTGGTCAACGAAGTTTGACGTTAAGTTAGAAGCTTGTTGGTTCCAGTTTGGATCTCTCTACCAGAACATCCTTTCCATATTTTCATTTAAAAAAATTATATTGGATTGTTTCGTTGGTTGATGTCCACGTCAAGATCTAACAAATGACTTGACTAGGCTTGGTATGGCAAGAGTTTGTGTTGAGTTGGACTTATTGAAACCAAGGTTCGATGAAATTTTGATTGGTTGCGGCAATACATTGTGTAATAAGAAAGTTTTGTATGACGAATTCCTACATACTGCTTTTAATGTAAACATTTAGGTCATAAGATGGTGGACTGCTTCAATGATGAGTATAAGAAAATATTATAACATGCTTAACAAAAAAAAGGGCAGATCCTACTGATATATATGAGAAGAAGTGGATTCCTAAGAAGAATCCAGAGGGTGAGAGGTACAATGTGAAGGAAAAAATATGAGGGTGGTAGTAAAATAGGAAAATAAATTGGATGAGCAGGTTCAAATGTTTAATAGACCTCTTGAGGCTGATAAGAATGTGAATGGTCCCAATGATGTAAACTTGATTGGTAATAATTCTAGTTTGGGGCTAAAGTGGATGTATTGTGATCGGTCCATATTTTACCAACTACCCGTAAATGCACGGTGTAGTTAATAGCTTAGTGGCAAGCAAGGTCATGGATACAACTCCTAACAGTGCCTAGGAAATATCCTCATATTATTCTCTATCCTTTGGGTCTCCTGAATAATATGTTGTTTGTTGTTTGGTCACCCTACCTCCCAGTATTTTGGATATCAATTCCTATGTGCTAGAATTAGGTTATCAAGCTATTCTAATAGTAATCAGCACATCAAATAATAATTGAATGCATATAAATCTAGGATAAAACATCAACGTCTAATTTACATGTGAAATCTACTTTTTAAATCCTGAGATAATAAGCCACCACTCCATTATAAAAACTGTAAAAACAATATATTGAAATGAGAACATGTCTAATATATAAGGAATTAAAATAATACAGATCATCGGAGAAAGTAGACGATAAAACGAAGTGCTCTAGATGGATATCCATTACTACACTCCTCCTTCCTCAGTTCTCTAAAACTATTCTAATTCTCTCTTGTTACTCTCTACTATATATCTCTCTTCTCTAGAGTCTAAGTTCATATAGAAGTAAACAACATTAGGTTAATGCAGGGATAAATGAGATATGGGCTTCTCTTCATGCACAACCTTGAAATTCAAATGGCTTTTTCCCGGCCGTGCAAATGCTCCTTCCACCGATTACTTCCTTTCTTTGCTCTTTTGGCCAACTCGACTCCATTTTAGGTCGATTCAAAATATCCTTTCAGCCCAGTCAGTTGAATTCTTCCATCCAATCCCTCTCTTTACTTGATTTGCATCACGGTTACACAATTACCCTAAATATGATCCATTTTGTACTTAAATAACTACAAAATCAACAAACAAGTAAAATCCACCAAACATTTAAAATGAGGGCTTGGAAATATAATTTTGCATTCTTTAGCTATGATTCTATGAGTAAGTGATAAAAATTACGTAAAATATAGAGCGATCATAATTCCCCAAGCTTTATCCGTTGTGCGTCCCCGAACTACAAACAAAAGAAGACAATGAAACTAGAACATGTACAACCTTTATTATGGATCGGTAGTGATATATATTGCTTCATGCTTAATTTTGAAAAATATATACAACACATTATTATAGACAGGTAGTGAGAGACACAGTTCAGCTACTCGGAGCGAAATCCCCCTTAGTAAATGATCCTAGCAAGGTATGTGCGTCCCTGTTCACTTAAGTGTATAAAATGGGAAATATTCGCTCATCAAGTTGTATCATGCATACGACCTACTATATGCTAGCATATCATCGAGCCCTTTATCGCACTTAAATGTATGTAACTTGGAATCACAACGTACTTTCTATTTGGTCTTAATGTAGGCTCTTTGGACAAGGTGGGATAGATATGGATAAAGAGACTCGACTTGGGCTTATTGAGTTAGCTGCACTTAACTACTCCATCTAATGATATTGTCCAATCCATTCATATCTCAGTAAAGCTAAATAAAAAATGGAGGCTGGAAAAGCTGATAAGATCAGGTACAAGGCAAGGTTGGTTGCCAGAGGCTTCACTCAAAGGGAGGGCATTGATTACAATGAAGTATTTTCTCCAGTAGTGAAGCATTGCTCTATCAGGTTACTTCTATCAAAGGTCACTCAAGCAGACTTGGAATTACAGCAGCTAGATGTCAAGACAGCATTCCTGCATGGAGATCTGGTTGAAAAGATATACATGAACCAACCTGAGGGCTTTGTGATTCCTGGAACTGAAGAGAAGGTTTGTTTTCTCAGGAAGTCACTCTATGGGTTGAAACAAAGTCCCAGGCAGTGGAATAAGAAGTTCAATGAGTTCATGATGGGAGCAGGGTTCATTAGAAGCTTATATGACAGCTGTGTATACTTTAACAGAGGTTCAAGAGCTGAACAGGTGTTCCTGCTGTTATATGTGGATGACATGTTTATAGCCAGCAAGAGCAGTGACAAGATACAACAACTGAAAGGAAAGTTGAATTCAGAATTTGACATGAAAGATCTAGGGGAAGCCAGGAAGATTCTAGGAATGGATATCATTAGAAGGAGAGAGACTGGAACATTATGGCTATCACAGAAGCAGTATCTGGAGAAGGTTGTGGAGAGATTCCACATGCATGAATCCAGACCAGTAAGTATTCCAGTAAATCTGCAGATAAAGTTATCCAAGGATCAGTGCCCAAAGACTGCAGCTGAGGAGATTCACATGAAGAATGTTCCATATGCCAGTAGGGTTGGCAGTTTAATGTATGGAATGATATGTAGCAGGCCAAACTTGGCTTATACTGTGTCTCTTGTAAGCAGATATATGTCAAACCCTGGGGAATCACATTGGGAAGCCTTAAAACAGGTGTTAAGATATCTGAAGGGGTCTGTCAGTATGGGTTTGAAATTCCAGAGACAAGAAGCAAATGCCACACCTTTGGTAGGGTATGTTGATGCAGACTTTGCAGGAAATCTGGATACTAGAAAATCCATTACAGGGTATGTGTTTACTTTGTATGGTACAGCAGTGAGTTGGAAGAGTGTGCAACAATCAGTGGTTGCATTGTCAACAACAGAAGCAGAGTTCATTGCATTAACTGAGGCAATCAAAGAAGCTTTATGGCTTAAAGGAATTCTCAAGGACTTGGGAATAAGACAAAGTTGTGTTACTATTCAGTGTGACAATCAGAGTGCACTTCATTTAGTGAAGCATCAAGCATTTCATGAAAGGTCTAAACATATTGATGTTAGACTTCATTTTTCAAGGGATATAATTGAAGCTGGATCTGTTGAAGTCAAGAAAGTGCATACTTTGGACAATGCGGCAGATTTTTTGACTAAGGCAGTTCCTAGAAGTAAGACGGTACATTGCTCAAGCCTGATAAGGCTTGAACAGTGTGTTTAATCCTGGAAGAAGAGAAGACAATAAGAGGTGATGAAATGCACTTAAATTCATTGAGGTGGAGATTTGTAGGTATCAATTCAATTTCTTCAAGTGAACATGAAGTGTAGTAGAGGTTGAGTAGGGTCAGGAACCGGGTCTGGGGTGGGAAGAACTGGCCGGAGAACCGGGATAAATTCAGTTCAGATTTGGAAGGTATTTGATGAACCGAGCTTGCAGCGGTTATAACAGAAATCTGCAATGGTTTTGGACTGTTGCATGAAAAACCGTTGCGGAAGACTCGTAGCAGTTTAGAAAACAGTTGCAACTAATTTTGATTTCAACTCCCAGAGTTTCTTGATTCGAGCTTAGCTTGTTATATACATTTGTTCAACGTGTAAAGAAGAGTTGATACACGTAATTTTCCCTCTGAAAACACTACTCAATCATTAGAATTAGAGAGCTAGGGTTCTTGAGAATTCGGATTGTGAATTGGGACTTCTAGTTTTCTGGATTGTTTCTTGTAATTGATTGTTTAGTTGAGTGAATTGAGGTGTATAGAGCCTCCGTGGATGTAGATCACATTGATCGAACCACGTAAAAGCTTGTGTTCTTCATTTTATTTCTATTTTTGCGTTCGGTTTCTAGTGGTCGTTTTTCAATTTGTTTTTCATTCATTTCTGGTTTGAACTTGTTGTTTGTGTGTTATAAGTGTTCTCAAACCTAACAGATTTGAATTCTTACATTTCAAATCCTAATACAAATACAACCCTAAGAAATCATAAAATATCCACCCATTCTATTAGCTTGAAAATGACAAATCTAACATCATGGTCAGATAAATATCACAACTCATTTAAATTTAAATAAGATATTAAAATAGTATGACATTTAAGATAAGCAACCAAGTTATGTATAGGCTAAATTTGATTGACAAACCTGAAAATTAAAAAATCAATAGCACTAAGTGCCTCAAGAAAAAGAGTATAATCTCTTTAAACTAACTTGCAAACATAACATAAAACCAATGGTCAATCTATATCAAGTGAAAATAAAGTCAATAATATACAAAGAAACTATTTCCATCTAAATATGGCACATGAGTTTACTGTTGCCAATAATTACAAATGCTGATATAAATTTTATGGGCAAGTAAGTGAATCGGTAAATAAGTTATTTTTCAAGATATATATTTCATAAATTGAGAAAGTAAATTATGAACCATATCAGATGTTAACATATCTATTAGGAGCAAAGAATACTTATAAGAAACATATTTAAAGTATTTGATAACACATTAATCATTGCAAATAGTATTTCCAATTTCTAGTTTAAAAAGATGAAGACATAATGACCCAAGTATAATAACAACTAATAGGACACAACTGTTTACAAAGTTGTTGATATAAAGCACCAACATATTCTTTTTTAACCGGAGATATAATACTCACACTCAACAACCAATATTGTATCTCTTTCTTAGTACCCATCTCATCATCATTGGTCTAGTCCAGTTTGATTATTTGATCCTGAGAGAAGCTTCATTCTCATCTTCATAGCAAGCATCACCATCTCCTTTGCCTTGCTCTATATTTGAAATGAGAGACACGTAAACTTGGTAGGGAAGATAAGCTAATAATCTTCTATAGAAAACTAAGTTTCCGATGTCAAAGGTAAGAGAGATATAGGTTGCAAAATATGTACACACATTATGATCAGAAGTTATATTAAAAAGAGATATACACCACCAAAGCTCTAGTTATCCTATTTTGGAGGGACACATAAGTGTCACCTCCGAAGACGTGTATCACCTTGCAGTCCCTGTTCATATATGCCATCACGACAGCCATCGACACTCAGAATTCATAACCATTTAACAACAAGGCCCCTGCAATTCTCACTGAAATCTGCTCATATTCCACCAAGAACAGCCCAAAATCGACTTGTACTCAAACCCTTCCAAAGGCAATCCCTCGACAAACCTTCTCGTATACCTCTGCAGCGCCTCACAACATATTTTGGCCGCCCTGATGCCCCCAAGCTTTGCTTATAGTGAATATGAGGGGATTCTACTACATCAACCCAGGGCATAACTTTAAGTCAATGATTCCCTGCTATATTTTATTATGTCTATCAACAATATCTGAATTTTCGGATTCGCCTTTTAGATAAATGATACGCTTATATTATTTTTTCCGTGAAATTAGGAATTGATTTATATAAAGGAACAATATAAATTTAAACTTTCAAAACATAATAGAAAAGATTGGATAAGGACGAATTTGAATTTTTTAATCTCTTACGAAAATAGTAACTTACAAAATGGACGGAAAAAATTAAAACTTTCTAAAATTAGCTGACTTCGCTTATTTTATATATATATATATATATATATATATATATATATATATATATATATATATATACATAAATAGGGTTTTGACCTTGTCTCCACTAAATAAAGAAAAATATTAAGAATACATATCTATATCTCAATAGGACTCCTATTATGAATCAAATTCTTACTCTCTTACTTAATAAAAATAAAATATTTATATTAATAATTTAGGGATAATTCTTAATAATTAATGACAAGCTATCCAAAATTGCTTATGTTATAAAATTATTATATTCAAATCAATAGCACGTAGGAACACATAAAATAAATTTCAAGTATCATTTATCACACCAAAGTGCATAATAAATTGATGACCACATAAATGCATGTCTAATAATCACCTTTGCTAAAAATTAGGATGTCACAAATTCCTAGCACACTTGCTTTACGACATGAAAATGCCACCAGACATTTGTTTTATCTGTAAGCCTAGGAAAAAATGATACTTCACCTACCACTAACCAGGCTCATTTCAAATGAGGAAGAAATAGCTTGAACTAACTCATCAAGTATAACTTGTGAGGTCGAACCAAAAACTGTATCATCTACATAGATTTGAGCAACAAGGATGGAAGTTTCTGTTCATTTTTGTCAAACTGCCCTCTGAAAAAACCAAATTCAATGAGGAATTCATTTAAGCGGCCATAACAAGCTCGAGGCACTTGTTTCAAACCATATAGGGCTTTCTTAAGCCAGTATGCATGATCTGGTTTGAAAGGATCCTTAAAGCCTTTTGGCTACTCAATGTATACTTTCTCATTTAATCTGCTATTTAAGAATGTAGCCTTTACATTCATTTGGTGCAATGTGATTCCAATATTGACATGCAATTTCTAGGAGTAGTCAAATTGACTCGATTCTAGCAACAGGTCCAAAGGTTTCATCGATAATCCACCCCCATAACTTGGGTATAGCTTTGAGATATTAATTGTGCCTCATTACGAATTACCTTTCCTAATTCATGAGTTTTTTTCTTAAAGATCCATTTTGTACCTATGACATTAGTATCCAAGAGCCTCGGCAGAAGATACCAAACACCATTTTGAGTGAACTGTTCAAGTTCCTCGTGCATGGAATAGACCCAAAAATGGTTTTTAAGAGCCTCAACAACATTCTTAGGTTTAATTAAAGAAACAAAGTCGGAAAGATGTACCTCATTTCATGTGGAGAACATGTAAACCAAACTAACAATGTTTCAGGTTCGCACTGCTTACCAAAATTTCCTATCACCTGAGATAATGGATGATCATTTCTAACTTGTGCATGAGGATCACAAAAACTTGTAATGTGGAGATTTGTATCAGGTTCATCGTCAATTTCCTCGTTAAGTTCGATTTGAGTGATAGAATTTGGTCAGTGGGTTGAGTCAACCGCTGGATTGACTACAGTTTCATTTTCAACTGCTTTTGGATCATTAATCAAATCCTCTACATCATCTTGTTCAGTCTTTTTTGTAGCAACATCATAATCATCAAAAACAACATTGAACAAATCTTCGATGCTTCTAGTACGAAGATCATAAATCCTATATGCATGACTATTTAAAGCATAACCAAGAAAATTCCCTTTGTCGCTTTTAAAATCGAATTTTAAAGGATTATCTCTATCATTCAAGATACACGACCAAAAACATGAAAGTAGTTACAATTAGGCTTCCCTCCTTTTAAGATCTGATACATGGTCATGGTGGTGCCTAGTCTTAAGTACACACGGTTAATAATATGACATGCAGTGTTCAATGCTTCAGGCCCAAAAATCTTTGCAAGCCTTTTAAAGCTAAGCATCACACGTGCCATTTTTTGTAGGGTGTGATTTTTCGTTTCAGCAACTCTGTTTTGCCAAGGAGTTTTAGAAGATAAAAACTCTTGAAAAATACCTTTTTTTTTTCACAAAACTCAGATTTAGAAGTGTTTTCAAATTCTTTTCCATGATTGGATCTAATGCAAGCAATGGTGGCACTTTACAGTGCTTAAATCTATTAAACAACATTTTGAATGATTCAAAGGCATTTAATTATTCACGCAAGAAAAACACCCAACTAAATCGCAAAAAATCATCAACTATCACGTACGAGTACCTCTTACCTCCTAAACTTTATAATTTTATAGAACCCATAAGATCCATATGAAGTAGCTCGAAACATCGAGTTATAACGACAGGTTGACATAGGTGTTAGACAGCCTCGTGACTAACACGAGTCTGTTTACCCTTTTGGCAATCACCACAGATAGAAAATTTATTTCTTCTCAAGTTTAGGGATATCTTTTATGGCTTCAAATTTCCCCAATTTGTCCAAATTTTGAAAGTTCACATGTCTCGTCTTTTGACGCCACAAAACCGTGTCACCAATTTGGGCTCTATTGCACCTCAGTTCACCAACTAGCAATTATCAGTTGATCTTCGACCAGTCATAACCCGAGGGTTTAAACGATTGAATACATCACATGAGTTGTGTGTGAACTTAACTTGTAAATCATTATTGCACAATTAACAAATACAAATCAAATTAGCAAATAGTCCTCCACATGATACACATTACGTAAGTTAGGGAAACCTACAACATTTAGAGATCCTTATCCAAAAATTTGTCCACTAAACCCTCCTCCATAGGTCACAAGGCCTCCTTCCCATGGCACATAATTAGCTAGGAAATTCTTATTTCCAATCATGTGGCGAGAGCAACAACTATAAAAATACTAACAACTTGAGATGTTAGTTCTTAAAGTAGTAAATGCAACATTGCATGTTAAATCAAATTTAAGAACCCTCATTTGTCTTGGAGAAGATTTTGGTTTTTGGTCAGTCTGGTTACTACAGGGGTTGGACAACTTTTGAGTCAACCCCTTATCCTTTTTTACATCATATCTCATCATTAGGCAAAAAGATTTAATATGACTAGGATTTAGCAGTAATGACAGATGATTTTTTTATTCTTTTACCTTTTTGTTGTTTAGGTGATTTAACAGTTTCATCAACACAGTTCATCTCACCCTCTCGAAATAAAGGTAATCCATTACTACTTACTATATTAGTTTCCCTAGACTCATTATAACCTAAACCAGCATGATCATTCCTACCAATAGCTTAGACTTCATCAAGTTTAGAAGTACTTGTGTTTAACCTTTAAAAGTTTCAGATGCTTCTCCCAATCTGACCTTTGCAACTCCAACTTCTATATCCTTTCTAGTCAAGAGTACCTCCAAACGTGTCACTAACTGACGGAGGTTGTCATTGTCTTCATTCAGTTTTCTCATGTCTTCACATTGATGTTTCCAATTTTTAAGTAGCTCGAAATAGACCACTTTCATTTCTTCCACCACTTTAATTTTTTTATCATCACTCACCCCCTCTATTTTTTTTTTTCAACAGAAGTGTTGAAGTAGAATAAGTTGAGATAGTAACTGAAGTAATACGTTACTAAAACTAAGCCAGGTTAGGTCAAACACTAACTTCACTTCAGTGTCATTAAGCGAGAAACTTTCTGCGATGGTTGACAACATAGTTGTTTGATCTGTCAGTGCTTCAAACTCCAGCTCATCATCATCACTTAAGGAGACCCAGTTAGTTTTGTTATATCTGCAAGGATGTTGGCACATTCATTTGCATAAAGTCTAAAACCCTTTCATGCACGACACTGAACCAAGTCCATGTTCTTAGATTTGTACCTCTGCTGATCTGAAAAAGCTCTTCGAACTAGTGGTGTCCTCTTGGGTGGTGGCTCCTTACGAGCAGAAGATCTTGGCATGTTTGAAGACTTATTCTTCAATCTCCTCATCATCAAATTGATCTTTCGTGTAAGTAAGGCAACATAAGCTCCCTTACTTATCTCTTTCGGAGGAGTAAGGCAACATTTGCGGCTATTGACTCCTTGGAAGATTCTCCATCTGAAATATGTGAAGCTACATTCTTCCTCCTGTACAACTTTTTTTCATGATTCTTGTTCCTCTTATATGTTTGAAGAATGCTCATGAGGTCATTGAATAGTGGTAGTGTTGTGAGCCTCTTTCAATGGCCGAGATTTTGACACTAAATCGATCGGGCAAAGATCGAATAACCTTAAGAAACAAGATTGTTATTGCTTATGGGGTCACCCAAATATGAGGCTTCATTAGTAATATCAAGGATCTTGCTAAAGTAGACTTGAATAGCCTTGTTTTTTTTCCATTTGAAGTTTCTTGAATCAATGTGTAACCATATGCAATTGTGACTCTCTAACACAATCATCCCCTTCACAGTAACGTTGAAGAATATCCCAGGCATATTTTTCCATTTTACAAAGTTTGATCAACCTGAATATATTCATGTCGACTACAAGAGTGATAACATTGAGAGCTCTTTCATTGTAGTTGGATGCTTCAACCTCTTCTCTTGTCCATTGAGCATCAGGCTTCTTAACCCTCTCACCATCATGATCAGTGATCATAGGAAACTTTCATCCTTAAAGAAAAAACCTCCAGGCTCTCATATCAATGGATTTGATATGAGACCTCAAACAGACCTTCAAATAATCATAATTGGATCCATCTAAAACTGGTAGTCTAGTCACAATAGTGGTATCCATGTTGGGCAACACATTATCAGGATCACGCTTAGTGTGTCAAGCAATGGCTTTGGAGCCAATTGAAAGTGTGTGTTCCTTTATAATATAAGGAGTTTGGTATGCGGTTTACCTCAAGCCAGAGTTTAAAACACGGTGGAAATAAAGATAACAAGCGATGTAAAATTTTCCACAAGTATTAAACAATTTTCGGATGCATTCAGGGAAAAAACACTCATGATAACTCAATGGCTTACAAAAAGATTAAAAATGTGAATTGAGACAGACTTCGATTCACACTTCTAGAATCATAACGTCTAAAAGGATGATTAAACAAAGTCTAGAGTACCAAATAACCTATCAAAAACTATCCTAATAAATATCCTGACAAAAGTGATTCGGATTCGTGAGGAATCTGTATGTTACTAAAACTGGACACTCAGATTGGATAGGAGGTTTACTAAACCCTCTAGACAACACAACAACAACACAGAGTAGCTCATTTCACCCGTATATTCGCATATCTTTTGTTGATCGTTGAAGCCCTATTTATAGGCCAACGAGTAGCTTGGACAACACTTCAAATAATCATCTCCTCCTACGGTTGTGGACGTTGGCAGTTAGTGGCCAACCACCCCGATACTTAGTGTGGATGAAGAAGACTCTATCCTCATTGTTTAGGACTTGTTCTTCGGCCTTTCTTTTCTCAACCGATTAGAATGGGTCTTCAACTCTTTTAAATTACTCCCATGTCCATGCAGTTATTTTAGCAATTCAACGCATATATCTCACATTAATTCAGCAAAAATAGTCCAAGACACCTTGGTATATAAAATCATATAAGTGTAGAAGCGTATAAAAGACAAAAAAACTAGATTGATAATTTAATTAAGAGTTTGAATACTCAGACCCTAACACACTACATAAGGTAGGATAATGTGATTCAACGAACGTAGGCGTAAAGGATACTATCACGAGGAAGGCATAGATTTTGATGAAACCTTTGCCCTAGCAGCCACACTAGAGGTTCTCAGAATCCTTTTAACCTATGATGCACACAGAAAATCTATGTATTAAATTTATAGTGTATTAAAGAAGGTACTATATGGCCTGAAGCAAGCACCTCGAGCTTGGTATGATACTTCCTTGCATTATCTAGTCCAAAGCGAATTCCACAAGGATGTTGTAGACAAAACCTTATTTAGAATCCAAGATGGTGATGGCACATTACTTGTTAAAATATGTGTCGATGGCATCATCTTTGGATCAACTAAAAAAGAGTTATGTAAGAAGTTCTCACAGCTGATGCACGGCAAGTTTGAAATGAGCATGATGAGAAAGTTAAGCATCTTTCTTAGGCTTCAAGTAAGATAGTTGGAGGATGACATTTTCACCAAACAAGTCAAGTATACAAGGGAAACTCTCCAGAAATTTGAGAAAGATAAATCTCCCTTGTTAAGTGTTTCCATAAGCACAACAACAAAACTTGAAA
Source organism: Ajuga chamaepitys (assembly GCA_958295605.1). Classification (NCBI taxonomy): domain Eukaryota; kingdom Viridiplantae; phylum Streptophyta; class Magnoliopsida; order Lamiales; family Lamiaceae; genus Ajuga; species Ajuga chamaepitys. The sequence goes on from OY282506.1 coordinate 16,788,303, forward strand.
AGATAAAGATGGAAATGATGTTGACATCATACAGTACAGAAGATTGATTATTTTTATATATTACAACAAGCAGACTTGACATATCGTTAACTACAAATACTTTTTTGCGATACCAAGCAGTACCCAAGGAGTCTGATCTCCAAGCAACAAAGTGAATCCTAAGATATCTAAATGGGCCAATTGGAGTTGGGCTATTGTATCCTAGAGATGGAGGTTTGAGCTAGATACTCGGATTATGACTTTTCTGGTTGCAAGATTGATCGCAAAAGTACAAGAGGAAGCTGTCAATTTCCTGGGAACAGACTGGTTTCATGGTTTAGCAAGAAGTAGCTATCTATAGCAACGTCTACAACGGAAGTAGAGTATATTGCTACTAGAAGCCGTGGTGCAGAAATATTATGGATTCAACAACAATCAAAGCACTATGGGATACTCACAAGAGAAACTCCTATTATGTGTCATAACACAAGTATGATTGCTATAACACACGACCCGGTTCTTCATTCAAGGACCAAGTACAGAGAAGTTCGACATCATGTTATCCACAATCATTTGGAAAAGAAGGACGTCACACTTGAAAAGATCCACATAGACATACAGTTAACTAACATCTTCACTAAACCTCATTGTGAATCGCATTTCAATATACTTCAGACCAAATTGGACATGTTACTTTTGTAGGAAATCCCCTGTAAGAAATGTATGTTGATTTGGGAAGTACTAAAATAGGCCGAAACAACTATTCGAAAGGAAATTATGTCCCCTACTAGAGTAAGGGGGATGTGGTAAGTGTTGCATGGTGATACGTTGCGTACGTATTGTAAGTATAGTAGTTGTGGAAACAATGTATAGTACCACTGTAAGCAAATACATGGTCATACATTGAAGCTTACTGCCCTAAACCTACACATAATGAGTATGTTGAACCCACAACTAATGATGAGTTTTTGGAGAGGGACGACGTGGAGGAGGCCAACCAAGTGCTTGTTAATGAGAAGGAACTAACGGCGAAAGAGGTACTCCAATGGGGCGTAATCTTAGAAATCATTGGATAGAGACAAAATTAGGATAAGCTGATGGAATTAGAACTCCAGTCAACATAGTACACAAATGATGAAGCCATGAAGAAAATAGGAATTTTTTACGATGTATGAGCTATGTTCCATCATTTTGGATGGGGCACGATGATGCAAGGAAGGTGGATGACGTACCCAAGGTTGGAGATGGAAATAATGAGTGGTTTTGAAGTACTAAGCGATGAAGAAACCAATATGCTTATCAAAATTAGGTTATGACTCAACAACAAGAACTAGAACTAACTGATAGTGATCTAGATGATATGTAGATAGTGAAGTGTTCGGGGCCTTACATCAAGCCTCCCAAACACGAGAAATAAAAAATTAGGGCAAGATTATTGAACATACACATGAAGTGATGGTCCACGACGAGAGAGAAGATAAATATTTTGAGATTAGGAACCCATTGTTCCGATACATATAGCAAGTCTTGACCAACACTTTATGTGCCCAAGATCCTAATATCAAGGTGAGCGACATATGGTGTATTATAAGAGTCGAGACTTCCAACCTTGGTACACACCTGATTGATCAGTTAGAAATGGCACCGAAGAATGAGAGGAAAAGAATAAGGATGGGGGGCATCTTAAGCCCAATGCATTATGGTTAGGAATAAATCTCTTTGAGTGGGATGAGTGGTAACCTCAACATCTCCTCATCACATAACTAATATGGTTAGGAGTTTCCCAAAGGTCGACAGGACCGAAAAATGGTCCTTAACTTAAAGATTGAACGACTCATGTTTCTTACTTCCGAACAAATTAGCTCATGAATGAGTCGCTGCATATGTAAGTTTCTAAAAATGAACTGCCAAAGAAGTCGTTTAAGGTCTTATGACTATGTGGTGAATGCACAAAAAGAGGAAAGTGGAGAAAAACGAGTCCTAAGGACACCTTTGACTAGAGTCGACATTAGAGCTTGGGATCGGACATCATTTGTCCAACGTCGGCTATTCTAAAAATTTCGATAACACGTCTAGCCATAGATGTAAAACATAGCAATGGGTGGGAAGCAACCCGTTGATTTTTTAATTCTCATGCATTTATATTTATGTTATTTTTCTTTTTCCATTTTAATGTTTTGTTTAGTTTTTTAGATAACTAAAAAGTAGGTACGAGAACAAGGACAACAACCTAAGTGCTAGGGTCAAAGGATGGACAAATTTGGAGAAAATGCGGAGCAAAAATAGATGAAATGAACGCTAGAGAAGTTCAGGGGTAGGATTTAACAAATGCACAATCGAGTAGCCTAAACGTGTAAGTTTGGGCCCCACCCCCCCCCCCCCCCCCCTAATTTGAATCCTTTCAATTACTTTAATTTTCCAAGACCTATACATTTAAAATTCTCCCAACTCACACACTTTCACATTGATAAAGCGCAACCCGGTTATCAAATGAACTCCGAACGAAATCAGTTTGTAACGTAAATCAATGCGAGAAACTTAAAGAACACAGGATGTACGTGGTTCGATCCGGAGATCTACGTCCACGGGCTTAAAATATCACCTGCCGAGGTGTTTCTTCACTATCCTTTTCAAGCTTACACGTAGTATTTTAGGAGTACAAAGTGCGAACCCTAATTCTGAGTACAATTCTCCTATTTATACTAAACTCAAACCCTAACTAAATCCCTACAATTACGCCTATCATCTCTGCATGGGAGTTGGAAGAAGATCGTGGGGATCTTACTTTCCAAATATGCCGCGATTGGGCTGCTCCAGGTTCATGCGCGCTTCTGGGCCGGTTGTTGAGCTTGCTTTCCTGGGCTCAGTTGCTTCGGGTCGGGTTGATCCGGCCCGGAGTGTTGATCCGACCCGGAGTTGCTGGGCCATACCTATCAGATACCCTCCCCACCAGCCATAGCGAGGGAGGAGCTACGGTTATAAGTAGGGTGAGGTGTAACAGGTGTTGAGTTTGAGCGAGGCAACGAAGCAGCGAGCAAGATGAGATGCTGTCAATGGCGAGCCGAAGTACCCCTAAGGTCCGAGAATTAGCTGGAGCCGAGATAGTCCACACCCGGAGTGAGGGGATCCGCGAGGACCAAATCGGACCGAACTGAATGACCCCGAGCTGAAGGAGTCGACCTGATCCGTAGTGAAGCACCCCGGGGGGAGGAAGTCGACCGGAGCCGAACTGGAGTACTCCGAGGGCAATAAGGTTTAGCGGAAGCGAACTGTAATTTGTCCGAGGTGAAGGAGACACCGGAGTGAGCCCCAAAACTTCCTGGCCAAGAATGAGGTTGATGTGACTGGCGGCGCCATCATGAGAGAGAGGGATGTGAAGTGACGCGTTTGGAGATTTCCAAGGAGCGTGTCCCCCACGCACCTTGGTAACTGTAATGCGCGTGACCATCACGCACGAATCTGAGACGCGAAATTTGAAAAGTCCAGATCTAGGCCGTTGATTCAAGAGTATATATATAGAAATAGTTGCACAGTATACTTCATCTTCCTCATTTGCGATTTGCAAGTTACAGAGAGCGGGGAAAAAGGAGATTCATCTGTGCATTTGTGATCCATCTCAAACCAAGACAAAGTAAGTATGTCTTCTTCTTCGTCTTCATCTTCACTTAGGGAGGTAGGAACCGATAAAGCCCCATTGAATGTACAGCCCATACGCTTTATTATTCCCGAAAGACGAGCGAATAGGATGCTATATAGGGAAAATTCTATGGAATCCGGCACCCAGGCAGTAGGATTTGGGGAATGTCTGGAGGAGGAATTCGAAGTGTCGGTGGTAGCACTGCAGATGACACGGGTGCAAATAGAAGCCCTGATCCCCTCATTTTACTTTCTGTTTAACTTAGAGTACATAGTGCCGGAGCCCGGCGACAGGGCTTGTTGCCCGCCGAAGGGCTTCATTAGCGTATATATAGATCATCTGAAGATAGGAATAAGATTCCCGCTATGGGACATCGTGGTGCAGCTGCTTAGGTACTATAACATTGCCCTGAGTCAATTAGTGCCAAACGCCGTGAGACAAGTAGTTGGGTTTACCGTGGTATGCAAAAATGCCGGGGTAGAACCTAGTGTAGAGCTGTTTAGGTTTTTCTTCCAGTTGAAGTCCTTCGGGAAATCAAAGGGCTGGTATTCCTTCAGCCACCGGGCCCAAGGCGGTTTAAAAGTACAAAACCCGAGCAAGGTGGAAGGGTGGAAGGAGAAATTTATATATGTAAAGACGGGGCTGGCCCTCCCGAGGTGGAGGAGGGAGGAGGTGTCGGACAATGCCCCAGTGACGGAGCCGGAGCCGGAGGTAGTGAGGTTACTCCGGCGATGTAGAGGGGGTCTCTCCCCCGGGGCCGGAGTCGGAAGCCGGGGCTGCCGAGGAGGGTAGGAACTCTGAAAACTGGTGATATTGGTATTTTGTGCAAGACTAACCTCAAATTTTTTTTTTTTTTTTTGTGCAGTGGGACGCTTTGGAAAGGAGTCTGCGGGAAGCCCCACGGGGGCCGTGGCAGCAAAGATGAAGGGGATAGCGATCGAAGTGTCCCCCAGAGGGAGGGCGTCACCCAGTCCGAGGCCATCAATGGGGTCGGAGGAACGGGTGGCGGCAACAGGGTCAACCCCCGGTACTAAAAGGAGGTCGGAACCATCCGTGAAACCTCCGGGGGCGGCCAAAAGACTCCGCACGGAGCAGAGCGCCGAGGTAAAGTTACATAATCCTTCGCTGAGGTGAAAACCTTGCGGATAGTTCTTGTATAGGGCTGATATTGACCCCAATTTCTTGTTTGTGAAGGGGCAGAGGCCCATAAGTGTGTTGGGTTTGGAGGGGGCGGATGCCGAGGAGCTGCTGCACTTGGCGCGGGGGATCATGGACCTCGGCCGAAGGAGCGAGAGGGAGGCCAAAAAGGAGTTGGCCGAGGTTGCAAGGGAGCTACGTGCGCGCAATGACAGATTAACGCAAGATCTGTCCAAGGCGCGCAAGAGAGCCGCCCTGGTGGAGAAGGAGGTCGCGCGGCTGCGCGAAGTGGAGGCCGAGGCTGGGGCACTTCGGGGGGAAACGGCCGAACTGCGGGCAGAGATAAAGGCCCGGGAAGCGGCTGTGGTGGACGGGCAAGAGGCGGTGCTGAGGGCGTTTGCCGAGAAGCTGTTCCAGACGAGCACTTTCCTCGATTTTCAGACTAACTTCGTCAGAGTTGGAGATGCGGCCACCCGATCAGTGCTGCTGGAGAAAATCAAGGAAGTCTATCCGAACGTGGACGTCTACCGTCCAGAGTTCGGGTATGACTTCAACGCCGTGGGAGGGGTAGAGGAGGTGTATTACGAGGCCCTGGCTCGTGTCCCGGAGTGGCCCCTCGTGAAGGCACTGGCGGAAAAGAAGAAGGTCTTAAATGCCGAGGAGATCTCAAACTGCGAGGTGGACCAAGATCAAGAGTTCTTGGCATTTCGTCGTGGTGAGTTCGTCCCAGAACCCCGGAACAAAGATCCACCTCCACGCATGGAGATCGCCGCGGAGGCCGCGGGGAATGAGGCAGGGGTGATCGGAGATTTGCAGGAGGTGGAGCACGAGGTGGATGAGGAGGACGGGGGGGTGCCGGAGGCAGTTGAAAGAACCGAAGAGGGGGAGGTCAGTCGTTCCCCGCAATTTTGATGCCCTGTCTTAATATAGTAGATGATAGAAATAATTGTAAGTCTGTTGTAAAAACCTTTGACAATGTATGCTCATCTTTTTGAATATAAAGTTGATTTGTCCATATGATGGAGTAATTGCCCAGCGATGTGTTGAGTTTTATCTTTTGCACTGATTGTGTTGTCCGATCAGGAGGATACCGAGGAGCTGCATAATACAATAAAGAAACTCATGCAGTCCTTAGACTAGTTCCGCGGGGAGAAGGATAACCTGAAAAAGCAAGTGGTTCCTCGGTTGGAGAGAAGGGTGGCCATAGCGGAGAGAAGGGCCAAAGAGGCCGAGGAGGCAAGAGCCAAGGCTGCGGAGAAGGCTAGAGACCAGGAACTGAAGTACTTGTCCACGGTGGCCGAACTGGACCGCGTCATTATCCATCAAAGGGAGTATGACCGGATACTAACAGAATACGGCCTGCTGACTTTTGAAGAGGTTGAGGAGCGGATCACCGAGATTCAAGGCGAAATCTCATCGCTGATGACGACTGGTCATGTTGAGTCCTCGGAGCTTATAAGAAAGCGGGAGGTGCTGGAGTTACTCCTGAATATGTACGAATGTCTGAGAGGACGTGGCAGGTGGCGGCACACTACCGAAGAGTATATCGCGAGCTCCAGCCGGGGCCAAGAGATTGCGAAAGCGTCTCGGAAGGGTAAAAAGAAACCGGTGGGAAAAGGCAAAGGGATACTAATCTAGGAGCCGGCCCCGGTAATCGCAGTCGAGCAAATTCCCGTAGTCGTCGCGGAAGAGGAGGTCGAGAAGCTGGCTGAGGAGATCGAGGTGATGGACCCCGTGGAGTAGGATCCCGCGGAATGGGCCAAGACTTCGAGACCAGCGCCTCAGCCGAGTCCCCGGGGCAGGGCAAGGGGCCATGCTCCAAGACAAGTGCCAAGGGTGAGTCCGCGGCGTAGAGGGAACCGTAGCAGGGAAAGAGCAGGGGCTCAAAGCCGAGAAGCCTCGGGGTCTAGGAGGACACGAAGAAGTTCCCGAGATGGATCTCAACGCCGGAGCGCGGAGTATTGGCTCGGAGGCCGAAAATAAGGCTTATTATTGTAGCGGTGTATGCAATAATGTAAAGAAATTTTTGTGGTTGATAAAAATGATAGAAACATTTTGGTATGTAATGATATATACTTTGAAAGAAAAGTAATGAACTTTTAACCAGAATGCATGCGTAATTGCTTTAACAGGTACTCGGGAGCACCATATGTACATAATGCCTGCTAGAAAAACAAGGCGAAGAATCTCCCCGGATGGATCGGGCGGGAGTTAAGGACCTCTCCGGTTAAATGAGCGAAAGGAAATATAAGTCCGGGGACCAAATATTAATCTCCCCGGACGGATCGGGCGAGAGATCAAACTGTCCGGAGACGGATAATAATAGTAAGTCTAAGCTAGGGCGTCCCCGTAGCGTAGAAGAAAGTACAGTAAGATTCGTAAAGTAAAAACTTTATTCAAAGTAATTGTCGGAACAATTAAAAAATACAAAGGGAACTCACAACTACGAATACGCGACAGTATGGGAACTAAAAAATAATCTACAAGGAATGTAAAGGTAGAAACGATACTTGTCTCTTGGTGCTCATAGATAGAAACGCCTTAGGTTGGTAACATGCCAGGTTCGGGGAATCGGAGTTCCATCAAGATGCGCTAACTGATAGCACCCGGAGTCATGCGCGGCAATGACGCGATAAGGACCTTCCCAGGCGACATGCAATTTACCCTCGGGGGCAGCCTTGCTGGCTGAGTTGAGCTGGAGTACCAAGTCTCCGACATTAAACTGAGTACCCCGAACCCGGAGGTGGTGATACTGAGCTGCGCGTTGCTTACACTTGGCTTGCTGGATGAAAGATTGATCACGACGATATTCGAACTCGTCTAAGTTAGCACGGATGGCTTCATTATTAGCCTCGGGATCCAAAGTCACGAGGCGGGGATTAGGCACGCCGATTTCCGCAGGAATGACGGCCTCGGAACCGTAAGTGAGGCTGTAAGGGGTTTCTCCGGTTGAGGTGTGCGGTGTGGTGCGATAGGCCCAAAGAACCTGCGGAAGATTCTCGGTCCAAAGACCCTTAGCTTGATCTAAGCGTTTCTTTAGACCTGTAAGGAGTGTGCGATTGGTGACTTCGACTTGACCATTGGCTTGAGGATGAGCGACCTAGGTGAAAATTTGCTTAATGTGGAGATCCTCGCACCATGACCGGAAGGGGTCATTGGCGAACTGTTTGCAGTTGTCTGAGATAATGGTGCTCGGGATGCCGAAGCGGCATATGATATTACGCCAGACAAACTTCAAAATGTTCTGACCAGTGATGGCGGTGAGAGGTTCGGCTTCAACCCATTTGGTGAAGTAATCAACAGCGACCACAAGAAATTTGAGTCCCCCCGGAGCGGCTGGAAACGGGCCCACAATATCAATTCCCCATTGGATAAATGGCCAGGCGCTTTGTATGCCAGTGAGCTCTGTTTGTGGTAGATGCTTTATGCGAGAGTGTCGCTGACACTTATCGCACTTGGCCACCAAATCATGGGCATCGTTAAACAATGTGGACCAGTAGTACCCCCACCGAAGAATTTTCTTGGCCAACGTCCGTGAACCAATATGGCTGGCACAGGCCCCCTCGTGAAACTCTCGAAGAACATGATCAGCCTGGGCAGGAGCAAGGCACCGAAGACTCGGTTGTAAGTACGATCGGCGGTACAAAATCCCATCGTGGAGTGCATACTTAGGTGCTTTAAGAACCATCCTCCGAGCTTGCAATTTGTCAGTCGGCAACGTACCATCCCGGAGATAATGGATGATCGGGGTAATCCAATTGGGATTGCTTTCAGTCAAAACGGAGACTGTGGCCTCATGAATTGCCGGATGAAGGGCATCTTCGACCATGATGTCCGGAGACATGTTGGTAAGGACCGCGGAGGCCATTTTGCTGAGAGCATCAGCTTGAACATTCTGTTTACGAGGTACCTGCTGGATATCAACCGAAGCAAAAGTTGACAAAAGTTTGAGTGTCAAAGCGAGGTACCTTCTCAACGTTTCATCCTTGGCCGTGTAGGCGCCTTTGATTTGATTGGAGACAACCTCGGAATTTGAGAAGAGCTGGAGATGGGAGGCTGCAAAGGATTGAGCGAACCGGAGCCCGGCAAGGACTGCCTCATATTCCGCTTCATTATTAGTCACCTTGAATTTAAACCGTAGGACGTATTTGATTTCAACGCCCTTGGGGCCAATGAGAAGGTCCCCAGCACCACTTCCTCGAACCGCGGAAGCACCATCCACATACAGTTGCCACTTACGGGTTGGAGTTTCGAGGGCAGCGGGGTTAGGACTGGCATTATTTGCAGACGGTTCGGGGTTATCCACTGGCGCCTCGGCCAAAAAATCTGCGAGGGCTTGACCCTTGATGGCTCGGGGTGGGAGAAATTGAATATCATATTCTCCCAGCTCGATAGCCCACTTAGCGAGGCGCCCTGACACATCGGGCTTGACAAAAATTTGACGAATGGGGTGATTAGTAAGAACCCTGATATCACGTCCTTGGAAATAAGGCCGTAGACGTCGGGCTGCCATGACGAGAGCCAGCACTGTTTTCTCCATTACGGAGTACATGGTTTCCGCCCCTTGGAGTGCTCGGCTCACAAAATATACGGGGTGCTGTGTTCCATTAGCCTCGCGCACAAGAGCTGCGCTGATGGCTTCCTCGGCGGAGGCTAAATATACATATAGAGGTTCTCCGGGGAGAGGAGCGGACATAGTGGGCAACTGCTTAATATGGTGCTTTAGGGCCTCAAAAGCTTCGGTGCACTGCGGGGTCCACTCAAATTGCTTTGCCTGCCGCAGAATTTTGAAGAATGGAAGCTGGCGCTCCGCGGCCTTAAACAGGAAACGATTTAGGGCCGCCAGACCACCAGTAAGGCGCTGAACTTCCTTTACCGTCTTCGGCGGTTGCAGATCCAATACATCTCGAATCTTGGCCGGATTGGCCTGGAGGCCATGCTGTGAGACCACATAGCCCAGAAATTTTCCTGAGCCAACGCCGAAGGTGCATTTTGCCGGATTGAGACGCAAATTATAACGCCGCAAGGTGCTCAATGTTTCAGCAATATCTTGCACACATGCAGATTGAGAGGTACTTTTTATAACAAGATCATCAACATATACCTCAACATTACGACCAATTTGACCTCGAAAGACGTGATCCATAAGACGCTGGTAGGTGGCTCCCGTGTTCTTGAGCCCAAAAGGCATTTTCTTGAAGGCGAAGCATCCGAAGTCAGTGATAAACGCCGTTTTGAGTGCGTCCCAACGATCCATATGGATTTGGTGGTATCCCTTGTATAGATCCAAGAAGCAAAGTGCCTTGTGCCCAGTAATGGCTTCGGCTTTTTGGTCGATAGAGGGCAAAGGATAACAATCTTTTGGACAGTGCTTATTAAGATCACAGAAATCTACGCACATTCTCCATGCCCCGCTGGACTTCGTTACCATCACCGGATTAGATAACCAAGAAGGGTAATGTACTTCAAACAGGATGTCTGCATCTAGAAGCTGTTGTACTTCAATTCGGATGGCTGCGTTCCGCTCCGGAGCGAATTTCCTCCGTTTTTGTTGTATGGGCTTCACATTGGGATCAATATTCAACTTGTGAGTTATGATATCCGGAGAGACCCCGGGCATGTCCAAGGGAGACCATGCGAAGACTTCAGAATACTCCCGCAAGGTCTGGATGATGGCATTATGTAACCACGGCACATCCACAGCGCCGACAGTTACAGTTTGCTCAGGCTTGGCTGGATCAAGCGGCACCTGAACAGTGTTGTCCCCTAGCGATGTAGATGAATCAGATGTATGAGCCGAGGTTGTTACCTGAAACTGTGGCTTAGGGGGAACCTTTGCTGCCTTTTTTAGCGCGACATACATGCACTCCTTAGAGACTCGCTGATTGCCGCGGATAGCCACCTCGCCATGTGATGTAGGGAATTTCAGCGCGAGGTGGTATGTGGAGCAAACGGCTCTCGCCGGGGTAACCCAGTCCCGACCCAAAATCATGTTGTATGGGGACAGGGAATTAACCACATAGAAATCCACGAAGATGGTTTTTATTACCGGATAAGTTCCAAGAGATGCGGGGAGGTTAATAACTCCTTCAGGTTGGATTTCACCCTGGGTGAAGGTTTGTAGCGGCCCGGGGGCCGATCGGAGCTGCTCACGAGGAATCCCCATTTTTCTAAAACAGTCGGTGAATATGACACTAACTGCAGTTCCATTGTCGACGAAAACCCGCTTTATCGTAACATTAGCTACGGCCATGTCAATGACGATGGCGTCGGTATGTGGGGTGAGCTCGGAAACAGGATCTTTGTCAGTAAAACCTGACGGTTTCAGATTGGTGGAGGCGTTTGTGACGTGGCTCCTTGGGAGGAGGCCGGCGTGCTTCCTCCTTAAAGGCACTCCGGGAAGCCCCGGTGGGGATGGCTCCATAAATCACGTTTATGACATGAGTAGGCGGATTGTCTCCGGGTCCTCCCTGAGGAGGCGGTGGCGGCAAAAAGTGGGGTTGTTGACGATTTCCTTGGTCCTGCCGTGCATAGTTGTTGTGCCCAGGCCTGTTATTCTGCCATTGCGGCCTGTTTTGACGTGCACCACGGTCATTATAGCTTCCGCAGTTTTGTTGTGAACCTCCATTCTGGCTTGACCGAGGCCTGTCGTCGGTCCGAGCAACATACTGCCGTAAGAAACCTTTCTTTAGACAATCTTCGATTTCTTTGCTGAGCTCTCTACACTCCTCTGTTTCATGTCCATGATCATGGTGGTACGCGCACCACTTGTCGCGGTTACGCTTTTCTGCCGGAGCAGTCATTCGCGGACACGACCGCATATCATTCTTGTGAACAGAAAGAATTTCGGCTCGTGATTTTGTAAGCGGAGTAAGTTGTGGGATATCTCCGCAAGATTCCGGACATCCTCGGTTTAGACGAGAGAAGGCACTAGGCCGAGTACTGGGCCCGGCTTGTGCTCTATCTGACTGCCGTTTGCTAGCGTGCTTCTCACGCTTACAGCGAGTCTGCTCCTCAGCCTTAGCGTATCTGCATACAATGTTAAACAAAGCCCGTGTCGTAGCTGGAGGGTTCCGGACCAGCTCGGTGTAGAGCGGTCTGGGACGAAGGCCATTCATGAAGGCGTTGATGATAACATCGTCTGACCGGCTCCTCACCTTAAGACTCTCCGCCGTAAAGCGATCAAGAAATTGGGTAACAATTTCTCCATCCTGCTGTTCCATATTCATGAGGTCGGCCAAGGTGGCCATGGGCTTTGCCCGTGTATGAAAACGTGCCCAAAACTGTTCGGCGAGATCACGAAAAGAAGTAACGCTACCCCGTGGTAGAGAATCGAACCAAAGTCTAGCCTCGTCCTGGAGATACTCAGGAAACACCTTACACAGGTGGTGAGGAGTGCAGTTGCGGTTGAACATAGCATACTTAAAGGCGTTCAAAAAATTATTTGGATCCCCAGTGCCGTTGTATACGGCCACTGGGGGAAGCTTGAAATCATCAGGGAGTGGGACAGCAAGAATTTCGTCAGAGAACGGGGTGATGATCTCCCCGTCGGCATCAAGACCCAAAACCTTGTCAAGCTCCGCGGCAAATTGGGCTTGCTCTTGTTCCATGGGATCCAGCACACGGGATTGGTCTAAGCGAGCACGCTTCGGGGCGTCCGCAGGTCTTCGGCGATGTACGCCTTCGTGGACGTCTCGGGGCCTCGACCCATTAGAACTGCGGTTATCCACCGGAGAAGTTGTCCTCCATCGTCGACGCTCAAGCCTCGCTCGATGAGGGGGATCTTCGTCCAAGTCACGTGACAAATCACGGGTTGGATTTCTCACATGCACCGCGCCATTGTTGGCACGCTCACAGGAGTGGGCGCGCCGGTCGTTCCACTCTTGGAACAAAGCAGCATGTTCCTGAAGAAAGGCCCGCTGCACCTGCGACAGCTCGGGGGCAGGCGGGGGATTAACTTGCGCCGAATCATCAGCAGGGGGATGATTCGGCATGTTAGCATGCTCCGCGAGCGGATCTTGGTTCTGTTGACGAGGCGGTGGAATCTGGTCCACAGGAGGATCACGACGGGACCGAGTAGGATTAGCGGACCTACGAGTACTCACTATAGCGATTGCGATGAAAAACTAGGGTTTTCTTGCCAAACGTTCCCACAGACGGCGCCAATTGATAAAGTGCAACCCGGTTATCAAATGAACTCCGAACGAAAATCAGTTTGTAACGTAAATCAACGCGAGAAACTTAAAGAACACAGGATGTACGTGGTTCGATCCGGAGATCTACGTCCACGGGCTTAAAATATCACTTGCCGAGGTGTTTCTTCACTATCCTTTTCAAGCTTACACGTAGTAGTTTAGGAGTACAAAGTGCGAACCCTAATTCTAAGTACAATTCTCCTATTTATACTACTCAACTCAAACCCTAACTAAATCCCTACAATTATGCCTATCATCTCTGCCTGGGAGTTGGAAGAAGATCATGGGGATCTTACTTTCCAAATATGCCGCGATTGGGCTGCTCCAGGTTCATGCGCGCTTCTGGGCCGGTTGTTGAGCTTGCTTTCCTGGGCTCAGTTGCTTCGGGTCGGGTTGATCCGGCCCGGAGTGTTGATCCGACCCGGAGTTGCTGGGCCATACCTATCACACATCAAACTAAAAACACCATTAGATTACCCATCCCGAGTAGAGCATTTTAACTGGTTCTAATTTTAATTTGGTTAAATTTTTCATTGTTCGATTTTCTCGAGTCCAATATATATCATCAAACTACTACGGCGTGCTTCTTACTCTCTCTATTTACATTTAAATTAGCATTTTTATGTTATTATTAGATTGTTTTTAGAAGTTAGGTGTTTGATTTTGATTAATGGCATGTTATGCATATTGAGCCTATAACTCATCATTTCAGTTTTGATTTATATGTCTCTTATGCATTTGCGATTAGTTTGATTTCAATTTCATAAATGAGCCTGAATTGTATTGTTGATTTCATGATTTATTGAAATTGGTAGTCGAAGGCTTCAACTGGCAAGCCCTAGGTTTGATTATGTTAATTGATTTTCTTGATCTGTCATTAACTGTTGGAAATTTGTGTACGATTGGTTGTGTGAAATGGAGGATGTGTAGTATGACTAATTATTGACAATTTTCTGGTTGATCAAGGGCTTGGTCAATGAAAATACAAAGGAAACTCTACCAAAAAGTTTCTAGAATTTAGGGGCTATTTGATTGATTTGTTTTTATATGCAAACCCTTATAATTAATTATTTACTTTATTATTCAAGATGTAATTTTTCAATATATTACATTTACACTCTAATTTCTAAAAAGCAGAAATGCCACCTAGAAGACGAAGGGCTAAAGCAGAAGCTCCATTGATCCATGAGTATGGACATCATGAGTAAGAACGGTGTGGCAATGAGCTTTGTGCAGTTGAGTGAGCTATATGGACTAAATTGGTCCGATGGAGGATTAGCCTGCCTTAATATTCCAGTATGGCGGTGACTTAGAGGCTAGGAGTAAAGGGAGATGTGGAGGAGTTGTTCTAAAGAATCGACTAGGACTTCTTTATTGAGATGGATTAGAAGAATTCATACCCTTTGACTCAGGAGTTCCTCTCCACCTAAAGCCTGCAAAGAGTCAACAAGATATCTCGCCATATTACCTTGAGGCTGAGGAACACTACCTACAGTTTGACCATGCGACAGTTGATAGATTGCTTCGATTTTTCTACTAATATAGTCTACAACGCAAATCTGCCGATGACTGATATGTGGGACATGATTGCAATCTCTACTGCTCTTGGTAGGCGTCCTCGAAGAACACCAAAGAATTAGAGGAAGTCATCTTATATTCGTAGTCCAATGCTCCGTTATGTGCAGAAAGTATTAGCCTTGACAATGTTTGGGCAATCAGAGACAAGGTCGGTGCTCAATGAGGAAATTGATGTGATGGAGCACATGCTGCGAAGCAAGAAGGTGGACGACGCCCAATACCTCGTGGTCACTTTTGAAATAGTGATTAAGCGCCGGAAGGATCATGGCGCTATAGTGGCTTGATCACGTCAATCGCAGTACATGTCGGCATCAACCTCGACAATTGGGAGTCTGTGTCAGGATCTTGGGAGCTTACACTACGACATCTTTAGGGAATGGGCATCACTTAGGAGAATGATACGAGACCATCTTCATACAACAGTACGGAAATTAGATTCGATTACCCAACACTGCCTTGACTACCTTCTCACCATTAGGGAACGAGAGGTACTTGTTGATGAACACCCCAGAGCATCAAACACTCAACATCATTCGGCATGTGCTACCACAATAGGCCGAACCCAGGCCATTAGAGGATGAGGATCCTCAAGCACCGGTGGAACATGATGCTCCTTTGGGGCGGTCACAACAACTGCCATTATAATAAAATGGTCTTTTAAGATAATTTAAAGTGATCCGAAATAATGAGTATCTATAACAACTTTATTATTGAAGACATCATGTCGTTAATTAGTAGCCTCAATAACTCGATCGTAAATCTATATATATATATAAAAACAAAATGGATTTATACTATAATTGAAAAATAGTGTTTTTCCCGCCCAAATTGCTTACTATATGTGGTAATAAAAAATATTTTTTAAATTTAAAAAAGAACACAATATATGCCTAAAATATCTCCGAATCTGGTACATTTATATGTAATGGTAATGTTTTTGCAAAATTAGGGAAGTTGTTGCTGAATTTATTGGAATAAGTTTTTTTGTCCCTAAATATAAGTAATAATTAGTTGTATCCAGATTTACTTTACAAAATTATCAAATCGTAAGATACAAATCAATCTTTAACCATAATATTTTAGAATTAATCTTTACCAATATTATTTATATTACAATACTTAAATAAATCAGCTATTTCTTTTATCGAAATTACTATGCAAATGGATCTACAAATTTTATTTTATCGCATAAAATTGGGGTAAAAAATACTAATTACAAACCCTATATTCCAACTATCTAAAAAATGTATTATTTTTATATCTGAAAATGAAGCATTTCATCCCCCCCTCCCCCCCAATTTATATACTTACTTGGGAAATAAAAACTTACGTTATTTGTTATTTGACTGTAAATTTTAACTTATGGCTATCCCACTGACCTACCCTTTTTTTACTCCGATAAATTAGGAAACGGTTTCCTTAACTAACTAATTTGGTAAAAATTAAATCAAATCACATTTCTTGTGGAATGTATCCGTCCCTAAAAATAAAGAATAAATAAGGATATAGATTTAATTTACAACATAAAATCCCTTAATTTTAGCAATTGAATATCTTTCAGTATTAGACTGAATACATAATCCATTTTAATTAATTGATGAATCTGTTAATATATTCACTCCGTTCGAAAACTGAAATATATCAATCTTATCTTATCTTATCTTACTTAATAATAAGGCATCCACCATTAATCTATTTTTTTACAAATTTGATATTAAAATCATTTATAAATTATTCAAATTTTGAAAAAAAAAATTGAAATACTTAATTTATGGTGATAAAAATCGGCAGATTTTAAAACTCCTATGTTTTAGATTATTATGTTATGGAATTTTTTACCTAATAAGATATTATTACATCTTCCCACTTCATTTCATAAAAAAATCACCATTCAACAAAAGCATCCTCTCACTTATTTTCCAAGGTATATTCATAATCCTCTTGAATTTATCATTCTCATTATCTAAGGTTTACTTGACAGCCTTACATCAATGACAATCTTGAGGAACGATTTCATGGAGCTATGGCGCATCAGGGGCACCTCCCGTGGGAGGGGCGTATGAAGATTTTGTTTGGCGGTGCCAAGGGGTGAGTCTTTGTTGTCGATATTTTGACTTGCTTGAGGGCATTTGTTCCTGTCTTGACTGTTCATCTCTGAATATATGTTGTGCCTTTGCTTTGTTTTATTTGGCATATGATTAATTAAATCAGTGTGATTCTTGATAAATAACTTACAAGTAGCGAGACAGATGTTGTTACTATTGGTTATTATAGGACATTTGTTTCTGATTCAGTAGGTTCTCTTCTTAGAGTGATATCAATATGTTATTGAAGCTAATGTAGCAGGTTGGGTTGTGCTCGAAATACGGGTTGTATGAGACAAACTGAGAATAGTTGCAAATTGTAAGATTAGGTATCAAATTTAATACTTACATGTTTTGAAATTCTTTGTCAAGTAAATTTCTTCTACTAGATCAATCAACTCCAATATTTCCAAATAAATTATTACTCATAAGTTATAATTAGAATATTGAAGCTATAGGGCAATTATTTGATTTGCCCGACCAAAATTTTGTCGTTGATCCAAATTTTATCATTTCTTATCAGGTTGACCCTATAATGACCCAGGTCCGATAGACATCCACCGGAACTCAGAATTATCATACAAGTTCGTATTTTGGTAGCGGGTCGTGTCGAGTTTTTCCATCTCTAATTTCTTAACATTAAACAAAATGACATTTTTATATATAAAATAGAATTATTCAAGATCTTTCCCGTGCATTGCACGGGGGACATAACTAGTAATAGTATATGAGATAAAGAGTCATTTCAAATACATATAACTATTGTTTTTAATAATTAATTGTCTCTAGAAAATATTTAAAAATGATCCTAAATTATCTTGGTGAAGATGCATAGAACATATAATTATTATTAGAGTGGACATATATGGTCACAAAAAATGAAAAAAACTAAATTATTGTAGCAAACAAAATATTCTTTTCATCTACCGAAAATAGCCAACATAACTATCATGACACTACAAGAATAGAAAGTGCATGTGATCGCTTTGAATAATGAGGGATCTTGTTGAAGCACATGGAATACATTAATGACTAGAGTTAGAGTACGTCATAGGTGACGCTCCACTTACCAAATGAATGAATGGAGAATTTTCTTTAGTTGTGTACATGAATTAGCCTAGATACATAGCAGCACTCCACATAAATATGCATACACGCACAATAAATGTAAACTTTGTCCTACTCGAAGTTCCACAACCTTAATAACTATTCAAAAATAAATTCCCCAAGAAATAAACATACTAGTAGGCCAAAAACTTGTGTGTATATAATACATCATAAATTTATTGTACATTAATCCAATTAAAAAGTTCACGCGCGACCTGTTTTGTTGGTCCGGCCCACCCCATTTTTTTTATTTTTATTTTTTTTTATTCGCGGAACATATAGGTTATATATATTAAAACCGCATTTATTACAACAAGGTAGTGAGTGGCGCGATGGTATGCTAGTTGCTAGTAGGCGATGGAATGTGGAGGGCAAGGGTTTGAACCCTGCCGCCTCCAATTGGTGTGTTCATTTTCTTTTTTTATGTGTGTTATATAAATTAATGTATGAAATAATATAAATTAATATGTAGATAAACATCAATAAATGTTGGTGGCTAAGTGGTAGTTTATTCATCTCGTACTTTGAGGTCTTGGGTTCAATTCTTAAACTCTACATTTTTTCTTAATTGCTTTTAATTTATTAATAATATAATTTTCTTTTTGTTTCTGTATATGTATTTTTCTTACTCACAATATAAATATTATTCGCTTGTAGTATATATAATGTTGCCTAATAGTATAATTTTCTTTTCGCAATAGTATCCTTTATAATTCTTGTTTTTTTTCTTGTTTTTGTCTACCACTGTACGTTTATTTTTTTAACTTACAGTGTAATTATCTCTTATAGTATATATTATATGCCTAATAGTATAATTATTGTTTTCTTATTGTATATACTATCTTGATTTAAAAAATAATTTCATTTATTAATAGTATAATTTTCTTTTTCTTTTTGTTTCTGTATATTTATTTTTCCTACTCATAGTATGAATATTATTGGCTTGTAGTATATATAATGTTGCCTAATAGTATAATTTTCTTTTCGCAATAGTATCATTTATAATTCTTGTTTTTTTTTTCTTTTTGTCTACTACTGTACATTTATTTTTGTAACTTACAGTTATGATTCTCTTATAGTATATATTATATGCTTAATAATATAATTATTGTTTTCTTATTGTAAATACTATCTTGATTTAAAAAAAAAAAAATAATTTATTAATAGTATCATTTATTTTTGCTTCTTTAATTTGAAGTGATGTATAATAAGTCTATTGTACATCACATGCACACAAGTCCCACTCTACTAGTAGATACACTATGAGAAAAATAGTATTTTGAGATAATAAAAAATAATCTCAAATAATGAGTATTTATCGCAATTTTATTAGAAATAATATATAATTAGTGATTAGTTATCTTAATAATTCGATCACAATCGTCTCAAATATTTTTCACAACAACTTATTGTCTCTAAAAGTAATCGGTAAAGTTTTTTAACAAATGATCATAACGAACTTATTATCAATGATTAGTTGTAGTCTCAACAAATGTACCACAATAGCCTTTTTTATTATAGTGTTTTTACATAACACTGCTTTTCTAAGTTATCAAGAATACATATGTATGCTGACAAAGGTATATCTTTAATTGGGACACTTAAAACTCTATTGTATGCCATGCGTGCAACGCATGTGCACCCTTTGTATCCAAGGACGGAGGGAGACGCTACAAAAAAAATTAGATTAGGAACATAAATTAATAATGGGTAATATCGAGCAAAAAAAAAAAAGAACACAATATAAATACAACAGTCACGGAAAAGAGCAAAAAATCATTAATGTCGAATTAATGACGAAATAGCAACCAAATATTATCCATCTCTATTCGGTAGGTAATGTGGTCTCTAATTTCATAATACAGACTAAAATTCCGTCACTAAATTTAGAGACAGGATAAATTGGTCTCTAAATTTTAGATACCAACATCATATATAGAGACCAACAATTTCGTCTCAAATCTGTCACTACTTTAGTTTGGAAACGAATATCATGTAATTAGAGACGAATTTTTTCCGTCTCTAATATGACTTTTTTTATTTTTTCTTTTACTGAGAGGTGGTCGGGGCGTCCTTAGGCCCCACATAAAGTTTAGTAATTTTTATAATTATATTTTTAGTATTCCTATATATTTACTTGAAAAAATATCCTATTTCGAAATTAGTTAGTTGATTTATTTTCTCTAACTATTTGTATTAACCTATGCAATGCTTACCTATCGTGTGAATATGTAACTTATGCAATTACTAAATACACACATAAATAAAAATTGATTGTCTATAAGTAATAAGTTGGGACATTTCTATGCAAAAACGCGTCAAGAAAATTTAAGAAAAAATTGTATACTTAAAAGTTCACAAAATTATCATTTTCTGTTGGTTTTATTTGTAGCTTATTTCACCATGAGTTGCTATATGTTACATTATGGAACAATAATCTTGTATCTTCAGCTATAAGTTGTTAATAATAATCTTTATTTTGATTTTTTTTATTTTTTTTATTTATTTTTTTATTTTTTTGGGAACATGAATTGGGGAGGCATTTGGGTTGAGCACGTATCCTTATTGGGGTGTACTGATTTGATAGTATTCGATTCATAGATCACTGACTTGTATTATAAATATTTCAACCAACTCAATTATAATTAATTCTCAATGTGTCATTAATTATTTGATTACGTGAACTTAGTAACACCATTTAATTTATATTAATTTTATAACAATAATATTAGTAAGAAGTTTATTTATAAAGTTGACGTGGATTAGATTATTATATAGTAATTATTATGATCGGGTCCCTCGATCAAATTTTCTAGATCTGTCACTATTTATGTTTATAATATATTTGACTTTTTAATCAACTAATGCAACGACTTTGACAAGATGTTAACGATATAGTTGCCACAATTTGTTACTTCCAAAATACGAGTAAATGTTTATTTTCATTCATGCATGATAGTTTATGATACAGTAAAACCTCTATAAATTAATATTGTTGGGACTAGAAGAAATTATTATTTTAGAGAGATTTTAATTTATCTATAAATTAATAATTTATTAATCTAAAGAATTTTTTCAGTACAATGAATAAATTTTATTTTCCTTAAGTTGAGTGCATCTAATAATTATATATTCCTTGAACTAATTATTGAAGAAGACATTCAAGAAATAGAGACAATAATAAATTATCTTGGTCACCACAACAAAATGAATGTTAATAGTATATTGGATTACCCAGGTGAATGTGATACATATTTTGAAGTTCAGAGCAGAGAAAAAATTGTAGCAATCATCATCAACAATAATGTGGAGGATGACGACGAGGATGATACAGTATCGTTGAAACTAGTTACGAGGAAGGAAGCACTTATAGCATCAGGAATGTTTCACAACTTTTTGGTGCAATTTGAGAATACAACACAGAACTATTGGATGAGATAAAAAAAAATTAGAGATGAGCTCCAAGTAAATTTGAGTTTTACCAAGAAGCAATCAACTATAGCTTCTTATTTTACTAAATTGTCATAGTTATTTTTGTAATTTGAAGAAATTATTAATTTATGATATCAATGGGACCACTAATTTATATAAAGGTTTTTAAAAAAAATTATTATCTTATTATCTTATCGAAATTTGTCGATTTTCGAACTGGCCCGAGTCGAGATTGGAAAAATTTATGATTTTAAAAATTTATTAATTTATAAAGTATATAAAATTTATAGAGGTTTTAGTGTACGTTATTCTCATATAGAATAATACTATATGATTGCCACAATTATTCTGTTCTATAAGCAACACTTAAAATTGTTGAGAGTCACGAGTACACAATCGGTGTTGCAAATGAAAGTAGTTCTGATTGAACTTATTTTGGTGTGAGTGCTCAATTTTTATGGCAAGATAAGATGCTCATTCATTCGAGTGGAAAATAAAAGAAAACAATTACAAAATTGTGATTCTCAATTATTATTTAAATGATAATATTTTTTACTATATACAATAACAAAGAATGGCAACACTTGCTCAAAGTTGTGACAACACGTTGTCAATATAGGTGGAAATGGCAAAAAAATAAAAAACAGTTAAAGATATACTGCAATTATAAATACTAATATTACAAGGATTGTTATAATTATACTAAGGTAAATACTTATATGAGATCGTCACACGGCCGTCATACGATGTGACGGGTAAAAAATATTATTTTTTATAGTAAAAGTATCACGTTTATCTGTAAAAGTATTACTTTTTCTTTAATAAAAAAAGAGTATCACTTTTATCTGTAAAAGTATCACTGTAATAAAAATATCATTTTTTCATATAAAAATATTAATGTTTTCTGTAAAAGTATATTCCGTCACACGTGAGACCGTCACACACAAGACTCACTTTTATACTAAACAATAGAATAAAATTATTTTTTTTCCATATTTATTAGGCTCTTAAATACTTTTAAGGCATTTAAAAAAATAATATGACTTAATACAACTATAGAAGGGCCTATTAATTGTAGTGGTACCTACAGCCTGCATTTGCTAGTGTTCATAATAATGGCAAGCACATGCAATGCTCATTTGGTGAAGAAGAATCATTCATGGCACTCCGTTTTAAGCTTATCGATTAAGTTTGTAGTAGCTCTTTAAGTACCTCATCAAGTATATATACACATTTTTAATCTTGTATATTAGGTCTTGTTTAGTAAAAATTTTGTATGTTAGAAAATTTTAATTTTAGTTCTATATATTTTAAAAGTTGTTCAATTTAAGGACACTGACCAAGAGAAACGGCCAATTTGGCGACAATTAATCACGTGCGACGTACGTGACTGATAAATTTGAGAAAGATGAAGAAAGAAAGAAAATAAAATAAAATGCACCTCACACGAAAATTAGGGTTTACCTTTTTCTTTTCTTTTTGGGACGATCTACCAAAGCAATTTAATGATTTGACATGTTATCTAGACAAATACTTAACACATAAGCATTAGCACTCAAAACCTACATTTATTAGTCTAATTCCGGCTAAATTGGTCATTGGTGATGGTCAGTGTCATTAAATTTGACAACTTTTGGAACATATAGGACTAGTATACAGGACTTTTATTAGACAAGACCTAATATACTGGACTAAAAATGAAATTTTCCCCACATAGAAATATTAGGAAAAACTATAAATAAACAGTCGAACTATTCACTAAAAAAAAAAATCAAATAAGATGGAAAAATTTATCTCTAATCACGTGATATTCATCTCTAAATTAAAGTATTGACGGACTTAAGCCTAAACATTTAGTCTCTATAATGCTTATCTCTAAAATTTTGAAACTGATTTATTTCATCTCTAATTTAGCAAAATTTTCGTCTCTATTATGAAATTAGAGACCAAATTAGCTACATAATAGAGACGCATTATATCTGTTTCTAATACTCGATTGTTATTTCATCACTAGTCGTTACAAATGAGTTTTTGCAATTTTTTATCACTATTTTGTTTTTATTTCAATTTGAAATAGTGATCGATGTTATGCATTACTAATTTTCATCTATAGTATAAAAAATTATTGTAGCGATTGGGTTTAAAAAGTTACTCCCTCCGTCCCAATTCTACAGGCTCACTGGGATTTTCACGGAGATTAAGAAAATGATTGAAAAAATAAATTACTCCTAAAGTCCACATTTAATAAGTTTAGTTTTTAGAGTTTTTATGTGTAATAATTAATGGGGAACCTTATTTATCCCAAGAATTAACAATATCACATGATAAACATGTAGTTTTCAAGTAGTCAGTAAAAGAAAAGTTGAATAATTTATCTTTACAAGACTAT
This sequence comes from Ajuga chamaepitys, assembly GCA_958295605.1. Classification (NCBI taxonomy): domain Eukaryota; kingdom Viridiplantae; phylum Streptophyta; class Magnoliopsida; order Lamiales; family Lamiaceae; genus Ajuga; species Ajuga chamaepitys. The sequence continues at coordinate 16,811,841 of OY282506.1, forward strand.
TAATAGTGGTATACTAATAAATGACTTAAATAAACTTTATCATATATAGTAACTGAACTCTATATTTGGTGTACCCCAAAATAAATACAAGTCTACAGGGAGTAATTAATTGAGGAAGACATATTGACCTTATAAAAAAAATGTGCATGTCAGGCAAGGTTGCAGAAGTCGGAAATCGCTAGTCGGGCGGTCTCCAAGCGACTAGCGACTAGGCCGAGTACTCCCCGGAGTTTTTTTTATTTTTTATTTTTTTTTATATATATTTTTTATTTTTTTAGCATGACCTATATATAATTATATGTTCAGAAAAATCAGAAAAAGTGGAGAATACTCATGATATAATTATACTAGTCCCATCAATTCGATCAGGCGACTACATACTAACGAAAAATCTAAAATACACATCAAAAGTTCAAAACTAATACATATTATTATTAACCAAGGAGTCACTAAAGCCACATAATAAGTAATAATCAATTTAACCATCAACTACCAAATAGAAAAATACTCAAATAGTCAAATAGTCCATGATACATAACATAATAAACCAAATATTCAAATACCAAAGTCATAAACACATTTTCTTTTATCCAAAATAACATCAAATTCATATTTCAAAAGTTACGGATTAAATTAGTAATGGTAGTTTTCAAGTTTCTTAGTTTTCCATTTTTCTTTTTTCTTTTTTTTGTAGTTTAGCTATTTAGGATTGAATTCAACCCTAATAATTCTAACTATTTAAAAAAAAAAAAAAAAAAAGGGGGAAACCGCCCAGACCGAAGTAGTCGCCCAGGCGGCGATTTTTTTCTACAGCGCTTAATTTGGGCGATTATAAAAAAGTCTGGTCGGTTGACCACCGACTAATCGCCGAGTACTCGACCGACTAATCCGAGTTCTTCAACACTGATGTCAGGTGAATCTTATTTGGCCCTAAAGTTTGTTCATAGTTGTGAAATTGTAATTGACTTTTCAACATTTTGGTGGACTTATTAGTAAATGGTGATATTTAATGTCTTAATTTCAAAATGTTAACAGTTTGGCGGTCTATTAATGAGTATCCCTATGTAGTACATATTATAGTATTTTACTGAAATATTATATATTTAGTTTAATAGGTATGTTATATTATCTTAAAGCACTACAACAAAAATGCAGAATAACAACACTTAAAACACAGCGATTTTATATTTTTTTGTTGTCTTTTATTCTTCTACAGCACTTTTTTAGAAAACTGTTGTGTTTTAGTGAAATAATGCGGCAATAGACAACACTGATCACCTCATATAAATCGATTTCTTGAATTGTTGTCTTTGTGTATTTTTTCGCTGATAAACAACGCTTTACGCAACGGCTTCAAAACCGTTGTCTATAAGCAAAGAAAATCAGTAATGGACAACAACAATGGACTAATAGACAACGGTTCTATTAACTGTTGTCTGTAACCCCATTTTTGTGATAAAAGACAACGCTTTTGATAACAGTTCCAAAATCGTTGTCTACTACTGAAATCAATATGTAAAGACAACACGATGTACAATGATTATCGAATTCGTTGTTAAATAGAGTTAAAATTACTTCATAGATAATAATTTGACAAGTGTTGTAATACTGTATTGTCTTTATGATTTGAATATTAAAACATTATTTCTAATTTATTTTAAATTACTATAGAATACAAGGAAATGAACTTTCACATAATATTCATATGAATTCTTAAATATGTTTCGAATTGATGTTGTTACCCACTGTTAAATTTCGTTAAAACTAACAAAAAACGATAAAAATATTAAAATATAGATAGATATCATAAAAATTCTTAAAATTTATTACAAATAGAAATATTTATATAATCTAAGTTTTCTTTGAATGTTCACATAAAAATTGAAAATTATTATATAAAAATATAAACATAAGAAAAAAAAATTAAAATTTGTCTGTAATAATATTAGATCTAGAAATATTAAAAAAAATATTAAATGATCTAGAAGTACTTTTTAGGTAACAAATAGTTCTTTTTTGTTTAAATCGATAAACTTATATCGGATCCACAACTATGATGAAAAAATAGAAATTTGAAAAAAATAAAATGTCAAATAATTAAAAATATAAAATAAAATAGTAAAAAAAAAAAGGATTACAGAAAATATAAAAAACACTGAAAAAAGGAAAAAACAAAATAATAAAGAAATAAATTAACAAAATATATTTATTGAGGTGTCGTGGGGCTTCAAACCCGCAATCTCCACAGTCCAATGATATGCCCATATTTCTAGAGGTGGTAAAAATGGCCCTGTCTGGTGGCGCAGGGAGTCCCCTGGACGCTTTAGACAAGCTATACCATAAAATCTTTTGACCAGAGTACAAACAGGCCCAATAGAGTTGTGGAACCGACCCTAAAATCTTAGTATATTTTAGGAAATGTGCCAGGCTGGACTCAACATACTATTTTTCACCCAATATAAATTCTGCCAGGACTAACAAGATCGATAAAAAGAAAAAAAAAATAGGGAAATATAAATGGATATCATCAAAATTATTAAAATTTATCATTACAAATAAAAATAGTTATATAATCTAAAATTTACTCAGAATATTTTCATAAAAACAAAAAAAATTATTATACAAAAATATAAACATAAGCATATATAATTTAAAAATTGTCTATAATAATATTAAATCTAGAAGTTATTTAAAAAAATATACTTCTAGAATATAAATGTTATACAAATACTGAGGTTGAAATTGATTTTGACTAAAGTTGTAAAAAGTCGCTAGGTGCTAGTTAGACGGTGGACTATAGAACCGAGTAACTAGGCGAGGCCTAGCTGAGTTGATCTGGGCATAGACATGGTTAGGCGGGAAAAAATCGAAAAATAAAAATAGACGGACAATGAGAACCTAGCGCCTAGGCAAAGATTAATTGAAGAGCAACAAAAACTTTTGACAAAAGATAAAGACATTACTTTTTTTAACAAATTAATACGTATTAGTTAGTTAAACAAGTGATACATTTGTGTTTAATGAGTAATACTGATTATTCTAGATCTAATTAGTGTGTGCGAGTAATGCCTTCTGAGTATAATATATATATATATACTAAACAACATAAATACATAAATAAAAAAATAATATGATGTAATAAAGAAACAATTGAGAAAAACCAGAAAATATATTATTGAGGTGTTGTGGGGCTTCAAACCTGCAATAATGATCTATACATATCGCTAGACGTAATGGCAAGCCCAACACTCCAAAAAAATTAACGTATAATAACGAAAATTTAGTGACAGGCTGAAAAGATTGTCATCATGAATAATAGTTTTTATAAGGAGAAAAATAAAATCCTCATTAGAAAGTGCCTTATTAATGAAAAAATTTTAACCTCTCATTATTGATGAGCAATTCTCTCATTATATATAAAAAAAATTGATGCCTCTCATTATTGAGAGAAAAAACAAAAAGAAAAATGGCGCTAAGATTTTCAGGAATAGGCGCCTTTGTTTTCTCTTTTATTTTCATAAAAAAACAATTAAATGTAAATGTTAAAAGAAATAAATAAAGTTAATATGAAAAAAAGTTTTTATTCCTCGTCAGTGCGAAAATCCCCCAATCCCTCGTCGGGGAGACCGCTGCCCCTGTTGCGGCCGGCGACCATATCAGCATCTCCGAGGCCTCACTCCACCTTGCTGGTGGTGATTCCGTATCAACAACGCCTTTGTTAATTGCATCTGGTAATTTCTTTTTCTCATCCCTTTGGTTTAAAGGGTATGCAGGTTTAGCTTGTGTAAACCTAACTACTGCTACTTATTTCAATTTTAGACCATATCCTCTATTTTTTTATTTTTTTTGTAACCTTTTTACCTTTGTGCAGGCTGGTTCTTCTTATAGCTAAAACATACTTGGTGGGACTAGTGCTTGTCTTAGTTTAAAACAGAATTTATTTATGTTTTTATGGTAGATTGTTTAATTGCTAAGGGAATATGCTTGATGAATTGCTCATCTGAGTAAAGAATGCACTCTCTCTTACTGCATTTTTGAAATATAGAATAAGTATACGAATGTATTATGTTGCTACCTCTTGTGCATTTTATGATAACAAAGTATATAAATTTAATACAACTATAAAGTATGGGTTCCTAAGATCAATCAACTTACATTGAAGATTTTTGTAGCTGAAGGAAATGACACCTAGTAAAGGATGATCAATGTTTTTGGAAAAAGGACAGGTTTGGAGCCAATGATTCTTGATATATCTGAAGTTGGAAAAAAAAAAAAAGAGAAACACCAAGGTTCTTTATTTATTTTTTATGTTTCTGTTTCCTAGTTTCTCGAAAATGCCTTTTTCTCCGGTGTTAAACTTGGAATGAAGGTTCATATCATGTTACCCCTGTTCACCATCATACATCTCTTAAAGGGATTTTCATGCATTTAGAAGATAATTACTACCATGTGCCATGTAATATTTATCCTCTTAGGGTGTTACCGAATACCATGATCGAATAATTCGTGTTTAGTGGATGATTGGCTTGCAGTTGCATGTCCTTTATCACAAATAGCATCTACCAATAAATACTAAATTTTTCTTTATGTATTCTTAATGTTTTTGCAGTAAGAGCTTACTGAAAATGGTATCCTATGATGCAAAACATATAAGCAGAAAACATGCAATGATTGCGTACTGCCGAGGATATAATATCTCAAGGACAAAAAGGTACATATTTATTTTCAAATTAATAATTTTTTCATTTGGAAAAAATAATTATTAAACTTGTATTATTTCTAATAGCAGTGGTAGGAAAAGGAAGTGATAAAAATGTTTTATGTAAAGAGTACAATTGTTACAAGTTTCAGATTAAAAATACAATGCAATTTGCACTTTTGTTAGCTGGGAGATTGCTCTAAAAGTATGCAGTTAATAATTATATAAAATTGGAGACTATAAGATTAAATTATTTTAGGCAGCATCAAGAAGATTTAAGATCTGAATTCTACCAAGGAATCATGGACAGTGTTTTCAAAGGTGAAATAAGAGGTAATTAAGTTGGAAAGAAATTGTTCTTCCTGTGTCATTTATTGGTGTTCCAAGAGATATGGATAAAGATATCTTAGTGCACTGGCGTTGGTAAAAAAATTTGGAAAACGAGATCTATTTATTACAACGACATGTAATCTGGATTGAAGAAAATTCAAGAAAAAATATATAATGGGCAACAAGCAAAGGATCGTCCAGATTTGACTACGTGAGTGTTTCGTGCAAAATTGCAAGATTTGAGAGACCAATTATTCTAGAAAGAGATCTTTGGAAAAGTAGCAACACATGTTCATGTTGTCGAATTTCAGAAAAGAGGATTGTCACATGCACATATACTTATAATTTTTACGTCTAAAGATAAAATTATTACTGCAGATCAATTTGATCAATTTATTTGTGCGGAGCTGCCGGATCAAGAAAAAATATCTGGAGTTAGTTAGTGAGGAAACATATGATGCATGGACCATGTGGAGATAAAAATCCCAAAAAATCTTGCATGGTGAAAGGAGAATGTAAATGGCACTATCCGAGACCATTTTGTGATAGCATAGTACAAGGAAAAAATGGTTATCCAACATATAGGAGAAGGAATAATGGAGTCGTAGCTAAGGTTCAAAATGCCGAATTGGACAATCAATGAGTAGTTCCTTACAATTCATATTTATTATCTCGATATAATTGTCATATGAATGTTGAGATTTGTTTTGCTATAACTACAGTGAAATATTTGTATAAGTATATCTACAAAGGTCATGACAGGGTGGCAGTTAGTTTGACACAAAATGATGACGAGAGCCCATTGATGAAATCAAACAATTTCAAGATGCTCGGTGGGTGTCAGCTCAAGAGGCCATGTGGAGAATTTTTTAATTCAATTTGAATGAGATCTAGCCAGCAGTTATTAACTTGCAACTCCATCTAGCAAATAAACAGTGTGTCACTTATTCGAAAATCAAAATTTGGAAAAAAAATACTAGATGTGGATTATTATTGGAACACAATGCTAATGGAGTATTTTGCAATGTGTTCTAAAGATAAAAAAAGAAAAAAAGTATCTTTATAGAGAATTTCAAGAGCATTGCGTATGAGACAGGATAGATAGATGTTGGAGAGAAAGGTGGAAAAGAGAGATGATTGGACATATTAGTGCAACAAATCCCAGTGAAGGAGACATATATATCTGCAGTTATTCTTGAATAATGTGAGAGAACCAATTTCTTTTGAAGATTTTTTGATAGTAGGTACTATCCGTTGCTCCACTTTTAAAGAAGCGGCTGAAGAAAAAAGGATTTTTAGAAGCGGATCAAAGTATCCATGAATGTCTAAACGAAGCTGTTACTTTTCAAATTCCATATGAATTGCGAAGACTTTTTGCTATTATATTGGTATATTGTGCACCTACAGATGTAAGAATTCTATGGGATACCTACTTCAATGCATTATCTGAAGATTTCAAAAGAGAGGCAAATACTTCAGTCACTTTGCGAGTATAAAAAACATTTAAAAGTATAAAATATTTTCTAGAGAGTATGGGAAGAAGTTCATATGATCTTCCAAACAATCTTATTGATGGTGATGACTTGGTAGACAATTTTTGTAGAGAAATTAGAGAAGAACTATCGATTGGAATTCCGCCTGAAGATCAGGAAGTAGAGCTAAAGCTAAATAATGAACATATTTTTTTTTTTTTTTAGACATTTTGGAGTGTATAAATAAGGAAAATGGTGGTATTTCTTTCGTCTATGATTTGGACAGGAAAAATATTCTTGCGCCGTGCTTTATTAGCTCATCTTAGATCTGAAGGTCTGATTGCACTTGCAGCCACAACTTCAGGAGTGACAGCTGCAATAATACCAGGGGGAATACAAAATACTATTTATTACAACAAATAATTTTAAAACTTATCAATAAAATATATTTCCACAAGGGACTAACAGAGAAAGTAAAAAGAATGAGATGTTGAGAGTGTGACAACAAACAATTTTAAAACTTATCAATAAAATATTTTTCCACAAGGGACTAAAAGAGAAAGAATAAAAGAATGAGATGTTGAGAGTGTGAATCTGTGTTTAAAATAATTTTAATGATACACAATAATAATAATTATAAAAGAAATATGCTCGCGTGCAACACACGTGCTCATTATATTGTGGGAGAGAATGGGCTGGGCTAGTGTAGGGTTAGCTCTAAGGGTCCATATATATTTGACTTTATTTAGATTATACATACATATATAAATATATATGCGTGCATATATTTATTTATATATGGAGAGAGGAGGATATATATAATTTATATATTTAATATAGGAAAAAATAATAAACCGTCCCATAACTATAGTGACTTCCACTAAATATCCCGTATCTATCTGCTTTTTCAATTTCGTACCATATATTTTTAGATTATTCGATTTTTGTCCTAAAATTCAAAATTTCGCCGGAAAATGCGCGTGACGGACACGTGCCTGCCAAAATTTGGGGGTTTTCTGCCACGTGGCGTCGAAAAAAAATCATATGTCCACTAAATATCCCACAACTTTCTGTTTTTCTAATTTCGTCCCATATAACCTGAGATTATCCAATTTTCGTCCCAAAATTCAAATTTAAGCCGAAAAATGCACGTGTCAGACACGTTCCGGCCAAAATTTGGGAATTTTTTGCCACGTGGCGTCGGAATTCTGAGCTAGATTTGAATTTACCTTTTTCTTTTTTCTTTTTTCATGCCACATTTTTCTAAAATTTTACCTCCTTCCAATTTATATTTTTGCAAATTTCAAGGACGAAATTTTTTTCAACGGGTGTAGTATGTAATGCCCCGTAAATTATTTAAACATTCATGTTTAATTATTTTATTTTTGTCTTATGATATTTATTCTATTTTATTAATTATTAATTATGCCGATTATTATTTTAATTTAAAGCTAAAAGTATATTTTATGTTATTAGGTTTTTAAATATTTAATTTAGACATAAGCCCAATGTATTAGTCAAGCCCAAATCCATGATTTTTACTTAGGGAACAAGATAACAATTTCCTAATCTAATTAGGAGTCCTAAACCCTAGAAATATAATCTATAAATAAGGGATTCATGTCATAAATCATAAACACAACAAAAATAATTCTTTTTCTTACAATTTTCGTCCAAAACACAGTAGGGGCCTTCGGGAGCCGACATCATCGTCCGAACCCCATTTTCCTCTTTCACTCTATTTTCAGGTATCTTCTTTATCAAATTCGAAAAACATATCTATACATATTATTTTTCAATAAATTTTAGTATGTAATTACATGTCATGTTCTCAAGATACAATATAATTTCAAACTTATATGAGTCGTAACTTATTTTATACTAATTTTCTATCTCCGTTGATCCAAATTTTTAGTATTCTATTTTTCCATCTAGGAAATTCGTAATATATATTTATTGATTTTTAAATCATATTATTTTTGATATGTTGTTCCACAATATTTATTTTATATCTGGTAAAAAATTCAAAATAATCTATCAAGTAATTATTTAATTATGAATATTTTCTCACGGCTTCACAGAATCTGAAAACTTATCTTTTCTGTTCTATAAAATTCGAAATATGTATTTAAAATACTTCAAAAATTACATTTTTTGGATATGAATTTTATTTACATGTCTTTCATTCTATTGTAAAATTTCAAAAAGAATCATCTCTTAATTCTTGAGTTATAAAGGTTTTCCTATCGCTGCGCATAATTTTCTGTTTTAACAATTTCGATTAAAAAATTCAAATTTCATAGTTATGCTTTTTGAAAAATCATGAAATTTTAATATGATCTTTGTATTCCAGTCTATTAGCTACAGTTAAGGTTTTAAAGTTTTATTCTTTATCCTTTAGGGAAAAACAAATATTTATCCATTGTTGCGCAGTGAATCAATACTTACAATAGTTTTCTATCCCTTTCAAAATCATGTCCAAGCCCTAAAATATTCTATTTATTTATTCCTTAGGTTGTACACGCGTTCAAGTATGTATTTTAGGTCGAGTAAGTGTCCTTTTAATGACATTTGCATGAATATTCGAACGTGTATTGTTCATATTTGTATTATTGGACCATTTAATGTGTTTGAGCTCATTTCAGGACAATACAGGGGATATAAGACCAAAAACAAGTCTCGAAGAAGTCTGGCACGAAGAACGAGCCAAGGATGAAACAAGGGGGGAAGAGTTTAGAGCGAGACGTCGCGCCCGTGATTTATGGTCGTGACCGCGACCAATCCAGCGAAACCTTCAAAAAATCCAAGTCACTATTTGCAGCCGCGACCAAGTCCGTGAACCAAAATACTCCTCAAGCTGAATCAACGGTTCATGGCCGTAATTCGATACCTTGCTTTTAATCTTGAAACACGTTTTTTTACCATTTTTCAGCCCAACACTTTCTCCTATATATAAATAAGGTAAATTTCGAATTTAACCTAACCAACCACCCATTTCTCACACATATTCAGCCACCATTCACCATTGGAAGCAAGGAATTGGAAGAGGGTTGAAGATCAAGATCATCAACTCAATCTTTTGGTTCATTCTTTCTTATTTTCATGTCTTCTTTGATTTTCACTTGTTTTATCTTTGTAATAGTTGATATGAGTGGCTAGCACTCTACTTTCAGATTGATCATAAGTTGAACCTTAGATTTAGGATGTTTATGGTTATTAACCGATTGGATTATATTTTGGAATGTTCTATGTCATTTGGGATTGTTGATTCACATTTATAAATTGAATTGTGGTTTGATCACCCATTTGGGTATATGTTTGTTTGTGTGTTACTAGAATTGAATTTGTAATCCGTAATTGTTATGAATCCGATTCTCATGTAGCAAACAATGGGTTTATTCTATTGGGGATAACATAGAGTTCGACCACTAAAACCGAGCTTGTGAGTTTTATGTCGTTTCTACTCCGTTGTCATGGTTCTTAATGCATTCGTCTATTGATTCTTAGAGAGCTTGTTCTAGGAATTGATAAGTTGAGTAAGATTAATTGAAGAGCTTGTTTTGATTAATTATACTTAAAAGACAACAAGGTTAATAGAGCTTGTTATTAATCTTGGAGTAGGGATTCTAAGGCTAAATCAATCGGGTAGTAACATCAATTATATAAATTGTCCAGGCCAAGGGGATACTCGATCAGAGGTTTAATTCTTTTATCATTTATAAAACCAAAAATCATTCTCTTATCTTTGTTTACTTGAATTGTTAATTTGCTAAGTACTTTTAGAGTAATTGTTATTTGAGTTGCTTAATATAAATTTAGGAGTTAGTTGTGATTCCATCAAAACTTCCCCCCACCCCTTTATTGTTTACTAGCTTATTTATATTATATTGCTTGATTATAATAGTTCAATGCATAAAGCAAAATTTTTCGACCGTTCCTCGTGGGATCGACCCTTATTTACCACTCTACTAGTTAGAATAGTATATCAAGGAAAAGTATATTTCTATATATTAATTTGGTAAGGCGAACGACAAGCGTCGTACCATTATTCCAACCTAAGAAAAATATATTATATTAGTATTTATGTGATTAATTGTTATCTTATGAAATGCAAGACTTATGTTGCATTGTATGTTTATGAAATGCAAGACCTAAGTTGCATTTATATGTTTGATTGATCATTCGTATAAGTTGGTGTGATCCAGGGCAACCTGTGCACACATATGTTATGTTTGTGTGATCTGGGCCAACCTGTGCACACGTATGTACTGTTGTTCACATTTATGTTTCAATCATAATATGAACTTGTAAGAGGCTAGTGGTAGCTTACCCCCCACAACTAACATTTTCAGGTTGACTTGGAGTTGCGTGATGGGAGTCGAGGCGGGCGGTCAAACATATGAATCTAGTAGGGATATTAATGTTTAATTGAATTATTTATTTTTCTTACTTGTTTTAGTTTTGAATTTTAAGTTGTCCTAGTAATTGATTAGGATTAATATTTGTAAAGTGCATATACTTTGATCTGTATAAGTTATAACCCTAGCTACTTTTAAAAGTTATGGAGATTTTGGTTATTTTAATTGTTATTGATTAGTTAGAAAAATTTAATTTTCGCTGCTTGAGAATAAGATTTATTTTTCAGTTGTGATAAGTTCATAGGTTCAACTAGAAAATTATTTCTATTATTTTTCCGCTGCTATGAATTAAAGTTTATAAAATTGGATTATGTGACATGTTTTGTATGTGAGTAGAAAATAGAGTTATATTGTATATTTATTATGAAATTAATTATGCTCAAAATGTTTCTAACGTCCTGATTTATGAATAATCTTATATTGAAATAAATAAATTTCACTGATAACATTATTTGTCTTTATTAAATGCTTTAAAAATAGATTTTTATGAAAATCGGGTCATTACATATGATCTTTTGAGGATAGAAAGGAAACATGATATATTCCGGATTATCAAATAATGGTTGTAAAAACTCAGACATGCTCCAATCTTTCACTTTAAAAAAGTCGAATTCGCTTTTCTTTCTTTTCTCAAAACAACACCCCTTTTGATTTCATTAAAAATTTCAAAAGTAAAAAAAAGTAGTTTGAAAATTGAAATACTACCCTTTTTTCAAATAAAACAAGCTCTTGCTTTCAAATCATTTTAGTTTATGCTGTTTTAAGAAAATTTAGTTTTGGATGAACTCGGTGCATAAAATTATAAATCAGGGCTTTCGCATAATATTTATAAATAACTTTAGACCATTCAATCATTGTCCAAGTAATTTTGTGGAAATTTTAGGTATAGAAAAATTTGTGTAATCCTGTAAGTAATAATTTTGTATAAAAAAATATCTTGATTCATTTAAAATCTGACTTTCAAATACATTCATAAAGTAGATACTGCATTTTTTTTGTCCAAGAAAATCGGGCGTACTTCTACATTTAAGACATGCAAGGATTTCATTTGGATGATCAATATGGCCAGTTGTGGAAAGAAATTTTGTATAGGTGGGTGCTTGCAGCGTTGATTTAGGAAATAAGATGCATGAGCGTGAGATGAAGAGACATATACTTCTTTTGCAAAAGCACTACTAGTGAGAGTCAATATGAAAATTTACACATGATATGATATCCATTTACCACTTAAGGTACTTATTATCAATCATAAATAACACATGTGAACATAAAACATAGTACATACCGCTTTTGATGTGGCAGAATGACGTCGGATCCTAACCCATTGTCGTTATAAATTAGTTTATCTTTCTCCATTTGTTCAATAAGATTTTTGACTCAAAAATAATATTTTTCAAAAATTTATAATGCATAAGTCTACAGAAAGGTAGACCTGCTTCGATTTATAAATAACTTTTCCAAAGGTTTAGAATGCCCAAGTCTACATAAAGGTAAACCTCACTCTTATTAAAAAATAACTTTTTTAAAGATTTAGAATGTGCAAGTCTACAGAAAGGTGGGTCGTGCTCTGATTAAAAAAAAAAACTTTTTTCAAGATTTAGAATATGCAAGTCTACAGAAAGATAAACCTTGCTCTGATACCACACTGTAACGTTCTATTTTCGGAAAGAAGGTATTTTTGGGAAAAGAGGATGTAACAAACTTCATTTGAGGATTCATTTTCATTTTTCTCCTTTGCAAATAACAAATTGTAAATAGAAATTCAAGTTATAAAAATAATTTCAAATCATAAAATAAATATCAATAAAATATGCTTTGGTACGGAAGCTCTTTACTTAAGAAACATAAGTTCACTTTCAAACTTTAGAGGACAATCATCAAGTATTTTGTAACAGCTACATATCATTCGTCAAAATAAACAACAAGCTAAAATATCACGTTTATGAAACTAACGTTATTAAGACAAACCATTGTAGTAAAAGACATTAGAAGAATAATGCAAATATGATAATCAAGCTCAAGTTCATAAACACATTGGGAATTTAAAATAATAGGTGGGGCACACATTGCCTCGCTCGAGCAGCTTAGCATGTTCGAGAGCGACCCGAGAGTGATCTTTCTATCCATAAACATGTATGGTGTTATCCGTAGAGCATAATCATATATGGTTTTACCCATAAGCATAATCATGTATGGTTTTACCCGTAAAGCATAGCATGTACGGTTTTACATGTAAGCATAGTTGTGTACGGTTTGACCCGTAAAGCATAACTTGTATGGTTTTACCCATAAGTTTTCTTGTAAAGCATATTTGGGAGCCCCCGAGAATTTTGTACGGTGTTACCTACAATTCTAACCTACGGTATTACCCGTATACATTACACATAGTATGGTTTTACTCGTAGAACATAACTTCACATAAGTTTCACATAGTGTTTACATAATCTTCACACAGTCATGAATATAGGAAAATATTTAGGTACAATAATTAAAACAATAATTCGCATGAAACATATAAGTAGACAATGTAAATTAGCCACATAGAGATTCCCCACCTAGAAGTGCGTTCGGCTAGTTGGTGGTATAGTCCTTCTCTAAACCAAAGTCCTCTTCTACTTCTACTTCCTTTAGCCCTACAATATAGAATATTTGTCTTAAGCATAGGTGTGTACTAGGATTAAACATAAATTGAAGATTTGGGGCAAATTTGTAATTTAGTTATCATATCGAGAGGGGTTTACCCTAAAAATATGGGCTTCTCTATATCATTGGATAATATTGCGTCTCAGTATTGTCTAATTAAATTTTCGTATCCCGACCCATTCAAAATACTAATCCATATCATTAATTAAGAACACGGATAACTTATGCAGGTGGAAGAAAAATAATTAAAATAAGTAAAAGTCCCACAAAAATAATATAACCTATATAACTTCACATAAATTGAATAAATGATGCAACTAGAAATCCGGCTTGTTACCGTAAATATATAGTACTAAACGCAGCATGTAATGCTTGCTTTTACAAATCATATTCCCTTCCACTTTAAGAGTTATTGGCCGCAGTTAGAATTTAACTTTGCGACCAATGCAAAACAAATTAAAGTGACTAATGACAAACCTATTTCTAATCCTAAAATACCTTATGTATACGGGTGTAGATGTAAATACCAGAAGTCAAGGTCGACCTACAGAGAGCAGGTTAACGTAGTTCAATACCCTAATTATCTAGGATTATCCTAACTAGCAAGGTTCTAAAAGTCGCTAGGCGCTAGTTAGGCGGTGGACTGGGACCTAGCGACTAATCGGGGTCTGGGCAGGACTAATCGGGGCATAGACGTAATTAGACGGGGAGGAATCGAAAAATAAACGTAGGCGGTCAATGGGAGCCTAGCGCCTAGACGGGGATTAATCGGAGTTAGTCGGGGATTTTTAGAACAGAGCTAACTAGACACTAAAATTGGTGAATGATTTTATTAAACTAAATTGCATGTACTAATAAACTAAAATAATTAATAAAACTGATTCAAATCAACGAGAATGTTTCCTAGAATTTCGATTTCAGGAATTACGCTAATGATGATTAATCTCTAATTTATAAACCTTTAAACCAGTTAATTACCTATTAGGCAGCACTTAAATAACTTAACCCTTCTCTCGAAGCGATTAAGTTGTAGATTGATTAATATAATTACTCTCTCGAGTCAATTAATCATAACAACTCATAACAGCCTTTAACCTTTGCCTGCACGATCATATACAATCGTGCTATGTGTTATCGTCTATTAAAAATTCTCTCCTCTCAAAGTGGAATCGTTAAACAAGTAAAATTAAACCTAATTAGCCAGATTAAATTCAATTTTATGATTAAACCAAGCACATAGATAGATAATAACAACTGGAGTCTATAAATTAAATAATTAAATCAACATTGTTGTAAAACACTACTTTCTAATCCAGACGAGTAGTTTAGCTACTCATGTCTACTAACAACTCAAAATAAGAATTCAAAGATAACATTGTCAAGAACATAAAAATAAACAGAGAATAATTAAACCCGATAGTCTGCTCGTCGACCTTCGTCTTCTCGCTCTCACTTCTTCTACTTAAATGTAAAAGTATGAGATGGTGTTATGTCTGATGATTGATTTCTGATTATTCTCTGAAAATCTAGCTCCTATGTCGTTTTATAGGCTTCGGGATGAGTCCTGGGATCTCTAGGCTTTGATTCCTACTTGGAATAGGAATTCTTTTCAAAACTGGATTTTTGTTGCGACAGCGCAAAATAGCTCCCGCAGTCGCGTTGCCTTTGTGCTGAAAACTTCTTTAAAACCGAAACTTTTGTCGCGGCCACGTTACCTGTGTGTCGCGGTCACGTTTCCTTCACATTGGCAATTTCCCTTTCCAAGTACTTTCTATAGTTGCTGCGCGAAAGGTGTTGCGCAGTCGCGATGGTTCAACTCCAGACCGATTTGGACCGGTTCAGGCCGCTTTTTTCCTTTCCTTTGACTTGTTCCTTCGTCTGATAGTCGTAAACTACGACCTTTAGCCCTGGAATACTAAAAATACCTTAAAAAAAGTCAAACATGTTAAATGGTCCAAATATAATAAATTTACGCAACTCTCGACCGAATATGCATGTAAATGCTATCAAATACAATCCTAAATCGACCTAAATATATGCATAATTAATGTGTATCAAAACCCCCCAAACTTAAACTGTTGTTAGTCCCGAACATTAAAATAAAAGACACAAAGAATACAAGTGATTATGAAATGATTTAGGGCGATTGGATGATGAATTCAGTTTCAGAATGATTTTTCTTCAAAAAGCTAGGCATCATAATACAAGTGAGCATATGTGATAATGGAAAAATCAACTACTTTCGTGAATTTGAACTTTCTAATTATTCAATCCTCAGCAGGTAAGTGTTTCACTCATCTCTCAACTGTTTAGGCTAAAACATATCTCTGCTCAAATTGAACTACATGCAAAGTCTACCATATGCTTGCCAATCATTTAAACTACCTCGTACTCGACATGTGTGACAAAGGATCAAAAAAGTCTTTCTTTTTTGTTGCAATGTGGGCTTAAGGTAAGGTGGGATATATTTGGATAAAAGTGACTACTTTTGGACTAATCAAGTTATTCCTAACCCGACTACCCCTCAATACAATCACTCCCTCACTCTTAAGATCTCAGCAAATCACCCCGCAAAGTGACTTCTTCACCTTTAAAAAGTCCTTACAACTTAATTGCTTTTCAACTATATGGGTATCACATCTTGGGACTACTCAACTTTTCTATTCAATTCAACAATTTAATCACTTTATTTCCTAGCCTCTTCTCAAAAGTACTGAACAACATATTTGCAAAACCTTTTCTTTTCTTTTTCCACATTTTTTTATCAATTAGAAGAGGCTATTCTTCCCTTTTTTCACCTATCCTTTTTATTGTTCCCTTCATCTTTGGAATATCCACTAGTTTTCTCATTTCTTCCCAAAATTTATTTTCACCTAACTACCATCCAATCCTCCTCCCTCTTCTTGATTAATCCAGTTAAGGCCAAAGGTTTAAATCGAAAGTTTTGCGGCTTACATTGTCAGGCTATGAAAGAATGAGGCTGTAAAGCTCAAGTGGGCCAACTAGGGATAAATTATGAACTTTTGGTAAAAAGGGCAACTTTTTAAGGCTAAAAAGAAGCCTTAAAACAAAAATTACATAAGACTTTCCTATGTCATAACACATTCTTAGTAAAGACTCAAGGCAAGTTCGAGAGACTAATGCACATATCTAATCAAAATTCACACCGAAAGAAGTCATATTACTCCGAAAATAGGAGTACAATTAGGTCCAAACCCTCACAAGGCTCAGTTTTATCAAATATTGAAAGTTCAAGCTCAATTTCGTCTCAAATCACCTCTCATGCCCTATTATGTGGTAATTTTGCAACAAATTCTAAAATCTTTTTATCATTAAATTTTCATCATCCATCTTTTCCTATTTTTTTCTTTCTTTTCTATCACTTGTTATCACTAACTCCTCGGGTTTATCTCATTCTTATAGACTCTTCCTAACAATTAAAAAAAACATAAAACTTAAAACTAAACTACCAAGACACTCAAAACAAAAAAATTAAACTAAAGACTTCTATGACCCAACATGGCATATAAATAACACAAATGGGCTCACAGACCCAACAGCTCCAAAAAGACACAAATAAATGGGCACACAGACCCAATGCTGCAATTAAAGCAGCAAGAATAAGCAAGTGCGCACACAGACCCAACAAATAACCCAACACATAAACCAAAGCACAACACATAGCAAAATACTAAATCAAACAACTAAGTAATAAGAAGCAAAAGAGCAAAAGCGAACAAACAATAAGGCGCAAAAGAAAAAAAAAAAACAGCAATAAAATATAAATAGTGGCCAAGACGTCCCACGGTACACCCCCTCCCCCAAACTTGGCTGAAAGCCTATGTTTAGAGGAAAAGAGTGGTATGCCTTGGTGCTAACTTACAATCATTGTGGTGGTGGGGGTGCTTGGAAACCATGTGAGCTCCAAAATTGAGTCAATGCCTCCCACTGAGTCTGCTGAATATTGCTCGCTAGTCATGCATCTCGGTGCTAATCGTGTGGATTGCTCCCCGGATTTCCACGATGTCTATCCATAGTGGTGTAAAGTGACTGTATCATTAAAAACATGTACATCGTCCCGGAGTGATGTGATGAGCCCTTCCAAGTCCCCAGTCTGCTCGGATGTGGATGTAACAATTGTTGTTGCCCGTTTCTTCTTGGGTGGTCTCGGGGCTCTACTGCTACCTTCGGCTGCTTGCCCTGATCAAAAGACATCAGAGTCCGGCCTCTGGGAAAGCTCAAGATGTTCGACAGTAGATAGAGAAAAAATGTCTGTATCATTGGCACTTGTTATGGCCATTCCTATCTCAAAAAGGAGTCGAAGGTAGGGTCCCACATTTTGGTAGATATACAGGACCTTCCCGTCTTCTCCCATCACCACCACTTGCATATTTTCTAGAAACTCTCATGTGCACTGAACGTCACCCTTAACCGGTATCAAATCATCTAAATCAATAACATCAAAAGATGGGGCTATAGGTGTGATCAGTCCTCCGATCATAATGATGTCTTTCTGCTTCTGGATTACATTCTCGAAATGCTTCATCAATAGCTTGGCACTATCAACTTTATTCCCATGAAGCATATTCCAAATCATCTGCAACTCGGCCTGTTTCATGGCCCCTGTTTCTCTCCGTGCTAACAAAGTGTGGGCCAACATCTTCTGGATGTACCGGATTACAGGACTGTGAATCCAAGAAGCCTTTGCAGCATTAGAAACATACCTTTGGGGTTCCACAAGAGGTGGAGCAGCAGTCAATAAACCCTAAAGTCTTGCACATTGAATATCTCTCGGTGGTTCTATCTGGAGGCATTAAGGAATCCATAAATCTGATCCAGCTGGGCATAAGTCAGTGAGTATGGTTTTCCCATCAGCTGGAATGTGATGTCGTTCAGTCGGCAAGAATCCAGTGAACTTGCCACAGTGATGGCAAATGTGCTCAGAAACTCTAATGTGAGCCTCCTGTAGGTACGCTGGGCTTGCATGAATCTCAGCAAGCCTCCCTGGGCCAGTAGAGCTCTAACATTATCATGAATCCCATTGCCTGAGTCAAGTCATCATTGCTGAAGCTTGTTACGAAAACCGAACGATGGCGAAGTTGCTCAACCCGAGCTTTGTGCTCGGCCCTTTCTAGTGAAAACCCATACAAAGTTTGGATATCATTTGAGTTTGGTGCTTCCGGTTCTTCAACTAGTTGCTTGCCTTTACTGCGGCTAGAGCTTGCCTTCTAGGAGCCATCTTAGTGAACCTACACAAACAAAACACAACCTCAATCTTCAACAACCAATACGTTATATAAATCATGAACTACTTAATCAACTAATTATCATGCCTTCACCAACATATGTGATCAAAACACATTTTCAATTCATCTCCAAGATTACTTAGATGTCAAAGAGTAGTTCAATCATCCTTACATAGCACAAACACTCCTTAAGCAAAATGTAGCATTGTTAACTTAATTTTTACCCCCTAGACTATGCACATAGTTTAACATGATCAAACTATCGTGTAAGACGAATCATATGAACATCTAACAAGAAATATGAAAGTCATTCATCATCTATTACTCCTATTAAGCATAAAAAGATCATAAAATCAAGTTTAAGCTACATTTAACCTACACACACAACATGTTCGATGAAATTCCTCAATGACCAAAGCATGTTAAATTGCATATTATTGCTATTCAACCAATCCAAACACAAACAAAAACACAAATCTAGCTCCAAAGACCACCAAAACTATCTACATTATACGACCCATTGGATTTGATCAATTAATATGCGCTACAAGTGCCAATAACAACCAATTATGAACCAATACTTCATCAAATTCGAAATTGCAACTAAGTTCAATTATAAATAAGCATAGTAAATAGATAAGAACAATTAAAAGCTCGGGTTAGCTTCACTTACCGAATCAATTTAGTCGGAAAATTCAAATTTGGAGGTGCCCTAGGTTCGTCTAATCGGTCGTTCAATCCCAAAATTGGTGGGGCAAGTAGTGAATCTTCGTGTGTGTATGTGTGAGTGTTTGAGAGTGATTTGTGGGTATGTTAGCAAGATTTTTTTAGGTGTGTGAAGGTGTTTTTTTTTTTTTTTTTTTTTTTTTTGCGTGCAGAACATGAAAGAGCGAAATAATAGGTAAACCTGACTGTCTTCCCCTTTTTAACTTCTTGCCACTTGTTGCGACCGCACAAAACAGGTGAAGCGATCGCGTTGAATTGGACTCAAAACTATGAATTCAGGGTGATTTCTGTTGCGGCCGTGAGTAAGGTGTTGTGCGGTCGCGACGGCTCGGCAGAGCTAATTTTCTTATCCAATTCGATTTTGGCGCGACTGTGCGTGGTATGCATCGCGGTCGCGTCACCCCTGTTGTTGCCCAACCTGGTGTTATCATCTTTTCAACCCCCATTTCTTGCTATGCTCATCCATATTGGTTCCTAAAACATCAAAAATACTAAAGACACACATAAAAAATAAAAATAACAAAAGTTACGAAAAATAGTAAACATTGGGTTACCTCCCGATAAGCGCTAAATTTTACGTCTTCAGCCCGACGACCCCCGTTTCTCCATTTCTTTATTACCAAAGCCGGACCAACTATCCTTACTTGCCCTTGGGTTAATTAAGATTTTATTTAGCAACTCAGGACTCTTCACAACAGTATAAATGACACATCATTTGTCCAGTTCTTTCAGGTTCATCTTATTATAAATAGGGAGTGAGATTACTTCGTTTTAAATATGAAACGTCAACTTTCCTTTAGGCATGGCTATCACAGCTTGACTTCTGGCCAAGAATGGTCGACCTAAAATGAAAGGGACATCTATGTTCCCTTGCATGTCAACAATTAGAAAATCACTAGGGAATTAGATTTTCAACTCGAATAAGCATGTCCTCGACTACCCCCCAATCGCGTTAGTATTGATCCATCCACCAATTGGATAGTAGTGGAAGATTGTCTTACTTCCACTATTCCTAATTGTGCATACATTTTAAGAGGCATTAAGTTGACACTTGACCTTAAGTAACACAACATATTTTTAAATAATTGACTACCAATATAGCAAGATATGAAAAAACTCCCTGGATCTTTCTTTTTGATAGCCCTTCTTATGCAAGTATTTGTGTTCTTCGGGAGACTCATGTCTTTCTTCATTGTTGCCTCTTTCTCAGCGTGCATCGTCTTTGAGTCCTTTGGCTCACAATCAGCTTTCATGACACTCCTAACCGGAAAGAGTTCCATGACCCCCTTTTTCTCACTTTCTTCCTCGAGTTTGTCTTGCACTACATAAAACGTACTAGAACTTTCTAAAGGAATTGGGTTAGCAGAGATATTATCATGTAAATCAAATTTAGAGGAATCATTAAATGAAGAAAGTAGTATTTTCATATCTTTGTCTTTGCTGTTTTTTTCCTTTTGATGTTCCACTTTCTCTCTTGCTAATCTCATCCTCGTTGCCCGTTCCTCCTTTGTCAACTTCTTCTTAGCTTCACGCTCTCCAAACGCTTAGCATGTTCGATGCGGAGTTTCTCATTCCTCTTTCTAATGGCTGCTAGAGGGAATTGAATGGGAGTTATGTATTCGAGGACTTCCTTTCTTTTCAGTGGTGCAAACTCAGATTCGACCGCCTTCTCTTCTTGTGTTTGTTCGATCCCCCTTTCAGCTTCTTTTAGCTCTTGACTCTCTTGTTCAGTCTCGCCCCTTGAGTGGATAGCATTACACTGCTCCCTCGGATTGATGACGGTGTTGATGGGAAATTGTCCCTGCTTGTGTTGAGCCCCAAGAATCTTTATCAACTGACTTAAGTTGTTGAATATTTATTTCATATTCTCTCCCAACCGCTTGATCTCTGCTCCTTGACTAGTCACTGGCTTGTTTAACTCAATAAATCTTCCATCCATATTTCTCTCCAGTTGAGCTCATTTTTAATCATACTTTGCGAACTGTGACTGTACTATTTCCTCTTGTGTCGGCTTTTAGCCATCATAGATCATGTCATTCGTAACAGCGAAACCTGGTGGTGGATTAAGTGAATTTTTTATGTTGCCATAAGAGAAGTTTTGATTATTTTAGTTTAGGTGGATACCATTGTTACCTCGGCTGGTTATTCTGAAAGTTATTGATGTTTCTCTGATTTACGAAGTTAATCTCTTCAACATCTTCATGTCCCGATGAATATTGTGCTGAAGTATCAATGTAATGTTCTAACGTCAGACTAGTCAGCATACTTGGTTCGTCAGAGCGGTTAACTGAGTTGAAAGAGCATCAATCGACTCATTCTTCACGAGCTCTGCTTCTACAACACTAGCCACTTTTCTTAGCTGATTCCTCTCATTCGGCCACTGATAGCTTGTTCTGGCCATTGCATCCAAGACAGAGAATGCATCCTTGACATTCTTTTTCATCAGGCTACCCCTCGCTGCTGCATCTATTTGGTTCCGTGCTAGAGCAAATAATCCATTGTAGAACTTGCACACTTGCTGCTTCTTTGAAAACCCATGTTGGGAACAACTCCGGATAAGATCCCGGAATCGCTCCCACGCTTCGCTGAAAGGTTCTTGATCTATCTGCCTAAATTGATTGATCTTATTCTGTAAATTTAACATCTTGCTCGGCGGAAAGTATTTCAATAGAAATTTGTGCTCTAGTCTTCCCATTATGTTACATCATCTAGCGAGTTAAACCACTGAAGTACTTTGTCCTTCAATGAGAACGGAAACAACCTCATTTTTACTTGTTAGTATGGCACATGATTTATCTTGATCATTTCAGCCAACCTACAGAACTTATTTAGATGAACATTCGGGTCTTCTAATGCGCTCCCACCAAACTGATTCTGCTAAACAATGTTTATCAGAGCGGGCTTCAACTAGAAGCTATTGGCATTCAGTGGCGGTGGTTGCACTCCTCCGAACTGCATATTTGGCATAGGGTGAAGACAATCACTTATGGGTGTGATGTCCTCATCTGCGTCATCTTGCACTACCTGAGCACGTCTGTGCTACTGTGGTGGAGGTTGTTGTTGTTGTAGATTTGTTACTCTATTATCTAGATGGGCTAAGGGGGTGTTTGCATTTACTTTTTCTAAGTGATTTTCAACTTATAGCTTGAGATGAGCTATTTTGTAGTGTTTGCAAAGTCAACTTCTGCTTTAAAAGAAGTACTTCCAATATAAAAGCTAAAAGCAGAAATTTAATGCTTTTCTCCACTCAATGGCAATTCTGTAAATAATATGATATTTTTTAAAAGACATAAGTGATTCTATAGCAAACACTCTAACTTTTACTTTTATTGGAAATCACTTTTTTTACAAACACTACCTACTTTTTACAGAAGTGATTTTTATAAAATCTCTAATTTTAATCACTTTTTCAAAAGTAAAAGCAATCGCAAACATCCCCTAAGGCCCCCAATATCCTATTCAGTACCTCCTCTTGGTTCGGATTCTATGGAGCATTCTCTATCTCGACAGTGGAATTTCTTCTCGTTCGGTGTCGGCAGGCAGTTGCCTCAATCTCAGGATCTAAAGGAACAAGTTGTTCTTTCTCTTTTGACCTAGTTTGCATTCAAAACCTGAAAACACCAGCAAAAAGAAATATCACGTAATACTAAATAAAATGAAAATAAATAACAATAATTAAATTGCAGAAAAATAAAATCTAATCTAGTATCCTCTTATTACTCAGGATAAAAACTAAGACGTTATACCTATTCCCCGGCAACGGGCCCAAAAACTTGACATGCCTATTTCTAACCCTAAAATACCGCAAGTATACAGGTTTAGATGTAAATAGCGGAAGTCAAGGTCGATCCACAGAGAATAGGTTAACGTACTTCGATATCCTAATTATATCCAAACTAGACACTAAAATTAGTGAATGATTTTATTTATAAGCTAAAGTGCATGTACTAATAAAATGAATTAATTAATAAAATAGATTCCAATCAACGAGAATGTATCCTAAGATTTTGATTTCAGGAATTACGCTAATGATGATTAATCTCGAATTTATAAACCTTTATACTAGTTAATTACCTATTAGGTGGCACTTAATTAACCTAACCCTTATCTCGAAGCGACTATGTCGTAGATAGATTAACATTTTTACTCTCTCGAGTCAATTAATCCTAATAATTCCTAATAGCCTCTTAACCTTTGCCTACACGATCATAGGCAATCATGTATGTGTTATCGTCTACAAAAATTTCCTCCTCTCGAAGCGAAATCGTTAAACAAGTAAATTAAACCTAATTGGCCAGATTAAATTCAACTTATGATTAAACCAAACACATAGATGGATAACAACAACTAAAGACTATAAATTAAACAATTAAATCAACATTGTTGTAAAACCCTACTTTCTAATCCTAGGCCACGCATAGTTTAGCTACTCATGTCTACTAATAACTCAAAACAAGAATTCAAAGCAAACATTGTCAAGAACTTGAAAATAAACAAAGAATAATTAAATTCGATAGTCGGCTCGTCGATCTTCGTCTTCTCGCTCTCACTTCTTCTACTCCAATGTATAAGTATGAGATGGTGTTATGTCTGATGATTGATTTCTGATTATTCTTTGATGATGCGATGAATGAGGTGAGGGATAAATATAGTGTTGATTTTATATTGCGGGATCATGAAGGATGAATTGTGTTGGCCGGATCAAATCAGATGTGTCAGCCTTTTTCGGT
The DNA here is from genome assembly GCA_958295605.1 of Ajuga chamaepitys. Taxonomy (NCBI): domain Eukaryota; kingdom Viridiplantae; phylum Streptophyta; class Magnoliopsida; order Lamiales; family Lamiaceae; genus Ajuga; species Ajuga chamaepitys. The sequence continues at coordinate 16,836,105 of OY282506.1, forward strand.
GAAAGCAGCTTAGAGGTCATCATTAGTGGTGTTCGTTTCTGTGTGGAATGTGGGTTGGAAATTCAATGATCTATTCCGATTCATTGTTAGTCGTGCAAGCTGTTACGGGACAAGCTGAATCGTTGGATTGTATTGGTGCCTTGGTTGAAGATATTCGTATGTATACAAATGGCGATAATCTGTTTCATATGAATGGGGCTTGTAATAGCCTTGCACGTTTTTTGGCTAGGTTTTGCTTTTCTCTTGCATCGTTCTCTCGTTTTGTATGGATGGAGAATGATATATGTTCTTGGTTACAAGATCTTGTACTTAAAGACTTTATTTAAGGAATAAGATTTGTATTTTGCAAAAAAAAAAAAAAAAAGTACGATCCTTTTATTCCCTTTTCATATAATACTTAATTAAGTAAAAATATATAGCTCTAAAACATTTTAGTTATCTTCAGTATAAAATTGAAACATAAATCAATGACAAATGATATAATTAAGCTTAGTGTATGGTTTTTAACCCACCCAGGTATATTTAACGTTTTTCTTTTTCTCTATATACTATTTCTTAGATTTTTTTTTGTGAAATCACTATTTGTTAGATACTAAGAGGACTCATTTGTCCTTAATGAGTTGACATAGCTCAATTGCCAGGGCATGATGGTACCGTTTATTTCAAAACTTGCTAAGATTGTGTTTGAATGGAAGGTGTTGGAAAACAAAGGATTTGATTTTTAATTTTTGGTATTTGAAAATTCATTCATTTTAAATTTTTTATTGAATGTTTAAATTTAAATAAGTGGATTTGAATTGATTAATTTTTTTATTTTCCAGTTCTTTCTGAGTATTTCTAAAGGATGATAATAATGAAAGTGCGTGTAGTGTGTATAAAGTGTGTCCGTAGTACGTGTGTAGTATGTGTATGTAGTGTGTGCGCGCGCGCGCGTAGTACTGTTGTGTGAAGTATGTGTAGTATGTGTGTGAAGTGTGTGTGTGGTATGTGTAACGTGTTGTGTGTAGTGTGTGAAATGTGTATGATAATGTGGGTATACATACATGAGAGGTAGGATGGATTTATAAATGACTAGGTCAAATCCATCCAAAATGAACTAGAAACATAGGAGGAATTTAAAATTCCTTGATTTGATTTTTTTTGCCAAACAAATTAAATGAATTTAATGATAGATTTTCAAATCTACCTCTTAAATTCCTCCATTCAAATGGGCCATAAGAATATTATCAAGTTCTATCATTAAAGCCATGTTCATACGACATAGAGATGAACTGTTAATTCATTTAAGGTGTTATGAACAGTATCATTAAATCATGTTTATTTCGAGCTCCTTTTAATAAACTATTCGTTTCAAACCTTGTAAACTGTATCAACTCATTAAGGATAACAAAGTACCTTTACAAATGAATAATAAAATTACAAAAAAGCGAAACATATTAATTTGAAGAGGTGGGCATAAAAAGAATAAAAAATTATGCTAGCGCTTAACAATAGTGACAAAGTAATAAGAGAAAATCGATAAAAATGTCCCGTAAATTTGATTTAGTTAAAAAAATATTCTTTAAATTTGTCACTTTTTAAAAATGCTTTCTAATTTATAAAAAATTGATAAAAATACCCCGCGATCTGCTACTGCAGGTTACCCATCAGGTCATCCATACTGTTTTTTGCTTATGTGGCACTTAATTTTTTACTTTTTTTGTATTTTTCCTGCTTAGTCACTTATTAGGATGGTAAAGAAATTAAAAATTATATATATATATATATATATATATATATATAAAATTTACATATATGATAGTTAAATTTATATATTATTTAAAAAGTCATAGTTTTAAATTCTAATCTAAGAAATTATCTTAATAAATCTTTAATATATTATTTTGAAGTAAAGGATATTTTCTTAACTAGGGCAAACTTACAGGACATTTTTACCAATTTTCCCAAGTAATAATATACTTAAAGAAAGAACATGTTAACATTTAATTAGATTTATACATACTTATGTATTTATGGTGGCTATTCGCAATCCACCAAATTTCTATCGTAGTTTCCTACTCAATGTAATCCACTTATATTTAATATATGAGTATAAATTTCTTAATACAACCCCTTAAAACAATTTTACCTTTTTTTATTATATTAAATTATTTAAAATAAATAATTATAATAAAACAATTAAAACATAAAAAAAAAAAAAAATCCCAATTACAGTTTCTTTTTGAGTTTGAATCTTGAAAAAAAACACATCATGAATTTCACTTTTTTCTGATGTTTGAATCTTGAAAAAGAAAAAAGAATTAATCTTTAAATGTCAGTGGCGCAATTCTTTCTGTTGGTTGAGTCTGTTACGAATTGAGATCCGAATTGATAGAACACACACAGAAACGTAGGGATTACGTGGGAAAAGAGAGAGAAGAATCTAGAGAGAAGCTTGAGAGAGAGAATTCAGATTATCATTATGCAAAATCATAACAAACTCTCCTGCACAACCTGCGTAATAAGCATCGAAAATCATGCAACAGGCGTGAACCAAAACGACACCGTAGTCACTCTACCGAAACGACGCCGTTCTACTTAAGAAATAACAAAATAAAACGTAACACAAAATTAATAAGTAAAACACGATTTCTCCTCCCCTTAACAGAAACAGAAATAGCGGTCATCACCCTCCATATGCTGACATTACCCCCTCTTTGTTTTGAATCTTGTCCTCAAGATAGCAAATGAGGATACTTCTGTGCAACTTCCTCATAAAACTCCCATGTAGCCTCTTCATCTGGCAGGTGCGCCCAACGAACAAGCACCTGAGTAGCTGGATTGTTTCCCCTCTTCACCAATCGTCGAGCCAACACTTTCAAAGGTTTGAGGATGACCTTGCCATCATCATCAAAATCAGGCAACTCCTGAGTAACAGCCGTGACGTCTCCCACCTTCCTCTTCAAAAGTGACACATGAAAAACTGAGTGAATTGTGGCAGTGTTTGGCAAAGCAAGTTTATAAGCAACGTTCCCAATCTTCTCAGTAATGAGAAAAGGCCCCGCATATTTTGGACTTAGCTTCCAAATTTTGCTCCTGTGAAGGGATTTCTGCCTGTAAGGCTTAAGCTTGAGGTAAGCCCAGTCACCAATGCTGAAATCTCTCTCAGTTCTCCTCTTATCAGCCAGCATTTTCATCCTCTCCTGAGCCCTCAGAAGTGAAACTTTCAGCTGCTGGTGGGCAGCTTGTTTTGTAGCTATAGATTCATTCACCCCCACCACCGAGCTCTGCATATAAGGGCCCAAAGCCAAAGGAATAGGCTTAAAACCATATAGGGCTTCAAATGGAGTTAAGCCCAAAGCAGTGTGAAAGCTGGAGTTATACCAAAACTCAGCTAAAGATAGCCAAGTACTCCATTTTCTGGGATTGAAACTGCACATACACCTCAAGTAGGATTCAAGGCACTGATTCACCCTTTCGGTCTGACCATCAGACTGTGGATGATAGGCAGTGCTCAAATGCTGATCTACACTAATTAACTTAAAGAATTGCCTCCAAAAAGAACTAGTAAAAATTTTGTCTCTATTAGAAATAATACCAGTAGGGAGCCCATGAAGTTTGTAAAATGTATTCATAAACTTTTCAGCTAATGTGGAAGCTGAAAAAGGATGAGTGAGAGCAATGAAGTGACTGTATTTAGTCAGTTTATCCACAATAACCCAGATAGTGTCCTTCCCTTCAGAAATTGGCAAGTGCTCAATAAAATCCATGGTGATAATGGACCAAGCTTGTTCTGGAATTGGAATTGGTTGTAGTAAACCAGGTGCAGCAACATTCTCATGCTTATTAATCTGGCATACATGACAAGAAGATACCAACTGGCATACTTCTTTCCTTATTCCGGGCCACCAGAACAGATTTGTCACTCTGTGGTATGTAACATTTATACCAGAATGCCCTCCTATAGAAGATGAGTGCATATATTCCAAGATACTTCTTCTCAAATTGTTCCCACTGCCCACATATAACTTCCCTTTGAATCTTAATATACCATCATGGTAAGAATAGAAAGAAACATTCATAGGAGCAGTAATACATTCAGAAATCAAAGCTTGTACTTCAGTATCTCCCACATAGCTTTGCTCCAGCTCCAAGATCCAGGCAGGTTTGATAATTGTTAGAGCAGCACATTCAGCTTCTGGTGTATCCATTCTTGACAAAGCATCTGCTACCTTATTCTCAGCACCTCTTTTATACTCAATTTTATAATCAAATCCCAGCAACTTTGTCAAGTACTTGTGCTGCAATGGAGTAGAAATTTTCTGTTCCAGCAGAAACTTCAGGCTTTGCTGGTCAGTCCTGATCACAAAAGGAGCATGAAGAAGATATGCTCTCCACTTCTCAACTGCCATTAATATAGCCAAAAATTCTTTCTCATAGATGGATAAGCCAAGATTTTTGATTCCTAAAGCCTTACTCAGGAAGGCAAGAGGGTGCTTATCCTGCATCAATACAGCTCCAATGCCAGTGTAGCAAGCATCTGTCTCCAGTATGAAAGGTTTTGAATAATCTGGTAATTTGAGAACAGGAGCTGTAGTCATTGCTCTCTTCAGCTTATCAAAAGCCTCTGTAGCTCCCTCATTCCAAGTAAATTGGCCCTTCTTTGTAAGCTCTGTGAGAGGTTTTGCTATCATGCCATAGCCTCGGATGAATCTCCTATAATAGCCTGTTAAGCCTAAGAACCCTCTTAGAGCCTTAACAGTCTTAGGAACTGGCCACTCCACCATAGCTTTAATCTTGTGGGGATCAGCAAATACTCCTTCATCACTAATTATGTGACCGAGGTACTCTACTTGAGTACTGCCAAACACACACTTTGACATTTTGGCATATAAAGTGTTTTTAGCCAACAGCTCTAAAACAACTCTCAAATGTTTCAAATGTTCCTCAATACTCTTGCTGTAAATTAATATGTCATCAAAAAAGACAAGCACAAACTCTTTCAGATGATCTTTAAAGACTTGATTCATGACAGCTTGAAATGTAGCAGGTGCATTTGTTAAGCCGAATGGCATAACCTTGAATTCATATAATCCAGAAGCAGTAACAAAAGCAGTCTTGTATATATCCTCAGGAGTAACCCTGATTTGATGGTAACCAGCCCTCAGATCAATCTTTGAAAAGACTTTTGCTCCATTTAATTCATCTAACAAATCCTCAATCAATGGAATAGGATAACTGTCCTTAACAGTTATAGAATTTAACCTCCTGTAATCCACACAAAACCTCCAAGAGCCATCCTTCTTTTTAATCAGTAATACAGGAGAAGAAAATGGGCTATTGCTTGTTTGAATCACCCCAGATTTCAACATCTCTTGGATCAGTTTTTCAATCTCCTGTCTCTGTAATAGTGGATATCTGTAGGGAGCTTGCTTGACAGCCTCTGATCCCTCTTTTAATGGAATCCTGTGATCCATATCCCTCTGCGGAGGTAACTCCACAGGAACCTCAAATAGCTGCTTGAATTCATCTAGCAATGGCTGCAGTTGTGCCTTGTAAGAATGAGAATCATGCATGTCTTGACCTGTAATAGAGTAAATACAGGCCCACAGTTCACCTTGCTTGCTGCTCACAATCTTTTCTGCTGCCTCAGCTGTTATCATACTGATTCTAACCTCAGCATCCATGCTAGGAACAGTTAACTGCTTACCATTGACAGTGAAGCTCACTGTATGATCCTTAAAATTGAAGCTCACAGGACCCAATTGACTAAGCAAATCCACTCCTACCACCATGTCAAAGCCTCATAACTTCAATAATCTCACTGGAGTACTGAGCTTGCATCCTCCCATCTCCCACTCAAAATCTGGACATTTAGCATTACACTCTATCTTACTGCCATCAGCTACTGATACTTTGAGTGGATTAGTGTACTCCACAACACATCCTAGCCTCTCAGCTGCACCAGGATCTAGAAAACTGTGAGTACTACCAGTATCTAAGAGAATAGTGAGTTCTCTATTGCCCACTCTACCTGCCAACCTCAATGTCTTTGAAAAATTTTGCCCAGTAACTGCATTTAAGGAGACATTAGGTTCAGCCTCCTCCTCTTCAATCTCCTTAAGCACCAGTTGCTCCACATCACCACAGTCATCATCATTAATCAGTATCATAAACAATCTCTTGCATTTATGGCCAGTATGGTAAACTTCATCACAATTAAAGCATAAATTCTTTCTTCTCCTAGCATCCATTTCCTCAGAGTTCAGCCTCTTAATTGGAGGTAAAGCTGATCTCCCTTTAGATGGGTCATTCTTCCAGTTATTAACAGGTATGCTGCTCATAGTTTTCACAGCACTCTTTTGACCTTTTGTGAGCAGATTAACAATATCTTCATGTAACAATGCCTGCTGTGTAGCCGCCAATAGGTTAGTAGGGTTCTGCACCAGAACGAGCTTCCCAATTTCTTCCTTCAACCCACCAATAAAGCTCTCTATAAAATAATCCTCAGTTAACCCCCTGTTCTTCTCTTTCATAAGAGCCCTCAGCTCCTCAAACTCCTCAATATAGCTCTGCACACTACCAGTTTGCCTTAGTTTATTAAATTGAGCAGTAAGACTCCCTCCAGTAGGATTCATGAACCTACTCATGACCAATTTAGTGAATGTATCCCAGGTCATATTATCTGATCCATCAATGTAATCCACAAACCAATGATCTGCCATTCCTTCTAAATTCATCGCAGCTAAACCAATTTTATCATGATCAGACATGTTATTATACATAAAATAACGCTGACATTTACGAAGCCAAAGCCTAGGATTATCACCATTAAACTTCGGAAAATCGATTTTAGGCATCTTATTAATAGCCACTCCAACTTGATCATTCATTCTATTCATCATAGGAGGTGTAGCTAATATTCCCGCTTCCGATCTACCCCCGTTCACTCCCCTTCGATTACCAGTACCAAAAATAATAGGTGGAGAAGGAGGATCTATTGGTTCCTTACCCTTGCTGCCACCCGGATCTCCTTCCTTGATAGCTGCTAGCAGTTGCAGCTTCATATCCTCCAATTTTTCCTGAAATCGCCGTTCCTGCTCCTCGGCTGTAGTTGACTGAGCTTTAAGGATATCACTTATCTGCTGCTCCAGTGATTCAATCCGTTGAGTCTGCGTCTTTTCTGTCATTCTGCCGGCGCAGAGGATCGTTGCTCTGGATACCACTTGTTACGAATTGAGATCCGAATTGATAGAACACACACAGAAACGTAGGGATTACGTGGGAAAAGAGAGAGAAGAATCTAGAGAGAAGCTTGAGAGAGAGAATTCAGATTATCATTATGCAAAATCATAACAAACTCTCCTGCACAACCTGCGTAATAAGCATCGAAAATCATGCAACAGGCGTGAACCAAAACGACACCGTACTCACTCTACCGAAACGACGCCGTTCTACTTAAGAAATAACAAAATAAAACGTAACACAAAATTAATAAGTAAAAAACGATTTCTCCTCCCCTTGACAGAAACAGAAATAGCGGTCATCACCCTCCATATGCTGACAGAGTCTTGAAGAAGAAAAAAAAGTTCATCCTTAAATGGCAACGGCGCCATTCTTATGTTATTGAATCTTGAAGAAGAAAAAAATTAATCCGAAGGAGGCGTCAAAACGGAGAGAATGAAGCATTTATTCTTAACAATCTCTAATTTTGATTTGTTGTAGAATTTTATTCTTTTTTGGGATTGTCCAACAAAGTCCCACATCGGGAATATAAAGGTAAGATCATGGGCATATAATAAAAGAAGTATTTTCATTGGCATCAGGTATGTTGGGAGTTAACCCAAGAACACAATCGTGCGGGCCCAGTCAGGGCTCAACAAGTGGTATCAGAGTCATGGTCCCGAGCAAAGTCGATGTGGTGGAGATTCTCAGAGTACCAAAATGACGGCAGTGAGCTACGAAGACGAATGACGATGGATGGACTCTATGGACAAGGCGGAGAAGACTTGGATCGACTTAGATTTCGAGTCCACAAACCAAAGAAGTAAGCCATAGAAGAGACGACGGAGCTCTATGGACCAGGTGGGGGTGACCTGAATGGAGCAGAATTTTGAGCGATGGTAAATGTTGGGTCGATGGAATAAAGCAGATAATATGATACCAATGTGGAGATAAGGAGGCCAGTCAGGGACCAATAAGTGGTATCAGAGCCATGGTCCTAGACTAAACCAAAGTGGTGGTGGAGATCCTCGGAGTGCCAAATAAAGCCGCAGAGACGACTGACTCTACGGACCAGGTGGAAAAAAGGTGAGGTGCGCCTAGGTAGAGCAGGCTCCTCAGCATAGATGAAGGCTCACCAAGGTAGAGCAGGCTCCCCAGCAGAGACGACAGGTCCGATTCTACGAACCAGTTGTAGAGACCAAGCTAGATGCACCTGGGTAGAGGTTGGCTCTCTAGCTGCAGTAAAATCATGGACTCCACGTAAGGCGTGTGACCAGATGCGGTGGAGATAGCTAGTCAACTGGATGGAGCAAACATGGCTTGGTAGTTCGTTTGAGGGGAGGCTCGGTGATTTGTTTAAGGGGAGGTTTGGTGGTCCTTTATTTGAAGGGGAGGGTTGTTGGGATTGTCAAACAAAGTCCCACTTCGGATATATATGGGAAGATCATGGCCGAACAAGCGGTATCAGAACCATGGTCTCAAGCAAAGTCGATTGGCGGAGATCTTCGGAGTTTGAGCGGCGGTAACCATTGAATTCACATAAGATGTGGCCTAGAACGATGTGATGGTGGGTGTCGACTCGATGGAGATAGTCATTCAAGGTGAGGCTCGAGTGGTCTTTGTTTGAAGGGGATGATTGTTGGGATAATCAAACAAATCCTACATCGAAAATATAATGGAAGGATCGTGGGCATATAAGGAAAGATGGATCTCATCAGTATGAGACATTTTGGAAGTTAGCCCAAGAATAAAATCGTGTCAACTTGGCCCAAAGAGGACAATATCATATCAATATGGATGTGCAGGCCCAATCAGGGCCCAACATTCTGTAGTAGAGAAAAATAAATAAAGCTAGATTACTTGTCCATATAATTTCCTTTGTAATTTAGGTCCTCCATTGATGAAAACTTAAGATATTAAGGTTTATGCAGTTTTGGAGAAAAACACAGTTTGGTTGAAGATGATGATATGGAAGAAGAAAAAATAGGTTTTTTTTTTTAAAAAAAAAAATATATTTATTGGTTTTAATTATTTATGTTTGTTTTTATCATTAAGGGTTTTAAAGTTATTTTACAATAATATTTTAATTTATTAAATTAGTGTGCTGTGTTAAGAAATTTAGTGGGTTGCGAATAGACGTCGCATATCTTCATTTAGGGTTAATTGCAGCAATCCCCCATACTATTAGTGTTTATTCACTTAAATTACTAAACTTTTTTTGTGGCAATACATATAAACTATACTGGTTTGGTGGATAAAACACCAAACTTCTTTTTTGATCATTTTTCGCCGGAATTCTGCACGTGACTTACGTGTGATAAACTTTTAAGGATTTTTTTTCCAAACAACATTTTAGTATGCCAATAGTGTAAAATTCTTCCACATCTTTCTTTTCCCTATCAACTCCTTTGAATCATTCTCTTCTCCAATATCAAGAACCTCCATTGTTGAAGATGAGCAACTCATCTACCTACTAAAAAGCCTATTTGGAATTTAAAAAAAAAAAAACCCTTAAAACTTTATTACACGCAAGTCTCGTGCAGAATTCCGGCAAAAAATGATCAGAAAATAAGTTTGGTGGTTTATCTGTCTAACCTGTATATTTTATATATATCGGTGCCATAAATAATTTAATGATTTATGTGCAAAAACGTTGATAGTTTAGTGAACTTGTTGTAATTAACCCTAAAATATAATAATAAATAAATATTGATCAATATCAATTCATCTAATAAAATACGCAAAATAAAATTTAATATCATTATTCAATGAGACTCATTACGCACATCTATGTGATAGAAGAAATTTAATACAACTTATTTTGTGCTAAAAAGGAAAAAAACAAAAAGGTGAAAATTAAATATTGAGGTTGGAAATAAATCCAAGGATCACTTATTTCCCCCTAAATCCGCATATATATTTTTTGGAAAAAGTCGCCATATTTTAGTCTTTAGATGAGGTATCACTTTCCTCTTTGGCTTTTCCGTAATTTCAATATCTTCTTTAATTTTCTTCCCCTCTTTATTCTCTGCTTCTTCCTTCGCCTTACGCAGAGTCATGATTAAATTCTTCAAGCATTCATCGGCACCCATTTCTGCTGATTTCGGCATCAAATTCTCCGCCACATCAGCAGGGCTTATGTCAGTTTCCAACAGCAAACACCTGATGGTCTCAAACGTTTCATGAGACTCAAGTTTCAGATAGTTTTTAGCAAGAACTTTGAATGCCTCAAAGCAACAATAAGACATCTCTATGTGCTTGTCCATTCTTCCTCTTCGAACGAGGGCGTTGTCGAGCCTTTCCACGTGATTGGCGGTGAGGACGAAGATTCTTTCCCCACCATTGGCTGACCATAGTCCATCCATGAAGTTCAGTAGCCCTGATAGAGTTAACTTACTCTTCATCTTCTCTTCATCATCATCGTCATCCTCATTCTCCTTTTCATGTATGGCTTTTTTAACCATAACTTCTTCGGAATCATTTTTTGTATTGTTGGCTTTTGCATCACTATTGTTTCCCTTCCTTTTTCCTGTGATGTGTAGGGAACAATCGATGTCCTCAATTACTACAATCGCCCTATTCAACAAAACGAAAATTAAACAATAGAATTAACAAACATTCAAGAAGGAAGAAAAATATATTACTTCCGCTGGCCAAAAGAGAGAAAAAAGAAAACAAAAAAAGGATGTTACAAAATGATATTAACATGTATATATATTGAAACTAATCACCTTTTAGAAATCTCCATCATCATCTTCCTCAAGCTAGTATTATCCTTAAAAGAAGTGAGCTCCAAATCATACACATCATAGTGCAGAAAGTTAGCCATGGCAGCAATCATGGTGGACTTCCCCGTTCCAGGGAGCCCGTACAACAAATACCCGCGTTTCCATGGCTTCCTGATACTCTTGTAATACTCTTTGGCATTTGTGAATTCCACCATGTCATCCATAGTTTCCTTCTTCTTCTTGGGATCCATTGCCAGTGTTTCGAAAGTTGCAGGGTGCTCGAATCCAACACACTGCCACATCATCTTGTCGTCGCTCCCCCAATCGTCACCACTCACATTAATGTACAACCTCTACCTCCTACTCCTCTTTCTTATCACCTTCCCCTCGTTTAACACTTGATTCAAATAAGACCCCATGATTATATCCCTGCGTTTTCGACGAAAAGACAGGATATAAGCCCTCTTCTCTTCACCACTGGCTTTGAAACTGATCACGTTTGAACGCGGTATGATCTTGTTCATAATCCATGAAACACTAACGCCTTTATAAACGTCGGATATCTCGTGATAGTCAGCCATGCTGAAAGCGAGTGAGCGGCTCTCTTGGGATAAGTGAGCCTTGATGCGGTCGGCCCGAATGGAGAAGTTGGTTCCGAGGTAAGTCTGGATTATTGTTGTGGGAATCAAATCAAGAACATAAAATACCAAATGCACTTCAAAAATTGTAAATGCAAAACTGTAAAATTAATTGCACAAGAGAATTACGTGGTTCGACCACAAGGTCTACATCCACAGAGCAGAAATGAATATTATCTTCACTATGATCAAATCAGTACAAGAATCTAGAAGAATCACACTACAACAATTGAGAAAAAACCAACCTAAGAACAAGCTTGAAACCCTCTTGTGTTCCTCACTCTAGAACACGCCCCTTCTCTCTCTGGATAGATGAATTAGCTCTCTAGAATGATCTCGCAAAAGTCAGTTTACAATTGGAATAACATCTATTTAAATTAATCCAAAGAAACAGCTGAAAACAAGCAAAACAGAAAAACTGCCGCGCTTTGAAAGACAATGGTTTTGATTAAAACCATTGCGAAATTCTATTAAAACAGATATAACAGATTTTTAACTGCCTTCCCATTTTCTGTTCTAATCTTGATTTTAAGTCCAAAACCGGTTCCAAGAAATGATTCCAATCTATTCTGAGTGTGTTCAAGTCACAAATCATCACAAATCTCCACCTGACTTGCACATGAAGACATAGTATTATAGACAACCAATCATACTTGAAAAAAAGAATTCATTCCATTCGACTCATGTCCAAAACCTGGGCATGTTTCAACTTCCTGTAATGAATCAACTGCACTGTACCACTTGGATCAAATCCAAGCAACACCTAAGCTTCTCAGAGGGTAATGCTTTGTGAGCATATCTGCAGCATTCTCCTTTATGCTCACCTTTTGAACTTCCACATCTCCTTTTTCAATCACATCTCTTACATAATGCAGTTTCACATCTATGTGTTTTGATCTGTCATGAAAACCTGATGTTTAACTAAATGTAATGCACCTTGAGAATCACATAATACTTTAACTGATTTCTGCTTTATTCCAAACTCAGACAAGATCCCCTTCAACCAGATTGCTTCCTTAACTGCTTCTGTCATTGCCATAAACTCAGCCTCTGTTGTTGACAATGCTACTACAGGTTGTATCATTGACCTCCAGCTTATTGTTGCACCAAACAGTGTGAAAACATAACCTGATTGTGACCTTCTATTGTCCAAATTTGCTGCATAATCAGAATCCACATAACCTTTCAAAACTTCTGCTGATTCATCACATCTTTTGAATACTATCCCATATTATGTTGCACCTTTTAAGTACCTCATTATCCACTTTAGAGCTTCCCAGTGCTGCCTCCCAGGATTGGACATATACCTGCTGACAACACTTACAGCATGTGATATGTCTGGTCTTGTACAGACCATTACATACATAATACTTCCAACAGCATTTGAATATGGAATATTGTTCATCTCATGTATCTCTTGTTCTGTCTTTGGTTTCTGCTGTTCTAAGAGCTTAAAATGCTGAGCTAAAGGGGTTGACACATGCCTTGACTCATCCATATTGAATTTCTTCAATACTTTGTAAACATAACTCCTCTGCTGCAAACATAACAATCCTTTCTGCTGATCTATGATGATATCCATGCCAAGTATCCTTCTTGCTTCTCCTAGCTGCTTCATCTCAAATTCAGCTTGTAGATCCTTCTTCAGCTTATCTATTTCAGCTTGGTCTTGACTTTCTACAAGCATATCATCCACATAGAGGAATAAGAAACTAATAATCTTCTGTCTCGCCTTCTTCATGAACACACAATTATCATACTTAGATTTGACATAGCCAATCTTCTTCATGCATCTGTCAAATCTGATATACCACTGTCTTGAGCTTTGTTTAAGGCCATATAAGGACTTCTTTAGTAAACAAGCTTTATCCTCATCTTTAGGAAGTATAAACCCTTCTGGTTGGGTCATGAAGATTGTCTCTTTTAGTTCACCATGTAAGAAAGCAGTTTTTACATCCAATTGCTCCAGTTTTAAATCCATTTGAGCAACTAAAGCATGTAGTATTCTTATAGAGCAATGTTTAACTACAGAGGAAAAGATTTCATTATAATCTATCCCTTCCTTCTGAGTAAAACCCCTAGCTACTAACCTTTCCTTGAAACTTATCTTCTCCACTCCAACAAACTCCACCTTTTTCTTATAAATCCATTTGCAGCTTACCAGTTTCTGATTTGTTGGCCTTTTTACTAGAACCCAGGTTCTATTCCTTTCAAGTGAATCCATTTCTTCCTTCATGGTAATAATCCAGTTCTCCTTATCCTTGCTTTCTATAGCTTCTCTGTAAGTTCTAGGCTCTGAATATTCAGTTTCCTCTGCTACTATCAAGGCATAAGCAGTGAGATATTCATTTCCATATCTAGTAGATGGCCTGATTTCCCTTCTCTGCATGTTCCTTACTAGCTGATACTGGCTAATGTCTTCTGTTTCACCATGTTCAGTATTTGGATTTTCCCTGTCAAAGGTATCTTGATCAGAGGCTTCACTTTCATCATCATGCTCCACCTCAGCTTGTATTCTGTCCTGTGTATGATTAAACTCAACCTGTTGTTCTTTTGGGGTTTTCAGTGGCATTTTGCTTTCATCAAAATTCACATCCCTGCTGATGATGATCTTGTTCATTCCATTTTCAATGCACCATAATCTATAGCCTTTCACTCCCTTTGGATATCCCAGCATTACACATTTTATGGCTCTTGTCTCTAACTTATCCTGTTTTATGTGAGCATATGTCATACATCCAAATATCCTCAGATGTGAATACTTAGGTGGATTTCCACTCCATTTCTCTTCAAGTGTCATATACTCATTTGCTGTGGAAGGGATTCTGTTGATTAAGTAAGTTGTTGTTGCTGCAGCTTCTCCCCAAACTTCTTCTGCAAACCTGAGCTCAGAAGTAGACATCTTATCCTTTCTGTTATTGTCATGTTCATCCTCTCAGCAACTTCATTTTGTTGAGGATGCAATGGGACAATTCTATGCCTTTTCATCCCTTTTCCCTTACAGAATTCCTGAAACTGTTCTGAAAGAAATTCAAGTCCATTGTCTGTTCTTAGGGATTTCAATGATGATCCTTTTTCAGTTTCAACATCAGCACACCATTCTTGAAACTTTGTGAATGCATCAGATTTGTTCTTGAGTACCTATATCCATTATTTCCTTGAGTAGTCATCAATTATACTCAGGAAAAATCTTCCTCCTCCCAGTGTTTCAACCTTTGAGGGTCCCCATAAGTCAGAATGTGCATAATCCAGGGGCTGCTTAGAAGTGTGCTTTCCAACTGGGAAAGGTTTCTTTATACTCTTACTCAAGATACATATTTCACAGGGGTTAATCCTGAAACTGGTTTTACTTTTTAGCAGATTCTGCTTCAATAATGCATTCATTCCATATTTCTGACTCATTGTTAATAACAATGTTCACATCTCCAATTATATTTTCTGCCAGGCGATAATACAAGCTAGATTTTCTAATTCCTTTCATAACCAGTTTTGAATTCTTGTAAACATGTAGAGAACCATTTTCAGATTTAAATTCACATCCTTTATGTTCAAGAGTGCCAGGACTTATAAGGTTTCTCTTAAGAAGTGGAATGTACCTTACTTCTATCAGGATCTTCTCTGATCCATCATGCACCTTTAATTTGATATTACCAATTCCTTCCACTGGACATGCTTGATCATTTCCCAGCATGACAGTTCCAGACTTGAATTCTTTGAATTCATGAAACCAGTCTAGATTTGGGCACATATGGAAGCTACACCCAGAATCTAGAATCCATTTGTCATCAGTTTTGACATCTGTTATGTTCAAAACATCAGCATTCTCTTCTGCTTGAGCCAAATCAGCAATGTTTGTATTCTGACTCTTCTGGGCCTATTTTCTTTCGAATTCATAACATTTTTTCTTCAAATGTCCAGGCTTCTTGCAATGAAAACACTTCATGGTCTCCCTCCCATCTGCAGTCTTGGATTTAGACGGTTGATTCCTTTTGGTTTGATTACCTGGAAACTGTTTCTTCTTGGGATAGTTTCCTGCTCTAATGTTCAGTCCCTCAGCCTGTAAATCTCCTTCAGGGCCATTTGAATTTTGCATCTCTTTTGCCCTTAATGCAGTTTCAACCTCAGCAAGACTAATCTTGTTTTCCCTGCCATACAACATGGCATCTTTCAAGTGTTCATAACACTTAGGTAGGGCATTCAACAGAATGATAGCTTTGTCTTTATCCTCTACTTTTACCTCTATTCCTTCTAGGTCATCCAGATGCTTGCTAAACTCCTCCAACTGATCATCTATGGGCTTGCTGGTAGCGTCATTTCTTGCTACCAAATTAAATCGTGTATGAAAATACACATAAACCTTACCAACTATCCTACTTAGTAGAATGGTAAATAAGGGTCGATCCCACAGGGAACGGCCGAACAGTTTTGATTACGATGTCAAGCGGTTTATGATTAAGAATGCAAGAAATAAATACTTAAGAAAGCAATAAGGGGGGGTTCATGGGAAACTAACAACTAACACCTAAATAAATAAAGACAATTAAAGAGATTTTTATAGGTTTTTGGTTTGTAAATAACAAAATGATTCATCCTTGATCATGTTTCACCGAGGTCTTGGACGATTTATGCAACTATTGTTAATGCCCTATTCAATTGTGATTCTAGCCCTTATCTCAAGGCTATTAACAAGCTCTAATAGCCTTGTTATCCCTTAATCTTAGTTAATCAAAACAAGCTCTTCGACTAACCCTATTCAGTTTAACCGAATCCTCGATCAAGCTCTCTTAGATTCAATCACCAAATGCATTAAACACTAGGACAACGAGATAAATTCAACATAAAACTCGCAAGCTCGGTTTTAGTGGTTGAACTTTGTGTTATCACCAATAAATAAATCTATTGTTTGCTACTCGGGAATCGGAAATCCTACAATTACGGATAGTAATTTCCTATTCTAGCAACACATTCACAAATCCCTTAAAGGGTGATCAATCCAATAATCAATTCATAAATGTGACTCAATAACAACAAATAACATAAAACACTGGAATACACAATATTTTCGGTAACATTAACCGTAATAATCACATAAATGTCTTGAACTCAAGGTTCCACAATAATCAAGAGTGAACAAAAGGGTGCTAGCCACCCATTTTACTTAATTCAAAGATAAAATAACAGAAAATTAAAGAAAACATGAAAATAGGATAGAAAGAACCAAAGGTTAGGGTTGAAGATCAAGATCTTCAACCCCCTTCCATTTCCTTGCTTCCAATGGAGAAAAGTGGCTGATTATGTGTGGGGGATGAGTTCTAGGTTGTGTCAAAATCGAATTAGAGGATATATATATAGGGGAGAAAGTGTTAGCTCGAATTTAGGCAAAAACGTGTTTGGGTTTTTAAAACAGGGAACCCCGCCACGGCCGTGGCATAAAGTTGGCCGCGGGCGTGGTGAAACAAGGGTTTTGGGCCCAATTTGGGGCCGCGGCCGTGGTCTAGCTCCTGCCTCGGCCGTGGTCTTTCTTGGACTGAATTTGCCTTTACTTCTGGGGGCCTGACCACGGTCGCGGCAAATTTGGACCGCGGGCGTGGGACATGTAATGCCACGGCCGTGGCACTGGCTGCCTCGGTCGTGGCAAATGATGCTGAAATGTGGCCTTCTCTGGAGGAATGGCCACGGCCGTGGCGTTGGACTGCCTCGGCCGTGGCTTGAGCCATGGGCGTGGCCTCACCACCTCGGGCATGATCCCCTGTTTTTCCTTGTTTTCTTCTTCCTTTGAGCTCGATTTGTCAATTTGAGATCTTCGAACCTGTTTTTCGGCCTTAATTCACCTGTCTTGACATGAAAATGAAACAGACACGTCAAATTGCCCAATGAGAAATAAACGCACAAAACACACGTGAAAATGCACACAAAAGTCCGTAAAAAGATACTTAAATTGACCTAAAAGTGTGTGCACTACCACGTGCACCACTTGCTTTCTTGAATCTTGAAGAAGTAAAGCTTTTGTTTGATATACAGGCGATTGACCATGGTTTTCTTTTTGTACAGCTCTTCCAGTTTATTCCAGACTTCTTATGCAGTCTGTTCTTTTGCTACTTCTCTCAGTACTTTGTCTGCTAATGAGAGGATGATGGCTGAGTGAGCTTTTTCCATGTGCTCAGTCTTCTGAGCCACATCCATGGATTCCGGGAACCCTTTAATCCCCTTCAAAGCACCAGCTAAACCTTGTTGTAACATCAACGCCCGCATCTTTACTTGCCACAACCTAAAATCGTTTCTCCCATCAAACTTCTCAATGTCAAACCTCATATATATATCAGCCATTCTTCTTTCTTGAAATCAAAATTCGCACCGATCAACGTGATTTAACTCCCACAGACGGCGCCAATTGTTGTGGGAATCAAATCAAGAACATAAAATACCAAATGCACTCCAAAAATTGTATATGCAAAACTGTAAAACCAATTGCACAAGTGAATTACATTGTTCGACCACAAGGTCTACATCCACAGAGCAAAAACGAATACTATCTTCACTATGATCAAATCAGTACAAGAATCCAGAAAAATCACACTACAACAATTGACAAAAAACCAACCCAAGAACAAGCTTAAACCAAGCTTGAAACCCTCTTGTATTCCTCAACCTAGAACACGCCCCTTCTCTCTCTAGATAGATGAATTAGCTTTCTAGAATGATCTCTCAAAAGTCAGTTTACAATTGAAATAACATCTATTGAAATTGATCCAAAGAAATAGCTGAAAACAAGCAAAACAGAAAAACTGCCGCGCTTTGAAAGACAACAGTTTTGATTAAAACCGTTGCTAAATTCTGTTATAACAGATTTAACAGATTTTTAACTACCTTCCCATTTTCTGTTCCAATCCTTATTTTAAGTCCAAAACCGGTTCCAAGAAATGATTCCAATGTATTCTTAGTGTGTTGAAGTCACAAATCATCACAATTGCGGCGCAGGCTTTGTTGCAGCCAAAGCCCTCCGATGAGAATTCGTTGAAGGTGATTTCAACGTAGGGGTTGATGAAATTTAGAAGCTTCTGGAAGAATCTTTCGATGGTGAATAAAACTTGAGAAGGTATGATCCTTTCTAAAGTTGTGAGAACCAGCAGTAGAGTTCCTATTTTGGAGCCTATCAAATCCCAAAATCCCATTTTGTTTTCTCTATCTAATTTGTTGGATATCTAAATTTGAATTATTACATGCTGCTATTTATAGGGGGAAAAAAAAAAAGTTGCTACTCGCCTGCGAGGTGATAACGCACAATCCAATTATCAAGTGAACTCGAAGTAAAATTCAATTTGTAACACAACCCAATACAAGAAAATTAGAGAACACAGGATATACGTGGTTCGATCCGGAGATCTACGTCTACAGGCGTAAAATATCACCCGCCGAGGTTCTTTTCACTATCTTCCTTTCAATCTTACACGTTGTAGTTTAGGAGTACAAAGTGCCAACCCTAAATCCGAGAACAATTCTGCTATTTATCCTACTCAATCCAAACCCTAACTAAATCCCTACAATTACGGCTACCATCTTTGCATGGGAGTTGGAAGGAGATCGTGGGGATCTCACTTTCCAAATATACCGCGATTGGGCTGCTCCAGGCCCGCGTGCACTTCTAGGCCAGCTTGGTTGTTGGGCTCACTCCTTTGGGCTCAGTTGCTTCGGGTCAGGTTGATCCGACCCGAAGTTCTTGGGCCATAGCTATCAGATGCCCCCCCACCAGCCGGAGCGAGGTAGGAGCTGCGGTTAACGTAGGGCTAGGTATAACAGGTGCTATGGTGGAGCGAGAGGGGATGCTGCCTTGGCCGAACTGAAGTACCCTCGAGGGTCCGAGAATCAACCGGAGTCGAGGTGATTCATACCTGGAGTGAGAGACTCTGCGAAGACCACACCTGACCGAACTGAAGTATGCCGCGATCACGGAGTAGACATGATCCGAACTGAGGTGACCCCGGGGTGATAAAGTCGACCGCGTCCGAACTAGAGTGCCCCCGGGGTGATAAGGTTAAGTGGGATCGAACTGAATACGCCCGAAGTGGAGGAAACACCGGAGTGAGGCGCCAAACTTCCTGAGGAAGAATGAGGTTGATGTGATTGACGGCGCCATCATTAGAAAGAGGGATGTGAAGTGACGCGTTTGAGATTTCCAAGACGTGTGCCCATCACGCGCCTTGGAAACTGTAACGCGCGTGGCCACCACGCCCGCATCTGAGACGCAAAATTTGAAAAGGCCAGATCTGAGCCGTTGATGCAAGAGTATATATATAAAAAATGCTTGCACAGTAAACGTCATCTTCCTCATTTTGCGATTTGCAAGTTACAGAGAGCGGGAAAAAGGAGATTCATCAGTGCATTTGTGAACCATCTCAAACCAAGACCAAGTAAGTATGTCTTCTTCATCGTCTTCATCTTCACTTAGGGAGGTAGGAACCGATAAGGCCCCGTTAGATGTACGCCCCCTTCGTTATATTATTCCAGAAAGACGAGTGAATAGTATGGTATATAGGGCAGATTTCATGGAGTCCGGTACCCGGGCGGTAGGGTTTGGTGAATGTATGGAGGAGGATTTCGAGGTGGCTGTGGAGGCACTGCGGATGACTCGGGTACAAATAGAAGCCCTGATTCCATCTTTTTACTTTCCCTTTAACTTAGAATACATAGTGCCGGAGCCTAGTGATCGTGCCTGTTGCCCGCCGAAGGGTTTCATTAGTGTATATATAGACCATCTAAGAATAGGAATAAGATTCCCCCTCTGGGACATCATTGTACAGCTGCTTAGATATTATAACATCACCCTGAGTCAACTAGCGCCCAATGCCGTGAGGCAAGTAGTCGGGTTTACCGTGGTATGTAAAAATGCCGGGGTAGAACCAAATGTAGAGTTGTTCAAGTTTTTCTTCCAACTGAAGGCCTTCGGGAAATCAAAAGGTTGGTACTCCTTCAGCCCCCGGGCCCGAGGTGGTTTCAAAGTACAAAACCCGAGCAAGGTGGAGGGGCGGAAGGAGAAATTTATCTTTGTGAAGACGGATTTGGCCCTCCCGAGATGTAGGAGGGAGGAGGTGTTGGATAATGCCCCGGTGGCGGAGGCGGAGACCGAGGTGGTTAGGCAGTTTCGTACTGTAGGTACGTTCAAGACCCTCTGCACCGAGGAGGAGCTTGAGGGGGCAGGATTAAGCCCGTATTACTCGGGCGGAGGAGAGGGAGTATCCACCCGGGGACCGGAGTCGGAAGCCAGGACTGCTGAGGAGGGTAGGAACTCTTATAACTGCGTAATATCGGCAATGTATGCAGGACTAACCACAAATCTATTTGTTTTTTGCAGTGGGACGTTTCAGAAAGGAGTCTACGGGAAGCCCCGCGGTGCCCATGGCGGCAAAGAAGAAGGGAGTGGCGACCGAAGGATCCCCTAGAAGTAGGGCGTCGCCTAGTCCGAGGCCGTCAGCGGGGTCGGAGGAGCACGTGGTGGCGGCGGGGACAACCCCAGGAACAAAGAGGAGGTCGAAACCATCTTTGACTCCTCCAGGGACGGCCAAAAGACTCCGCACGGAGCAGAGCGCCGAGGTAAAGCATATATAACTTTTCGCCGAGGCGAAAGATTTGACTAAAATTCTCGTGTATTTCTTATGTTGGTTCTGGTATTTGGTTGTTGAAGGGACAAGGGCCCATAAGTGTGTTGGGCCTGGAGGGGGCGGATGCCGAGGAGCTTCTGCGTTTGGCGCAGGGGATCATGGATCTTGGCCGAAGGAGTGAGAGGGAGGCCAAAGAGGAGCTGGCCGAGGCCGTAAGGGAGCTGCGCGCGCGCAACGACAGGTTAACTCACGATCTATCCGAGGCGCGCAAGAGAGCCGCCCTGGTGGAGAAGAAGATCGCACGGTTGCACGAGGTGGAGGCAGAGGCCGGGGCCCTCCGCGGCGAGGCAGCCGAACTGCGGGCGGAGATAAAGGCTCAGGAAACCACTGTGGTGGACGGGCAGGAGGCGGTGTTGATGGCGTTTGCCGAGAAGCTATTTCAAACAAGCACGTTTCTCGACTTTCAGACCAACTTCGTCGCGGTAGGGGATATGGCCACTCGGTCAGTGCTACTGGAGAAGGTGAAGGAAATCTATCCGAACGTGGATGTCTATCGTCCCGAGTTTGGATACGATTTCAACGCCGTGGGAGCGGTGGAAGAGGCGTATTACAATGCCCTTGCCCGTGTCCCAGAGTGGCCGCTGGTAAAGGCACTGGCGGAAAAGAAGAAAATCTTAAGTGCCGAGGAGATCACGGCCTGCGATGCGGACCAAGATCAAGAGTTCTTGGCATTTCTCCGTGGTGAGTTCGTCCCAGAGCCCCGAGACAAAGATCCACCGCCGCGAATGGAGATCGCCGCAGAGGCAGTGAGAGATAACGCGGGTGAGATCCGCGAGCTGCCGGAAGGAGAGCACGAGGTCGAGGTGGAGGTGCTAGAGGAAGCTGAAGGAGGCCAAGAGGGGGAGGTCAGTCGTTCCCCACAATTTTGATGATTTGATGTATGACAGACGATAAGAGCATATTGTAATTTTGTTGTATTGACCGCAGACAATGTACGCTTCTTTTTTATGGTGAATTTGATATTGACGGTTTACCGAACTGTTATTGTGTTGCGATGATGTGAGTGTGGTCCGTGGTACTGACTGTGTTTTGCGATCAGGAGGATACCGTGGAGCTGCATAATACAATAAAGAAACTCATGTAGTCTTTAGACTGGTTCCGCGGGGAGAAGGACAACCTGCAAAAACAAGTGGTTCCTCGGTTGGAGAAGAGGGTGGCCATTGCGGAGAGAAGGGCCAAAGAGGCCGAGGAAGCAAGAGCCAAGGCCGCAGAGAAGGCGAGAGACCGGGAGCTGAAGTACTTGTCGACCGTAGCCGAACTAGACTGTGTTATTATCCACCAAAGGGAATATGAAAGGATACTGACGGAGTACGGCATGCTAACTTTTGAAGAGGTCGAGGAGCGAATCACTGAGATTCAGGGCGAAATTTCGTCACTGATGACGGCCGAACATGCTGAGTCCTCGGAGCTGATAAGAAAACAAGGACGCGGCAGGTGGCGGCACACCGCCGAAGAGTATATTGCAAGCTCCAGCCGGGGCCAAGAGATCGCAAAAACTCCTCGGAGGGGTAAAAAGAGGGCGTCGGGAAAAGGCAAAGGGATCGTAATCCAGGAGCCAACCGAGGTGACTGCTGTCGAGGAGGCCCCCGTAGCTGTGGCGGAGGAGGAGATTGAGAAGCTTGCCGAGGAGATCGAGGTGATGGATCCTGCGGAATGGGATCCCACGGAATGGGCCAAGACTCCGAGACCAGCACCTCACCCGAGTCCTCGGGGCAGAGCAAGGGGCGGCGCTCCAAGGCCAGTGCCTAGAGTGAGTCCGCGGTGCAGAGGAAGTCGAAGTAGGGAAAGAGCAGGAGCTCAAAGCCGAGAAGCCTCTAGATCCCGGAGGACGCGGAGAAGCTCCCAGGACGGGTCTCAACGCCGGAACGCCGAGTATTGGCTCGGAGGCCGAAAATAATGCTTACTTTTTGTAGCTATGTATGCAGATATGTAAAGAATCCTTTGTGGGGAGTAAAATGGTAGAAATATTTTGGTATGTTATGATATGTATGTTGAAACAAAAGTCATTAACTTTTGATCATAATGCATGTGCAATTACTTTAATTTGTACTCGGGAGCACAATATGTACATAATGCCTGTTAGAGAAACAATGCAAAGAATCTCCCAGGACAGATCGGGCGGGAATTAAGGACCTCTCCGGTTAAACGGACGAGACGGAATATAAGTCCGGGGACTAAATGTTGATCTCTCCGGACGGATCGGACGAGAGATCAAAGTGTCCGGAGACTGATAAGAATAAGTCTAAGCTAGGGCGTCCCGGTAGCGTAGAAGAAAGTACAACAAGATTCGTAAAGTAAAAACTTTATTCAAAGTAATTGTCGGAACAATTAAAAAATACAAGGGAATTCATAAACAAGAATACGTGACAGTACGAGAATAAAAAATGACGTACAAGGAATGTAAAGGTAGAAATGATACTTGACCATCGGTGCTCATAGATAAAAACGCCTCAGATTGGTAACATGCCATGTGCGAGGAATCGGAGTTCCGTCTAGACGTGCTAACTGATAGCACCTGGAGTCATGCGCAGCAACGACACGGTAAGGCCCTTCCCAGGAGGCATGCAGTTTACCCTCGGGGGCAGCCTTACTGGCAGAGTTGAGCCGGAGTACTAGGTCTTCGACGTTGAACTGAGTACCCCTAACTCGGAGGTTATGATACTGAGCTGCGCGTTGCTTACATTTAGCTTGATAAATAAAATATTGATCGCGATGATACTCGAGCTCGTCTAAGTTAGCACGGAGGGCATCATTGTTAGCTTCGGGATCCAGAGTAACGAGGCGGGGACTAGGTACCCCGATTTCCGCAAGAATGACAGCCTCGGAACCATAAGTGAGGCTGTAGGGGGTTTCACCAGTTGCGGTGCGCGGCGGGGTGCAATTGGTGACTTCGAATTGATCGTTAGCCTGGGGATGAGCGACCGAGGTGAAAATTTATTTAATGCGCAGCTCTTCGCACCATGACCGGAAGGGATCATTGGCAAACTATTTGCCATTGTCCGAGATGGCGCTTGGGATGCCGAAGCGACATATAATATTTCGCCAGAGATGGCAGTGAGGGACTCGGCCTCAACCCATATGGTGAAGTAATCAACGGCAACCACAAGAAATTTTAATCCCCCCGGAGCGACTGGAAACGGGCCCACAATATCAATTCCCCACTGGATAAATGGCCAGACACTTTGTATGCCAGTGAGCTCTGTTTGCGATAAATGCTTCACTCGAGAGTGCCGCTGACACTTGTCACACTTGGTTACCAAGTCATGGGCATCATTAAACAACGTGGGCCAGCAGTACCCCCACCAAAGAACTTTCTTGGCCAGCGTCCGTGAGCCAATATGGTTGGCACAGGCCCCCTCATGAAATTCGCGGAGAACACGTTCAGCTTGAACAGGGTCAAGGCAACGAAGACTCGGTTGTAAGTACGACTGGCGGTACAAGATTCCATCATGGAGTGCATACTTAGGTGCCTTAAGAACTACCCGCCGAGTTTGTAATTTATCATCCGGCAACGTACCGTCCCGGAGATAATGGATGATCGGGGTCATCCAATTGGGACTGCTCTCAGTCAATACGGAGACTGTGGCTTCATGAATGGAAGGATGAAGTGCATCTTCGACGATGATGTCCGGAGACATGTTAGTTGGGATTGCGGAGGCCATTTTGCTGAGAGCATCAGCTTGAACATTTTCCTTGCGAGGCACCTGCTGGATATCAACCGAAATAAAAGTGGACAAAAGTTTGAGTGTCAAAGCGAGGTACCTTTTCAACGTATCATCCTTGGCGGTGTAGGTGCCCTTAATTTGACTAGAAACCACCTCGGAGTCTGTGAAAAGCTGGAGATGGGAGGCTGCAAAGGATTGAGCGAGCCAGAGCCCAGCAAGGACTGCTTCATATTCCGCTTTAATGTTAGTCACCTTGAATTTAAACCATAGGACATATTAGATTTCAACGCCCTCGGGACCTATGAGAAGGACCCCGACGCCACTGCCTCGTGTTGCAGAGGCACCATATACGTATTGTTGCCACTTGCGGGGTTGAGCTTCTAGGTCGGCGTGGTGAGAATTAGTGGCATGCACAGATGGATCGGGATCAACAAATGGTGCCTCGGCCAAAAGATCCGCGAGAGCTTGACCCTTGATGGCTTGGCGAGGGAGAAATTGAATATCATACTCTCCCAGTTCGATAGCCCACTTAGCCAAGCGCCCTGACACATCGGGTTTGACGAGGATTTGGCGAATGGGGTAATTAGTGAGAACCCCGATATCACGCCCTTGAAAATAAGGCCGTAGGCGGCGGGCCGCCATGACGAGATCCAGCACTGTTTTCTCCATCGCAGAGTACTGAGTCTCCGCCCCTTGGAGTGCTCGGCTCACAAAATATACGGGGTACTGATGGCTTCCTCGGCAGATGCTAAATATACGTAAAGAGGTTCTCCGGGGAGAGGAGCGGACATAGTGGGCAACTGTTTGATATGGTGCTTTAGAGCCTCAAAGGCTTCGGTGCACTGCGGGGTCCACTCAAATTGCTTTGCCTGCCGAAAAATCTTAAAGAAAGGAAGCTGACGCTCCGCGGCTTTAGACAGGAAACGATTTAAGGCCGCAAGACCACCAGTAAGCCGCTGAACTTCCTTTACTGTCTTCGGTGGCTGCAAATCCAATACATCTCTAATCTTGGCCGGATTGGCTTGGAGGCCATGCTGTGAGACCACATAGCCCAAAAATTTTCCTGAGCCAATGCCGAAGGTGCATTTTGCCGGATTGAGGCGTAGATTATAACGTCGCAATATGCTTAATGTTTCGGCAATATCTTGTACACATGTAGACTGAGAGGTACTTTTAATAACAAGATCGTCAACATATACTTCTACTTTTCGACCAATTTGATCCCGGAAGACGTGGTCCATGAGGCGTTGGTAAGTGGCTCCGGCATTCTTGAGCCCAAAAGGCATTTTCTTGAAGGCAAAGCATCCGAACTCAGTGATAAAGGCCGTTTTGAGTGCGTCACGGCGATCCATATGGATTTGATGGTATCCCTTGTATAGATCCAAAAAGCAAAGTGTCTTGTGCCCAGTAATGGCTTCGGCTTTTTGGTCGATAGAGGGCAGAGGATAACAATCTTTTGGGCAGTGCTTGTTAAGATCAGAGAAATTTACGCACATTCTCCATGCCCCGCTAGACTTCGTCACCATCACGGGATTAGATAACCAGGATGGGTAATGCACTTCAAACAGGATATCTGCATCTAGAAGCTGTTGTACTTCAACTCGGATGGCTGCGTTCCGCTCCGGAGCAAATTTTCTCCATTTTTGTTGTATGGGCTTTACGTTGGGGTCAGTATTAACTTGTGGGTAATGAATTCCGGAGAGACTCCCGGCATGTCCAATAACCATGCGAAAACTTCAGAATATTCTCGCAAGGTCTGGATGATGGCGCTATGTAACCACGGCGTATCCAAAACGACGACGGTTATAGTGTGCTCTGGTTTAGCGGGATCGAGCGGCACCTGAACAGTGTGGTCTCCGAGTGGTATAGATGAATCCGAGGTGGGAATCGAGGTGGTTACCTGAAACTGTGGCTTGGGAGGAACCTTTGCTGCCTTTTTGAGTGCTACATACATGCACTCTTTAAAGACTCGCTGATTGCCGCGGATAGCCACCTCGCCATGTGGTGTAGGGAACTTCAGCGCAAGGTGGTATGTGGAGCAAACGGCCTTCGCCGGGGTGAGCCAGTCTCGACCCAAAATCATGTTGTATGGTGATGGGGAATTAACCACATAGAGATCCACGAAGATGGTTTTTATCGCTGGATAAGTTCCAAGCGATGCAGGAAGGGTGATGACTCCTTCAGGTCAGACCTCACCCTGGGTGAAGGTCTGTAGCGGCCCGGGGGCCAGTCGGAGTTGTTCACTAGGAATACCCATTTTTTGAAAACAGTCGGTGAATATGACGCTAACTGCGGCTCCGTTGTCGACGAGAACCCGCTTTATCGTAACATTAGCTACGGCCATGTCAATGACGATGGCGTCGGTATGTGGGGTGAGCTCGGGAACAGGATCTTTATCGGTAAAACTTACGATTTCAGATTGGTGGAGGCGTTTGTGGCGCGGCTCCTCGGGAGGAGGCCTGCGCGCTTCCGCCTTCAAGGTACTTGGGGAAGCCCCAGTGGGGATGGCCCCATAAATCACATTTATGACGTGAGTAGGCGGACTGTCTCCGGGTTCTCCATGTGGAGGCGGTTGTGGCAACAAGTGGGGTTGTTGACGGCTTCTCTGGTCCTGCCGCGCATAATTGTTGTATCCAGGCCTGTTATTCTGCCATTGAGGCCTGTTTTACCGTGGGCCTCGGTCATTGTAGCCTCCGTGGCCCTGTTGCGAACCTCCATTTTGGCTTGACCGGGGCCTATCTTCGGTCCGAGCAACATACTGCCGTAAGAAACCCTTCTTTAAACAATCTTCGATTTCTTTTCCAAGCTCTCGACATTCCTTGGTTTCATGTCCATGATCATGGTGGTACGCACACCACTTGTCGCAGTTACGCTTTTCTGCCGGAGCAGTCATCCGCGGGCACGGCCGCAAATCATTCTTATGAACGGAAAGAATTTCTCCTGATTTTGTAAGCGGAGTAAGTTGAGGGATATCTCCGCGAGGTTCCAAGCGTTCTCGGCTTAGACAAGAGAAAGCACTAGGCAGAGTATTGGGCCCAGCTTGTGTTCTATCTGATTGCCGTTTGCTGGCATGTTTCTCACATTTACGGCGAGTCTGCTCCTCAGCCTTGGCGAACCTGCATACAATGTTAAACAGTGCCCGGGTCGTAGCAGGAGGGTTCCGGACCAGCTCGGTGTAAAGCGGCCCGGGGCGAAGGCCATTCATAAAGGCGTTGATGATAACATCGTCCGACCGGCTTCCCACCTTAAGCTCTCCGCCGTGAAGCGATCAAGAAATTAGGCAACAGTTTCTCCATCCCGTTGTTCCATGTTCATGAGGTCGGCCAAGGTGGCCATGGGCTTTGCCCGCATATGAAAACGCGCCCAAAACTGTTCGGCGAGATCGCGAAAAGAGGTAACGCTACCCCGTGGTAAAGAATCAAACCAAAGTCTAGCTTCGTCTTGGAGATACTCAAGAAACACCTTACACAAGTGGTGAGGAGTGCAATTGCGGTTGAACATAGCATACTTGGAGGCGTTCAAAAAATTACTTAGATCTCCGGTGCCGTTGTATACGGCCACTGGGGGAAGCTTGAACCCCTCGGGGAGTGGGACAGCAAGAATCTCGTCGGAGAACGGGGTGATGATCTCCCCATCAGCATCGAGGCCCAGCACTTTGTCAAGCTCCGCGGCAAATTGGGCTTGCTCTTGGTCTAAGCGAGCACGCTTCGGGGCGTCTGCAGGTCTTCGGCAATGCACGCCTTCGTGGACATATCGGGGCATCGACCCGTTAGAACTGCGGTTATCCGCTGGAGAGGTTGTCCTCCGTCGTCGACGCTCAAGCCTCGATCGATGAGGGGGATCTTCGTCCAATTCACGTGACAAATCACGGGGCGGATTTCTCACTCCCTGATCGACGCCATTGTTGGCACACTCACCGGAGTGGGCGCGCCGATTGTCCCATTCTTGGAACAAAGCAGCGTGTTCCTGAAGAAAGGCTCGTTGTACCTGCGACAACTCGGGTGCAGGCGGAGGATTAACTTGCGCCGTATCATCCGCAGGGGGATGATTCTGCATGTTGGCGTGTTCCGCGGGCGGATTTTGGTTTCGCTGACGGGGTGGTGGATTCTGATCCACAGGAGGATCACGACGGGACCGTGTAGGATTAGCAGATCTACGAGTATTCATCATAGCGATTGCGATGACGTTGAAATAAACTAGGGTTTTCTTGCCAATCGGTTCCCACAGACGGCGCCAATTGATAATGCACAATCCGGTTATCAAGTGGACTCGAAGTAAAATTCAATTTGTAACACAACCCAATACAAGAAAATTAGAGAACACAGGATTTACGTGGTTCGATCCGAAGATCTACGTCCACGGGCGTAAAAATCACCCGCCGAGGTGCTTTTCACTATCTTCCTTTCAATCTTACACGTTGTAGTTTAGGAGTACAAAGTGTCAACCCTAAATCAGAGAACAATTCTGCTATTTATC
The DNA here is from genome assembly GCA_958295605.1 of Ajuga chamaepitys. Classification (NCBI taxonomy): domain Eukaryota; kingdom Viridiplantae; phylum Streptophyta; class Magnoliopsida; order Lamiales; family Lamiaceae; genus Ajuga; species Ajuga chamaepitys. The sequence continues at coordinate 16,865,471 of OY282506.1, forward strand.
CTACTCAATCCAAACCCTAACTAAATCCCTACAATCACGCATACCATCTTTGCATGGGAGTTGGAAGGAGATCGTGGGGATCTCACTTTCCAAATATACCGCGATTGGGTTGCTCCAGGCCCGCGTGCACTTTTGGGCCAGCTTGGTTGCTGGGCTCGCTCCTTTGGGCTCAGTTGCTTTGGATCGGATTGATCCGACCCGAAGTTCTTGGACCATACCTATCACGAGGAGACAAGGAACTGAGTAACTGTTATCATGGAAGTTTCTGTAAATGGAAAGAACAAAAAATAAAATAAAGAAAATTCTAAAGCTAAGTGTAATTAAAGTTCAGAAGATTTAGTGGAAAGTTTATATTTTGTTCGCATTAATAGCTTAATTGATAAGATTAGTAATCAAATTTAATTTTACAGATAGTCTGATACTGCACATGTGAATCTAAGCCGAAAGTTCTTGTGTGCGTGCATATTAATAATAATTGATAAATTTTTGTATTCGTTAATGTTGGAAAATAGGGTTACCTCAATACTGCAGCGGAACACATCATGGATCGTGTACGGATTGCACTACGATTTTTTAGATGTTCTGGCTTTTAGTAGAGTGGAAATCACCAGTTGAAACTGCTTTCTATAACCCAAGAACCATCTCCAACGAATTAGATGAATCACGCTCGATTTTCTCTTTTCCTCTCACAATCTGTTTTTCACGAAAGAAATTGTCAATTGAACATTCTACCGTGTACCGTGTCCCGTGTACTGCATTGAGATAGAATAAAACCTCTATAAACTATTACTCTATAAATTAATAAACTCTCTAAAATAATAATTTTGTCCGGTCCAGACTTGGATCAGTTAAAAAATTTACCAATTTCGATAAGATAATAAGATAATTATAAAAAAAATTCTATATAAATTAGGGGTCTCATCAATATCAGAATTAAATAATTTCTTCAAATTACAAAAAAATAAAGACAATTTAGTAAAATTAGAATCTATTGTTGATTGCTTGTTGTTAAAATTCAAATCTACTTGGATCTTATCTCTAACTTTTCTTATCTTATCCAATACTAGTTCTGGTGTTGTGTTTTCAAATTGTACCAAATAATTGTGAAGCGTTCTGGATGCTATTAGTGCTCTCTTTATCGTAACTGGATCCAAGTGTATTGTATCATCCTCACCGTCATCCTCTACATTATTCTCGATGATGGTTGTTACAATTTATTCTAAGTTTTGAACTTCAAAACATGTAACAATTTCACCTGGGTAATCCAATATGCTATTAACATTTTTTTTTTTTTTTTTTTGTTTTTTTTGCGGTAGCTGAGATCATTCAACGTTGGAACACCTTTTAGATGAGAAGCCATTGTCTTATATGATTTTTATGAATTTTATTATGTTTAAATAGATTTTCTTTGGCTGATGGACATGATGTATGGTGTATATTCATTAAATTGACTTTCAACTTCCAAATATAATGCAAATACTAATTAAATGCAGTCAATTTTATAAAAATAATTTTTTATTCAACGTTATGGAAAAAACACTCTTTAAATTAATAAGTTGTTAATTTATAGATAAATTAATATCCCTCTAAAACAATAAGGGGATGATTAGATTGGGATGTCCCCATCCGGATGTGGCATGGGTCATCTTCAACGTATTTCATTTTACATCAGATGACCCATTTCTCCACATCACACCCTATAACCTACATCACCTTTTATAAATTTCAATACACCTAGCTTTTACAAATTTCAATACACATCCCAATTCAATCATCCCCTAAATGATATTGGTCCCAACAATATTAATTATAGAGGTTTTACTGTAATGGGAAAAGTGGAAAGATAGTTATAAGATATGGACCTCACATCAATTAATTGGGCAGCCCACCTAGGTAACCTTTGATCGAGCCCATTTACCCAGGTCAAACCCATAGTTAAGATCCAACTTCCTAGTTAAAATATTTGGTTTAAATCGGATATCATATTGCACATTGGTATATATTGAATTTTTATTTTTTCACTTATGATTTACACACACTCACTTATTCTACACACTAAATTTCAAAGTTTAGAGTTCGGTACATATCATGGATTGAGTTTTATTTTTTTAGATCAAGATAAAAATTAGAGGCAGTAAAGTTAGTGGACCACATGATCCGAGCTGCATATTGATAGGATATGTACGGACAGAGGGAGAGGAGGGCCTAGGGCGGGTTATTGAACTCCCTCAAATTTTAATAATTTTGTAGATGTGTTTTTATATATAATTAGATAATAAAATTAAAAGAGGCTAATTCGTAAAATTTAACTAGGTTTTAGTTCATTATCTACAACTGTTTATATCAGTTTAAATTGTCTTATTTGAATTTAAATACTTTAGTAATTTTAGAAAACTTATACAATTATCAGATACATGCACCCACACACAACTTCAATAAACTGGAATAAGTTTTTTTTTTTTATAAAAAAATAACTGTTTAGGAGTATTTATATGCAAAAAAAAAAACACTAAATGTTATAGTATATTAGGATTAGAAGGAAAGGTCTCTTTACGCTTAAAAAATACTAGAAAAAAATCTTTATACCTAATATTTGATTAATTATCGTTTCATGTTTCTGTTTTTATATATATTTTATTTTATTTTATTTGATTGATAGTAGCCATGTAATTAAAATTTTAGAGTAACATTTTGGGTAAAAGAATCAACAATCATTGAGTTGAATATTTATCTGGGTACGAGAATTTAGTGATATATATTTAAGTTTATACAAGTAGTATTATTTTATATTTGGATGATTTTATTTTTATGATATAGTTTGGGTGTTGGAGGAGATAGTAAGATTAAAGTGAGTGGGTGCAGTCGACAATGATAAAATGTGAAAATTATTCTTTGTTTTTCCTTTGTTCATTAGAAAGATCCGAGAAATTCAAAATATATGCTCCCACGGTGTTAAAGTTGAGTAATTAAAAAAATTAGAAATTATTTATTCGAAACCGAATTTTAATAAACGTGCGTCTTTAAAACCCATTTCTTAATTTGATAGTTCTAGACCAGAGGTACTTGTTGCACTCAGAAAACAAAGGGCCGCCTACCATATCCTACTAGGCTTCAATGAGTGTGGGATTTATTAACGTAGGCATAAAAGCTTACAATCATATAGAGGTTAAATACAAGAGTGGTTGGAGTTCAACAATTTCGTCTATCTTATCATGTTTTGATAGGAAAAAACATAAAAAAGAATGTTCTAGAAAATATGAAATATTAATAGATAGTTTAAAATATTATTTTATTTTAGTAAACATGAATTATGGAGAAAGTATTTTCCATAATTCATCTAGACATCCTCGGAAATATTAAAATGAAACCATAATTCGAATTCAACGAGTTTTCAAATGAAAATACCCATTCTTAATTTTTTTCCAATTTTAAATAGAGATTGGGACACAAATTTTCAATTCCATCAATAAATTAAATTTGTTGTTACAAATCTGACACGCTCAGTGAGACGATATCTACCTCTCATCTCGTCTCTTTCAACCCAAATTTCAAGTCTCTGTGGAAGAGCTCTCCAACTTTCAGCAATACTGACGATGTTTTGACGATAGTTGTCACCCCAAACTAAAAACATGTGGGCGCAGCTGACCTAGTACGCTTCATATCCCAAGTCAATTTCGATGTGGAAAGTTAACTGCAGTAAAAGGAAATCAAATATTCAAGTGCTCCTTGATATAAGCATAAACCGTCTATAATGTTCCTTGATACGAGTATAAACTATCCACAAACTCAAATTCAAGTTGAAGCCTCCTAGATATGAATATAAACTATCTACATATCTAAACAAATATTTCAAGAAGACTTTTATTTCTGGGGTGCAAAATTTCGAGATTCATTAACTCCAAAATAAGTTGTTCGTGAACAAGCCTCGAGGGAGCATTTGTTGGCATATAAAATTTGTGTGTAATCAAATAGTCAACCGGATATTGTCAAGTGTCAAAATCTTTATTTTCTAGGGAATCAAGACAAAATATTGTCCAATATGAAAGTGAATTATCAATGTTATGGTAATAAAATAAAATAAAATCATATCTTCCTATCAAAGACATTGATCATCACCAAATTAAATCATATGTACCTATTGATGGAAAGAGGTATCATCAAATTATAAATGATCAATCAAATCGCGTTATTCTATGGCAAAAGATTCTATCATACACCTATATAAATGGTCATCTTCTTCATTCAAAGAGACACCACAACCGAAGTTGGAGAATCCAAAGCAAAGACGAAATAATCTCCAACATTCAAAGTGTCATTCGAAGACTTTCAAAGTGTTCTTCGTAGAAGTCCACTACAAAGAAATTTGATCCGGGTTCAAGGTCCGAAACACCTCCGATCAACATTCTTCAAGTCATAAATCCATCAGATCTCATGGTGTTCTTCGCGGTCTTAACAACGTTATTCCCATATCAAAGTCGTTCATCTCAAAAGCTTCCAAAGTGTAATGTTCAATTTGAAATCAAGCTATCAACCCTTCGGATTAATATTATTAAGTCAAATTTCAGTCTGAAGAAGATTCGATTGAAGATTCAACTTCAAATTTTAAAATTCAAGTGAAGTTCTCCGAGAGAAGACTCAGAGGAAGAAATAGAGATTGCAATCACATATTTAATTTGATTTCAATAAATGATGTTCGCATAATTTTCTTGTTTGTTTTACTAGAGACTCAAAATTTATTGTTACAAAATATTACCAAAATATTTTTTGGAGTGGCTCTAATTTTTTTCTAAATATCCAAGTCAAACACCGTCCTGAGCCATAACGAACCGTCCTGAACCAAAGAATCGAAATAAAAGAGCAAAGTTAAAAGAATTATATTATACATATGATATATATTTTATATTTTACATCAAATTAGTTACATATTTTTATTAAATTCTATGATAATAATAACAACAATAAATTATACAAAAGTTAGGAAATAATATAAGAATTTTTATTTTATGCAAATTAAACTTATTTTTCTCAAACTATTATTGATATAATGTTATGACGAGTAATTTGGTAAATATGTGATGACATTTATTTGTATTTAATTATTATTTAATTAAAAACTTGATGTGGTAAAACTATTTGTTATGGTTAGATATCAATACGTTTTTGTTTCAACTGAATTTATTATTCAAAATATAGAAAATCTCCAATTATGCAAACCAAACTAACCAAACTGAATTGGAACGTTATGTTAGATTCGAAATTTCGAATTGAACCATCTTGAAAGAAAAAATAACATAATGTACCATTTCGAATTTCAGTTACGATTCTGGATATCAATTTTAAAACAATCGAAGTTTGATATGAATTTGGAAATTATCAAATCACTAAACTGAACCACATCGTACTCACCCCTACCTATTAGCGCATCACATTTTTTTTCTTGGGATAAAAATATCCTTGAGCTAAATCATATAATCCTCCTTTAACATAATATGTGTCTGCTTATCCTTTCTTTTTAAGTTTTTTCTTTTCTTTTTGTATTTTCCATTTGAAAAAGATTCTATATTTTTATCCTAACAATATTTGGATAGGTTATCAGGCATAAATTAGTCCCACATATTGGATGTAAATGTTATCAACAACTGCTACCCACCAATATTTTTTAAGCGAAAAATCATTTTTCATCAAGTAGTTGGAAGCAGAGAACATTGAGTGACAGAGGAGATGAGGTGGTGTAAACCACATACAAGGACCAATACGACTTGATTCTGCAAAGTTTTGCAAGATTATGCGCAACAATTTTTCAACCTATTTAACTAAACAGTACATAATTCACAAAAAGACTGAGGAGATCTTGGATATCGAGAAGCACTAGAAGACATTCTAATCCACAATAAACAAGGCCTATGGAGGCTAAAACCGCGGTGCTAGAACCACCTAGTATGCAAAAATCAAGATAGCCTGAAGAGGAAGCCACCGCGATAGTTTCCCGCAAATCTATAAATTTCGCCAGTTCTTAGATTAGTCGAACCCTCAAATCTTCTGACAGATCCCCTAAAATATCTCCATTGTCAAGTTCAATGTATATGCCAATAGTCATAAAATTGAGCACCGAAGAGATAGCTCATTAAACGCATGGTAATTGTGTTACAAATTCTTGATATCATCTAATAAAGCGCATCGGAATATAATCAAGAATATGATCTAGATTTACACTTGGATTGAACAATTAGCTTTAATTGCGCAAAAGTTAGAAAACTTACTTGTCGTGTAATTTACCGGACCGATTTGTGCAACTGAATCCACAGTTATCCACGTGTATGCAGCCGATGCAGGAATAATCCCCGGTACTCCATGCACTAAGAAACCGTAGACACTGAACAAACAGTTTAATAGTAAGACATACCAATACTCTCCAAAGTATCCATGTGTCCATCACGGATATCTAATATCTCGTAGTCATGAGACCTACTACATTCTCTAAGAATGTGATTCAGACCACATGCTAACCTATCGCATGTCATCAATATCTCATTCTTGAGGACCATCGGTCATGGTTATTTTAGAATCATATTATATCATTTGATGTCTCACACCATAAATGACAGTAATGATTCACGGAACATAAATAAGAATAATGATAACAATCAAAATAATTATTCTAATAATGCATAAAACCCAAAAAGAAAATCAAATTATCATAGAATGTAATCAAGTAATGAATGTCTCAACTAAAAAGTTTCTAAGACATACAAACTATAAACTCCCACTAAATCGAAGCCAACAACCAACGTGTCTGACACCCAAGCTCTCAAAGTGTTTGTTATGTTTTGCTATACACAACGGCTTAGTGAAAAGGATCAGTCAAGTTATCATCAGTGAGTACTCTTTCTAACTTCACATCTTCCCTATCTATTATTTCTCTGATAAGATGAATATCCGGGGAATATGCTTGTTCTTGTTCATGGCTCTTGGTTCCTTTGATTGTGCAATTGCACCAGTGTTGTCATAATGCAACGGTATTGCACTGCTGACACTTGGAACGACACCTTGTTCTGTTACGAACTCTAACAAAGCAACGACCTCTTTAGATCTGGCAGTTGTACTCTGTTTAGAACTATTCCAACTTACTGCACCACCATTAAGAACGAAAACATATCTTGACTGAGATTTGAAGTCATCATAGTCTATTTGGAAGCTAGCATCAGTATATCCAGTAACTGATAGCTCTGGCTGCCCACCATAAACTAAGAAAAATTATTTAGTCCTTCTAAGGTACTTAAGAATAGTCTTGATAGTTCTCCAATGTTCCTCACCGGGATTTTGCTAAAATCTGCCTGTCATGTTGAGTGCATAAGCCACATTTGGCCTAGTACATATCATGGCATACATAATAGATCCTATATCTAAAGCGTATGGAATTTTCTTCATGTAACTTATTTCTTTGTTATTAGAAGGACAACCTTTCTTAGACAAAATAATGTCATATCCCATAGGAAGAAATATTTTCTTGGAATTTTCCATGAGAGGCGTCTTAGTAGTTTGTTTATGTAAGTGGACTGAGACAATCTCGACATCCTATTAGGTCAATCTAGAAAGATCTTGATACCAAGGATGTCGGAAGCCTCACCCAGATCCTTCATCATAAAGAAACTAGACAAACAATCTTTCACAGATTGCAACACGGAATGATCTCTCCCCATTATCAGTATATTGTCGACATATATGATAAGGAAGACAACATTTTCATTCTCACGTTTACTATAAATGCATGGATCCTCTTTGCTTCTGACAAAAATCAAACGATTTGATAGCTATGTCAATGCAAATATTCCAACTCCTAGATGCTTACTTAAGTCCGTAAATGGATTTTTTTTAACTCGCATACTTCATTCGGCTTTTTTTCTTTTATACAAAACCTTCAGGCTGTGACATATACACAGTGCCTTCGAGTTCTCCATTTAGAAATGCGATTTTGACATCCATGTGCCAAATGTCAAATTATAGTATGCAGTTATTGCAAGTAATATCCTAATGGACTTCATCTTAGCGACTGGCGAAAAGGTTTCATCATCTTCAATACCCTCGCACTGACTATAACCCTTTGCCACCAACCGCTCCTTGTAGGTTTGTACCTTGGCTTCTGCATCTCTCTTCTTCTTGAAGATCCATATGCAGCCTATGGCAACTTAGCTAGTTCCCAGACTAGAATGAGGTACATCGATTCCATTTCAGATGTTAAGGCAGCCAACCACATCTTCGAGTCGGTGCCCGACATAGCTTCGATATAGGTCTTAGGTTCATCGTCTTCTGAATCAACCCCATCATCTTGGTTCTCAACCAGTAGATTTAGTCTTTCAGGTGCTCGTCGATTCCTTTGAGTCCTATTGAGTTGGTTTTGCATTAGTTCAGGTGGTTTATTCTGATCGTGAGGAGGTTCTTGCATGTTGAGATTTTCAACATTTGGGATGTTATCAAGAATTTCACTATGATTTTCTTTAGGTGCGGTTGATACATCTTATCTTTGATGCATCTCATTGTCTTGAGGTGACCCTGTAAGAGTTATTTCCCCTCCCAAGAGATCATCAAAAACTCCCACTGAATTCTTGTCCACTCCATTTGACAATACATCATCCTCTATGTTATCTTATGGTTCTTGAATTTCTTCAAGATCTACCTTGTTGTGACTGTGTCCCTTGAAGATATAAGTATCTTCGAGAAATGTCACATTCCTGGAAACTATCACCTTATGATCTCCAGGGCAGTAGAATTCATATCCTTTAGTTTCTTTAAGATATCCCACAAAATAGCATTTCTCACTTTTAGTGTCCAACTTATCAGTCATCATCTTCTTTAAAAAAAAAAAAAAAAAAAAAAAAAAAAAAAAAAAAAAGGACAACCCCAGGTCCGCATATGGTTAAGACTCGACTTTGTGCCACACCATAACATATATAGTATTTTCTCGGTCGATTTAGAAGGAACTCTATTCAGAATATAAACAGCGGTAAGTAAGGCATAACCCCAAAGGAATAAAGGGAGACTGGTGAAACTCATCGTGGATCGAACCAAGTCCAATAAAGTTCTATTTCTCCTTTCAAATACTCCATTCATCTGTGGTATACCCGGAGGTGTCCAGTCTGACCGGATTTCATGTGATTTCAAGTAATCAAGAAACTCTAGGCTTAAGTATTCTCCTCCTCGATCTGATCAGAGAGTTTGATACTTTTCCCAAGTTGTTTCTCGATTTCTAACTTAAACTCCTTGAATTTATCGGAGGCTTCAAATTTGTGTTTCATGAGATACACATATCTATACTTTAAAAAATCGTCAGTGAAAGTTATGAAGTACGAATATCCGTCTCTTGCTTGAGTTAGGAATGGTCCGCACACATTTGTGTAGATCAACTTGAGCACAACCTTGGCACGCAACCCCTTCCCAGAAAGTGGTTTACTTGTCCTTTAAGACAGGATTCACAAGTACCATATGGTTCGAAATCAAATGATATGAGATAGTTTAACTTTCTCAATCTTGCTATTCTCTTCTAATTGATATGACCAAGTCTGCAGTGCCATGGGTATGTTTTATTATCTGTATTACTCAATTTAGGTCGTTTGTTTTGTATATTGAGAATATTTTGTTCACATTCAAGCATATATAAATCATTCGAAAGAGAGGCACTTCCATAAAACAATCCATTAAGAGAAAACGAACATCTACTGTTTACAAAATAGAAGGAAAAACCTTGAATGTTTAACATTGGAATGGAAATAATATTCTTTGAATTCGAAGGAACAAAATAACAATTAAGTAAATTTAGTCTATATCCCCAAGGAAGATCTAATTTATAAGTCCCCACACGTTCAACTACAACTCTTCCTCCATTCCCCACTCGCAGGTTGACCTCCCCAGGTCTCACTTTCCTGCTGTCATTTAGACCCTGCACATTGTTACAAATGTGTGAGCTACATGCTCTATCTAATACCCATGATTGTAAGTTGTTCATAGATATATCTATCTCAATGATAAACATATCTGAGCTCCCATCCGATGTACCATGTCCTTTGAACTTTGGGCAGTCTCTCTTCCAGTGCCCCTTCTCATGACAGAATAGGCATTAATCCTTTGGTAGTTTCGGCAACCCTGCACTCTTAGGCTTTAAGTCCACATCTTTAGATTCTGTCCTCTTCTTCTTCTTCTTCTTCTTCTTCTTCGTCCTCCTCCTCCTCGTTCTGGAAGATTTCGCAGAAGAGCTCACCATGAACACATATATGCATTTAGAAGTAGAAGATTCATAGGTCTTGAGCATGTGTGAAGCTCTGACAAAGTCACCTTCGTATTATTCATGTTGAAGTGGACTATGAAGTTTTCAAATGAACAAGGAAGTGACTGCAGGATTAGACTATTTGAGACACTTGAGGGTAGTTTAGTTCCTTTTGATGCCAACCTCTCAATCAATCATATCATCTTCAGTATATGTTTAGAAAGCTGGCCTCAATTATGAAGTTTACTCTTGAAGAAATCACTGAGTATCTCATGTTCCATAGTCTGAGCTTCTGAAGCGTACAGACTCTCCAAGTGTTTTAGTATCTCATAAGGGAACATGTGTCCATGTTGCCGATGTAGTTCAGTACTCACGGAGAGCAACATAATACATTGAGCCGATGTGGCATCCTCAACATGTTTCTTGTGACCTTCTGCATAAAGAAAAGCACACTCAAGAGAAGTTCTATCGGGGATGACACTGATTGGTTTGTCCAAGACATACTCAACCTTATCTTGCCTTAGCAACAAGTGCAAACAATAAAGTCAATCCGTAAAGTTAGACTCAGTCAACTTGTTAATTTTCATCAACCATGTATAAGCCAAATTCGACATTTTATCTGAAGAGAAAATAATCAAAATGGGAAAATAAATTTGAACAAAGTAAACAAAGATCACATTCGTATCACTAATCAAAATAATGGTTTAATGTAATGATTAGCTACCACTAATTTTAACATATTTTGCATCCCCAAACACAAAATATGGATTTATAATAATTACAAATCTTAGTGGTTCAAGATCCAAGTCAAAATTATTGTAGCCTCTGCTTTGGCTGATGACTACAATAATATCACTTAGTAGGCTTCCAAGCCAATTGCAACAACACAATAACTGCTCTTGGTTTATTAATCCAATTAATTTGTGTCCTTAAACTATTTTGGTTGCTTTGGCATCTCAAAATAATTTAAGCAAGTCAATTCCATCACACGATGTCAACCATGCATCTATGAATGAGCTCAAATCTCATCGTTTTAGAGTAAACACTTTGGTGTAAAACTCGTGGTCGAAAATTTTTGGAATCTCAATCAATTATGATGGACGACACATTTTGTTTCCAAACAAGACTTGGTTTCTAGTGGAAAAAAATATGTGATATTATTAAATTTAATACTCTCTTCGTCTCGCAATTTTGCACGTAGTGACGGGCACATATATTAAGAACAAACTGTTATTTGCTTTTTGGTTGACTTTTTTAAAGGTGGAGATTGAGGGTGGAGATTTTGAGGATGGAGATAGTAAGAGAAATTTTCTTTTTAAGGGTGTGCAAAACTGAATGGGAGGGACCGAAAAAGAAAAGTATGTAAAACTGAGCGGGACGAAGGAAGTATCTAATATTAAATCATAACACAATTATTGAGTGCCGCCTACCCAAACATAAAAGATAATATTTTAGCTTCGACAGTTCAAATTTTCATAATTCATAATATATATACATATATAATAAATATAAACTATTTAAGAAATATAAGAATATTGATAATTAGACGAGTTGTGTGGGGAGGAAGGGGGGAGTGGGGTGGGTGGGCGGGGGGAGGGTCTGCTGGGGTTAGGGGTTTTTTTTTTTTTTAAAGCTAATTTTTTTAATTTTTATATAGATAAATAGTAACAGAATTTTAAATTTAATAGTCATCTATAATTAGTAAAAGTCCGATGAGTTCCGGTGTATCCGGTCTATCTTAGAAGTGTTATGAAAATGGTATGGTAATTCTGGAAAATAAAAAGCGAAGAAAGAAGAAGAAAATGAAATTGGAATTCAAATCGAGCCGTGGAAGTTCACTTAGGACAAAATACTTCCGGTTTAGTACTCACGTACTGAAGTATTTGGCCCCAAAGATAAAACGATTTCCTCCTTTTTCTGAAGTAGCACCAATATCAAAAAAGGCACCGGCGAACTAAGAATGTTCGTTCTAAACTGGAGCTTATGCAAATGAAATGGTTTTCAAGTGTAAAATTGTTGTATCTGTATGCATGCATAAGACAACCTTTTATAGGTCTTCTGGGGGACAGACGAGTTTAATGTCATTATTCAGTCATTATAATTGATTGTTACAGGCTGAGTAACAACCCAACTAAATCCCTCTTTAATTCAGCCCCGTTACTGAGGATGATACAGGTTTAAATTTTAAATTCAAACTCATTCACGGTTGAGCTTCAGAGCTCATCCGGCAAGCCCAATTATTTTGCGCTTCCAAAAAGATGATTAACAGTCTGTAACACCCGCTATTTTAGTATTATAATATTATTTAAGTTTATTGATATTTAGTTGGGTTTAATTAATTAATTTGGGCTGAGCATGAATATAAATTCAAGAAGTTATTTTTGGCCCAATTTCAAGTCACGTTAGCCCGATCGATTATTTTAAATCCAATTAAATGTCAATTAGTCATATTTTATATGAATTCAAGTTTAAGCCGAAAGTCTCATCAGGACAAGTTCATGCCACGCATCATTGTCAATTATTTTGCATTAAATTTTTAAACCCCAAGTTATGTTCATGAACATGGCCCGATAGTTGGCCTATTTATTAACAATTTATTTATTTTAATTCAAGCCCATTTTCTATTAGAAAATCATTCATCATATTTAGCCCAGTGCATTCATATTTCATTTTATTATTAAGCCCAAGTCTTTGGGCCCAAGACTCAAGCCCAGTAAATTAATTTATAAAGGGCCCATGTCTTGAGTCCAAAGGGATCCAAAATTCCAACAACTATATCACGCTAATTACTGATGGTGAAGATTTATAAAAATCTGATAATTCTACCTAGATAATCCTAAACCTAATAAATATACACTATATAATACGCAATCACCACAAAATTCAATTTCCTCCTCATAACACTCTCATAAAAGAAAAACAAAACGTATAAAAAAATCTTAATTTTTGTGTTCACTGCTCCATCTCTTTTGGCCGCCGCCAACCAAACCGGAAAACCTATTTCACGGTTATTTACCAATCTTTGCCTAGAAATTCAACGCCTAGCCTCAATATCAGATTCACGTAGAGTCGGCATCGTCGTCGCCCATTCCACTCTCAAGTTCAAGTAAGAAATTCAATTCCTTGAACCCGCTCCGTCTAATCAGTTTTGAAAATAAAAGGGGAAAGGTGTGTGTATATTGTCGTGGGTGTATATGCTGTCGGGCTAGTGTGTGTGCGCGATGATGTGTGTGTTGCACGAGTGTGTGTAATGGAGAAAAGGGTGTTGTGCAGGTGATGATGCTTGTTATTGTGTGATGTGTGTGAGGGTGTGTGTGCGCATGAATTTGATATGATATACTCCTATAATTTAGTGTGCAGTGTGTGTTTTGTGTGTGTTTCTAGTTGTGTGTATACAAATATACAGTTTTGTGGTGGTGCGTGTATATGTGTATGTGCATGGGAGTGTAGTAGTATGTGTTAGGTTATGTGCGTATGGGTGCAGAGATATGAAAGAATTTGGAATTATAATGAGAGAGGGAGGATGACATGGATTTGAGGGAAATCAATTCCCAACTTCTATACTTCAATCCCGATACCCATATTTTAGTTAATCTGCACATTTTTAATAATTTCATAGGATATCCCATTTTCTTTTCTTCTGATTTTCCCAACAATTTTACTTTGACCCCAACCTCAATTATTTCACCAAATAAGCTCAAACCTTTTTATTTGAGATGTGTATCTTTTCTATTTAATTAAGATTTAATAACAATAATAAATATTAAAATGCACGTGCCTTATACGTGTAGGTTACACGGAATTCTGACTACGGGCTTAATATTGCATTCATTCCATCAGTTCTACTCAAGACAATTCAGGTGGGGGTTTACTATTTATTGCAATTATATGCTTAGTTAATTGTGTAGTTTATAGCTGTTATATTTTCAAGTTACAAGTGTATATTCAATTTATTTGATATACAAATTCAAGATTTTCGTGAGTACATGGATTACAAGTTACAAGTTTATATTCAATTTATTGAATATAATATTCAAGTTACAAGTTACAAGTTATAACTGCTAATACTTTATGCTTTTGATTTTGTTTATAATTGTTATGAATGGTGATCCTCCACGAGCTGAAGGAAGCTCACCCCAACCCAATATTGATCCTTTCAGGTTAGCCTGGGCGGGCGTGAGGCGGAGGAGTTGAGGCGGAGCCGGGCATATGAAACTTAATTTTAAATTGAACTATTATATTTCTATTATTTGAATTTATTTTTGCATATGACTCAAGTGGTTAGGATTTTAAATTTGCAAGGATTATTTGAACATTATGTCCTTGGATTTTTGCAACTTAGGTTTTTATGTTAAACTAGCACTACGCACGTGAGTTGCACGTGGTTATAATTTTTTACTATTATTTAAAAAATAATAATTTGAACGTAAAATAATTGTACATTGTGATCAATGTAATATATATAAACAACTTCGTAGATAATTCAATGTAATAAGAATTAATCTATTAAACAAACATAGTTTTGAATCAACTAAAAACTAAAAGAATCATAAAAGATAAATAGAAAAGTTAAATAATCTTAGTTTTAATTAATAAGAAAAGTTATAATAATTAACGTTAAATGATTCATAAAAAAGGATATACCATGATATAATGTAGAAATATTTAGTCTTACAAAATTTTCTATTATACATGTAAAGTTTGATTTATTCAAATTATTGTTTACTTCTTATTATGTTTTGCACCAAATCACTGGCATTGGAAGAAAAATATATTTTTAATTGTCTCATTACATTATCAACTGACATCCATAAGTTAATTATTTGTTATATAACACACAAAATATTAGGCCTAACGTACTTTTCTATAATTCTATAATAAATAATTTCGATTTCAACATACATTTGCATATGAAATTCTTTACATATTTTAGTGTGAGGAAAAACTTCCAGCAACTTAGTATCAAGGTCCAACATCCAACTTTTGTTATGAAAGTTATTTTCTAATTTTTTTATTATTATTAAGTATGACCCTCTTTAATATAATTTACTTGTCGATTTAAGACTGCTTATTTCAATTTCCCCTAATTATTTTCTCAATGCAACGTCGAAATTTAAAAATTATCCGTTATTTAAAATAAAAATCTTACTATAGTATAATTACAAAATAAATAATATTTTTTATGGAAGGTTGACTATATAAATATGTCTCACAATCTTCAATCAAAACACAAGCTATAATCTATATAAAATATAATAAATGATTTAACTAATTTGTAATGTCTTTAATTCCTTATTTAGTTATAGTGAAATACTCCTAATTTTTCAAACATTGCACATCCATTTAAAAGTCTTATATATACATGTTTAAACCACGCATTCTGATTTTATTTTTTATTTAGACTATACAGTACTCTATTCGACGTAATTATTTTTTATCTAATCTATTGTCAAGTTAATATTAACATTCACATTCCACTGTCTTTATTTTTCCGTATGTTTTAATTTAATTATGTGATACTCATTCACATAGTACAATTTTGAATTATTCACAGTACAACTTAGTTCATTATTTCTTGTTAGTTCTTTTTTATTCTTTATTGTACCCTATAATTTATAGAGCATAGTAAATTCATTTATCAAGTTATTATATATGCTTAAAATATATATAATATTTTATTGATTTATAATTTGTTTAATGTTAGATCTTAAATATTTAAAAGAATCTGGTGCAACTATTCATGTCCACTAATTTTTACGTTTGCCATTTTATTATTTCTATTATTAGTACAATAAAATTTCACATCTTGGTCTAAACTCCAATTATTATAAGCTTTGTGATTTTTATGTCTCTCTAATTTTCTAACATAACAACTTTTTCTTTGGTATACTAAAATTACATCACCTATTAAAAGTATTACATTAATGAATATATTTGTAGATCCGCTATGATAATGAGAAAGATTTCTACAAGTATGTGATTAAAAATGATGTTCAACCTATAGATTTATTTGAATAAAATCGATCCATTGAATAGACCAATAGTATTTAAATTTACACAATATCACTACAAATGCATTTATAGTTTGTATATCTTCATATATATCTTTTATTGATTTCATATATAAGCTACTTTTACCGCTTTCCTCCATCTTTTTCATCTTAAACAAATATATATATATATATATATATATATATATATATATATATATATATTTATTTATTTATTTATTTATTTATTTATAAATGACTTTATCGTATATTTTTTTAATTCCATAAAATTCGTAAATCAATTATTATTTTATCTTGTTGTAATGTTTATAAATGTTATTTATGAAGTATATCGATTTTATTCTTCTAAATCATTGAAAATAAATATAATATATTTAATCTCATTTCCTATAAGCATAATAGTTCAATTTATATTTACTTAGTAATGCTCATACAAAAAAATTTAGCGTATAAACATATATATTGCTAGTTTAATCTAAATTTTAACAGTAAGGCTAAATATATGCCTAGTTTAATCCAAATTTTGAAATACTACATTGTATAATTAACTTGTATGTACATTTAACTACAATATAGATATTTAATTTTTGTTTTTGTATTCTTTTCTCATAGTATAATATATGTGACACTTTCACATAAGTTTATTCTTTGATTTTTCTATTATATTACCTAGACTCGTCTATTATAATTTTTTTTTATAATGAAAATTCACTTAGACCCTTGAATATTTATAATTTTTACGTTAGTTTTTTTTTATAATTTTGTTCATTATGTTAATAAAGTTATATCTACTAATAATAAAGTCTATTCATAAGTTTGTGTTATCTTTCTTCACAATGTATTTTCTCACTTCTATTCATTTTATCATCATATAGTTCTTATTCAATTGTTTTTGACATTATTTTTTATTGTTGGACTTTAATAAAGCGGTATACACAAAAAAAAATTGCAATTTTCTAACATTTCTTTTTACTCACTCAAATGTTAATCTTAAAATATAATCTCAGCGATTTCACATGCAAGTCATTTTATTCTTTGATTTTACTTATTGTAATTACATTTGTGCTAATCGGTCTTTCTCCTTTCTCTTCAATTATAGAAGAAACCAATAAGAAAAATTATTAAAAATTTATGAAGAATCGAATAAAATGTAAACAAATAAAAAGAATAATATAATGTATTTTACTACAAAGGAATAACAATATAAGATATTATGAATATTTAGGTTCATCTTATATCATCAGTTGAATTATATATTATATGAAATGTGATAGAAAATTTTATAAGTTGAGACTTGAGAGATGAATTTCAATTATAAAATGAATCTTAATAAATAGAACTATAAAAAATAAAGTTACTAAATTAGCCTTAAAACTTTACTAATTAATGATTTTTTTTTTCTTTTTCTACAGTTTTCTGTTTTGACAATTATATAAAAGAATCTCATTATAAAAGAGAAAAGAAATTTTAAAATAAAAATAATAATGTTATGTGTATTATTAAAAATAAAGAAAAATATAGAATATGATTAATGCATAGGTTCAACTTATGTCATTAGATGAATTATATATCATATCCATGAAATTTTTTAGGGTATCGTATCCATGAATTGATAGATAACTATATAGGGCTCTAACCAAATAAATAAAACTTTGAGAATATAATTAATAAACTAACCTTAAAAACTAAAATTCATTAATGATATAATAGGCAAATGAAATTTGTCTAACCATATACTACCTCCGTCCCACTCTAACTTTCCTACTTTCCTTTTTGGTTTGTCCCAACTTAACTTTCCAGCCCATAAATGGCAAACTTCTCACACAATCTCCACCCTCAAAATCTTCACCATCAATCTCCACCTTTAAAAAAGTCAAAGATTCCACAAAATCTACTTTTTCTTAACCTCCGTGCCCGGTCAAAGTAGGAAACTTAAGCCGGGACGGAGGGAGTATATAAAAAAAAATTCAAAGATATAGTTTATAAATAAAATTTTAAAGATATAGTTACCGAACTAACCTTAAAAATTAAAATTCATTAAGGATATAATAGGCAAATCAAATTTTGTAAAAAATAACTCACACTTTTATAATAGAAGTAGATTTTCTTCCTTTTTAGACTTAATTATGGGAGTCGTGTAGTATTATTTATATATTTTTTTTTTTCTTATAAGTGGCAGGTTAGGTTGTGATTATTTAAATTGAAATTAGGGGCATGTCTAGGGGAAATTTTACTTATATGGTTTAGTTTTAAAATGATTTCTCACGATAACTTATAAGCTAATAAAATGTTTCAATGTGATTAGATGTTTTGTTAGTCTGCTACTCCAGGTGATACATAAGTTTAATTTTGCATATTTAGGGAGTGAGTATTTCCATACGGTCAATGTAAATACACTTGTATGTGTCTCTTTCCATACGGTCAATGTTATATTATGTATTGTTAATTAATTATATTATAAGCATGTCAATGTATGATACTAAATAATCCCTTATTGAGGATAAATGTGTTCGCAAATAAATTTAGATGCGCTTTATTTGGTTCATCTAATGCCCTGATTATGAATTGTTTTATTATTATATAAAACGTCTGGATATTGATTATTGCTATTTAAAACTACTTTAAATTATTTTATGAAAATCGGGTCATTACACAGTCCAACATCCACAGTTGCTTCTGAGCTCATCCGGCAGGGCAAGCCCAATTATTTTGCGCTTCCAAAAATATAATTAACAGTCCAAGGCCCAAAGCTCACGAGCCGCGGCCTTCCCAAGGCCCAAGGCGAGGCGTGGCCGTGCTGAGAGAGCGTGTGTGGGCTTCCAATTGGACTTCCTCAAAAGCATACTTGATATGTCTTTAAAGATGTGCTCATAGAAATTAAGGAGCTAAAGTTTCAATGTAGGATAATAACTCTTTAGTTATTTAATCCTACATTAATACATAACTAAGTGGTTACTTTATGTATTAGTTTTTCACTCACCAAAATTCGATTTTGAGAAATTAAAAAACATATAATTATCTACTTCGTGCATAGACTAATCGTGCAAAGTTTAATTCCTACAAAATTAAATTTCTGACCATTTAATTACATCATTAAAATACCTTGATCATACTTTAATTTATAATTTGTTCTAATAAGAGGCCTCGTAAAAGATGAAACACTGTTAAAATAGATTATACTATCCTAAAGATGAACACGTTTGTTTAAAAAGAAAAGAAATTACACAATGTCGTATATTCGTATTGCATAAATTATTTATATTTTATTTAATAACTCAACTTTAAAATCGTGGGTGCATGAAGAAGTAAATTAATATATATCTTGAATTTGTCATTCTTTATATGAACAAAAGAAAAGGAAAGAAGAATTGGATAAAATAATAATTTCCATATTTTATCATTCTCGTGTGCACCCACATACAAGCAAGACAAAATATCACAAGTTCTTCCGAACATAGAAGAGTTGCGAAAACTTATATGTGTTCGTTAAAAGGTGTGATGAAGAAAAAATATTATTTTTTGTGATAAAAATATTACGTTTATCTGTAAAAGTATCATTTTTATGGAATAAAAAAAGAACATTTTTTGTAGCAAAAGTATCATCTTTATTTGTAAAAATATCAATGTAGTAAAAGTATCACTTTTATCTGTAAAAGTATCACTATTTCTTATAAAAGTATCATTTTTTTCTGTAAAAGTGTATTTCATCACCCGTGTAACCGTCACACACAAGACTCACTCTATGAAAAATAAGCCCTCTTGGACGCTTATCCATTACCTTAAAATTATGAATTATGAAGGAAAATATATTTCAGCAAAAAAATTTGGACGCTAAAGTTTAAACATTAAATTTTAACATGAATGCGAATTATGAACTCATTTTACAAACAAGAAAAAAAAGAAGAAAGTGACATAATCAATTTTCAAAGTGGAACATGATAAGAAATGGGTCACCTAAATTCCATTTTTTTGGGAATGTATCTCAGCTTTTTATTAAAGTATATGTATACACTATTTTACTAGCAAGTTGGAAAATATATACAAAATTTGTTAATTATGATTTATGGAAGAACCTTCGACTCAGATTCCCTCTGTTGTAACCTATCATTGTCAGTAGATCTAGAATAGTTTTGATAACAACTCTTATCAATTAAGCTATGCAAAGTAGTGTGAACAAAATATGAACTTTACCACCAAATCTTTAAGCTATGCAAAGTGATGCAAATAAATTACAATTTTCTTTATTTTATTTATTGTTGTTTCCCATTTCAGAAACTTCCATGAAAACAGTTACTCATTTCCTCGCAGGAGAGTAGCAACTTTTCGCTTTTTTTAACTTGATTAATATAAATAGCAGCATGTTCATGTAGTGATTCTATATATTTTGAATATCCAACAAACTAGAGAAAGAAAAACAAAATGGGATTTTGGGATTTGATAGGCTCTAAAATAGGAACTCTACTGCTGGTTCTCACAACTTTAGAAAGGATCATACCTTCTCAAGTTTTGTTCACCATAGAAGGATTTTTCCAGAAGCTTCTAAATTTCATCAACCCCTACGTTGAAATCACCTTCGACGAATTCTCATCGGAGGGCTTTGGCCGCAGCAAAGCCTACGCCGCAATCCAGACTTACCTCGGAACCAACTTCTCCGTTCGGGCCGACCGCATCAAGGCCCGCTTATCCCAAGAGAGCCGCTCACTCGCTTTCAGCATGGCTGACTATCAAGAGATATCCGACGTTTACAAAGGCGTTAGTGTTTCATGGATTATGAACAAGATCGTACCGCGTTCAAACGTGATCAGTTTCAAAGCCAGTGGTGAAGAGAAGAGGGCTTATATCCTGTCTTTTCGTCGAAAACACAGGGATATAATCATGGGGTCTTATTTGAATCATGTGTTAAACGAGGGGAAGACGATAAGAAAGAGGAGTAGGAGGCAAAGGCTGTACACTAATGTGAGTGGTGACGATTGGGGGAGCGACGACAAGATGATGTGGCAGTGTGTTGGATTCGAGCATCCTGCAACTTTCGAAACACTGGCAATGGATCCCAAGAAGAAGAAGGAAATCATGGATGACATGGTGGAATTCACAAATGCCAAAGAGTATTACAAGAGTATCGGGAAGCCATGGAAACGCGGGTACTTGTTGTACGGGCCGCCTGGGACGGGGAAGTCCACCATGATTGCTGCCATGGCTAACTTTTTGCACTATGATGTGTATGATTTGGAGCTCACTGCTGTTAAGGATAATACTAGCTTGAGGAAGATGATGATGGAGATTTCTAAAAGGTGATTAGTTTCTATATATATGCATGTTAATATCATTTTGTAACATCGCTTTTTTGTTTTCTTTTTTCTCTCTTTTGGCCAGCGGAAGTAATATATTTTTCTACCTTCTTGAATGTTTGGTAATTCTATTGTTTAATTTCCGTTTTGTTGAATAGGGCGATTGTAGTAATTGAGGACATCGATTGTTCCCTACACATCACAGGAAAAAGGAAGGGAAACAATAGTAATGCAAAAGACAACAATACAAAAAATGATTCCGAAGAAGTTATGGTTAAAAAAGCCATACATGAAAAGGAGAAAAATGAGGATGACGATGATGATGAAGAGAAGATGAAGAGTAAGGTAACTCTATCAGGGCTACTGAACTTCATGGATGGACTATGGTCAGCCAGTGGTGGGGAAAGAATCTTCGTCCTCACCACCAATCACGTGGAAGGGCTCGACGACGCCCTTGTTCGAAGAGGAAGAATGGACAAGCACATAGAGATGTCTTATTGCTGCTTTGAGGCATTCAAAGTTCTTGCTAAAAACTATCTGAAACTTGAGTCTCATGAAATGTTTGAGACCATCAGGTGTTTGCTGTTGGAAACTGACATAAGCCCTGCTGATGTGGCGGAGAATTTGATGCCGAAATCAGCAGAAATGGGTGCCGATGAATGCTTGAAGAATTTAATCATGACTCTGCGTAAGGCGAAGGAAGAAGCAGAGAATAAAGAGGGGAAGAAAATTAAAGAAGATATTGAAATTACGGAAAAGTCAAACAGCAAAGTGATACCTCATCTAAAGACTAAAATATGGCGACTTTTTCCAAAAAATATATATGCGGATTTAAGGGGAAATAAGTGACCCTTGGAATGATTTCCCGGATTGGATCCTATATTTCATTCATGTAACATCTTATATTTCAAAACAATTCCTACACGCCATGTGTTAGTTAGTGAGGATCAATATTTATTTCCAACCTCAATTCCTAATTTTCACTTTTTTTCTTTTTTAGCACAAAATAAGTTGTATTAAATTTCTTCTATCAAATAGATGTGCGTAATGAGTCTCATTGAATAATGATATTAAATTTTATTATGTATCTTTTTAGATGAATGAATTGATATTGATAGGTCCACTAAATGATTGATGATCAATATTTTATATTATATATGAAATGATAATTGTGGGATTTATTTTATGTATTGAAGTTATATGTAATGATTGATATATAAATATATAGGTATGTATAAAACTAATAACATGTTTTCATGTTCTTTCTTTAGTATATTATTATTTTGTTGTCGTTAGTTTTTGTCACTATTGTTAAGTGTTGGCCAAGGTTGTAGAATTTATTAGAGTCTTGTCTCTAAACGGAAATTTTTACAATGGAGGTGCTAGCATAATTTATTATTTTTTATGCCCACTTCTTCAAATTTTATATGTTTTGGTTGTTCTGCAATTTTTATTATTCATTTGTAAAGGTACTTGCCCTTATTGAGTCGATATGCGGAAAAATAATATCAAAACTCGTTAACTTTTGCTTTTATGCAATTAATCTCGTAATTTTCACATTTTCCAATTTAGTCCCAAAAGTGAAACAATTGCTCAATATAAGATCAATTTTGGCCGGAAAACGAGCATGAGGTACATGTGCCGACTCAAATTAGGGGAAGTCGGTGACTAACATGACGTGGCACTCTTTCTTCTGGTTGGCACCAGAGTTGACCCAAAAAAAAACAAAAAAAAAAAAAGAAACGTTAGCCCACTTATGCCTAAATCTTATTTTGTAAATCGCAATTTAGTTTCTTACTTTCACTCTTGGAATCAATTTGCGTAAGAAACTTCAAGGAGAAAAAGCGAACCCAATCAAAAACTGCATGAACCTTAGAAACCATACCTTGCAAAAGTCGCCCTTAAATCTCATTCCAAAAATCGATCGAACCCTAGCCCAAAATCTCGGACAAGAAGCGAGCTGAAGGAGGCTCCATTTTCATCCAATTGGAGAGCATCGACTGAGGACGAAGGAGATTTTTATCGTCCAACAAAAAAGGGGCTACGAACTGGTCCCTTCACAGTTATCGTAAAAGCTAGCCCTCTCTCTTACTCTTATACTGTGTTTTTCAGGAAAAAAAAGGATATTTCATAGGGTTTGTTTACTGTTTCTGGTTGTGTTCTTTTACGCTTGTGGGGATAGTACCACTGACTTTTGATGTCATGAACATATGAGGTTGGGCTTTTAAAATCGGTTGCATTATCTTTTTGTGGCCTGTTTTTTATATTGTTGTTTGTTGGAGACATGCTATTGTTATTGGGGTCCATTAATATAGTAGTAACTTTATGTTGATCATGTTTGGGGAGTGGGTTGTTGAAACATTATTTTTTCTTATTTTCGTGATTAATGTTAGTTATTTGGCAATTAATTTTTACATTTTGTTACTGTCCACGATATATTAATACTCTAATCTTAGTAGCAGATTCTGTGGGAACTTGATTGTCTTCTACTGATGTCATTTATTGTTTGTCCCTTTTTTTATTTCCAGTTCCGAAAAGCATATACCTGTCTGTTGGGGGTGTTTTTGAGATTCTAGTAAATCTTCCGTGCAAGGTACAATTATGAGATGTTTTATAAATAAAATATTATAACATTATATGGCGATGTTGAATGCATTTTATTTTGGTAAATAAATGTATGAATAAAATACATTTACATATTAAAATAACCATATTTTTTTTTAACCATATTATCAAAACTAATAAATAAGAAAGAAATAAAAACTTAAGATTTTGGAGTGTCATAAATATATAGGTGGTCAAACTCAACTTGATGAAGGTAAAATCTCTCGAAAGACCATCCATTCTTACTTATACAACTTATTTTATGTTTTGATTTCATCAAGGTAAAATTCTGGGGAGTGACCATCAATCTACGAATTCGTAGATTGGTCCTAACAGTGCTTTCATTCCAAGGTTGGCAGGATTTACTCCAAATGACAGCCTTTAAACGTAAACATTGGTTTAGGAGGAAATATTTGTATCAATCCCTTGATAACCAATGAAGTAAACATGCCCCACTGATGACTATATTTAAAATGGATGACAAGAGCTCGACGGTGATAGCATTGTAACAATCATCCTACAATTCTAAAAAAATGTGTCTTTGAAAACCCTTATTCCTCCATCCAACCAAACCCTTCAAAACACCGAACCACCTTCTTCCTGCAGATCCACTGATCCAGCCATCCTGGCGTTGAATATAGTGTCGAACTTTATCATATAAATTTTTCGTGCAACAAATCAACGACATACTTAATCACCATTGTCACCGTTTAAATCACAACCACCACCGACATCAATATCATCTCTCCGATCTAATGGCACTTTTATGTGAAATCTTCGGCGCCACAACATTCGTCTGAAATCTCCATCATAACCATTATTGAGTATGAAGGGAGTTATATTTCGCAGTCACAATAATCATGCTATAAATACTGCAAAATGAGTAACATCTAAGAATATGTTGTCTTTTAAGTTTACGAGATTGAAGGGATTTGGTACACTGGATATATATTTTTTTCCATAAAATTCAAATAAATGTTGAGATATTTTTTGTTGATGGACTAATTCATGTTGATTCGAATCTTTCCATATGTTTTTCATTGGGGAGTTAATGTAGGGTACTGAATTCAAATTAAAATATTTGTTGAAATATTTTTTGCAGAGGGATTGTTTCAAATATTTCCATATCTCTAGCGATTTTGTTGAGGAGTTAATATCGGAAACTAAATTAAAATTAAAATATTTGTTGAGATATTTTTGGCTGATGGATTGTTTCAAATCTTTCCATATCTTTTGCGATTTGATTGGGGAGTTAATATCGAAAACTGAATTTCACTAAATTTGACGAAGATTAAGGTCAACAACAGTAAAACGCATTTTTACTATTAGGCTGGTGCATATACAATAGAAGACGCATTTTTTCGAAAATAGTAGGTGTTTTTGGGCGAAAAATTGCAAAGGTTGCTATTTTCGGAAGATTTTGTTATTATATTAAGTAAGATGCCTAACACTAAGTGTGGGGGGAAGTTAGTCTCCGACTGGGTCAAGTGCAATGAACTAAAGAGAGCTGACTTAGATGGCTTTAGTTCAAGGGCAGGGGTAAAAAGTGGAAAAAGAGTATCCTATCATGCAAGAGGATGGTACTTTTTTGTTTCTTGGGGATGATGAGATTATTAGGAAAAAGGCTGCAAGTTTGTTAACACGTAGAGGGATGAATATATATGGTGAGACGGTAGCATCCAACCCTCGGATGGTCAAACCATTTTACATATTGATTCTGAGTACTACTCTTGTAAAGACCCAAATTTTGTTATGGGCAATGAATGCGTCAGTGAGGATGATATCATGTTTGATGGAAACATACATAATGTGGGTGGGGATTTGGATGAAATTGACCCAACAAACTTGGATGGGGGTAGATTCTTTGTTGAGTGTACTGTGAACTCGCTGGGGACAGACGAGGCAGGTGAGACTGGTATCAATACTGAGAGGGCTGGGCCTTCTAAAAGTAGCTACTGAGTCAAGCATTCGAAAATTCGAGTCTCTACAAGGAGTGTACAAAGCGCTTTTACGACAAGATGCTCAAGGCACGAAGGTTTGAAGCTGGGGATCATGTGCTTCTTTTCAATTCTCTTTAGAGGCTTTTTTTGAGTAAATTGTAGTCAAAGTGATCGGGACCCTTTACCATTAAGAGTGTTCGATAATTCGGTGTAGTTGAGCTGTTAAATGAAGATGGAAGTTCATTCTTAGTGAATGGACAAAGAATCAAAAAGTATTACAAGCCGAATCCGTACACGAAGTGTGGTTGGATAAGCTCAAATAGAATCAAAAAGGCCGTCTAGCTGAAGACGTAAAACAAAGCGCTTGTCGGGAGGCAATCCGATGTTCACCATTTTTCTTTAAATTTCAATATTTATTTTTATATTTATGTCTTTAATGTTTGTTTTTAGTTGTTTTTATTATTTTTGGAACTAACATGACACAAGAGCAACTTAAGCAATGGAAGAAAATTGAGATGGTGAGAAACGAGGGTTGAAAAGATGAAGAAAATCGAGTGTTGGAAAAAAAGACCATCGCGGCCGCTTCAAAGAAGAGTAGTGCCGCGTCAAAAGTGGCCTGGAATAGGCAGTTCAATGTTGCCAGCCTAACGCGACCGCGACAAAAGACGCAGTTATGACATATAGACCCTTCGCGATTGCCACAAATCGACACGACCGTGACCGTTTAAGTCAGGTTAGTAAAACCAGACGCAACAGCAGGTCTTATTCATGGCTCTGAGGAAAACGAGTAAAGAAAAGGGCAAACAGAAAGTAGTTGAAGAAGCACCTCTTCCGGATCCTAGGGAAGGTGTACCGGAAGGGCCAATCAATCTATATGATAGCCAACTCCTCAGCGAGTAGTTGTACTTACACGGTACAACTGGGATCTACTTACTCGGATTATGGGGATTCATGACAATCTCCATGAACTTTTGAATGGAGTGGGGATGCTCAAACTGCTACAGCCTCACTTGAAAGTTAAGAGACTAACTCTAGAGTTTCTGCAAAGACCCGATTTTCATAAAATCTATTTTAGAACATTTTAAAGAGACAAATAATATTATCAATGAAAATCCTTTATTTTAATATAAGAATATTCATAAATTAGGCCGTTAGAAAATTTTTGCGCATAAATAATTTTATAATAAATATACAAAATAGTCATTTTTTTCATATGCAAAACTTATCATATAATCCTCTTTCATAAATCTTACCTTGTAGCAGCGGAAAATAATAGAAATAATTTTCTAGCTAAACCTATTAATCCATCACAACTTAGATATAAATCTTATTCTCTAGGAGCAGAAAAATAATTTCCTAACTATTTAATAACTAAAACCTCCATAAGTTTCAAAAGTAAATCCATAAATATCAAAGTAGTCTCAGAACCTCTCATATAATTCTAATCGACTACTAAGACAATTTATATTCCAAAAATAGTAATATATATATATAGATATAATTAAATATAAATATCCCTACAAGAGTCATATGCCTGACTGCCCGCCTCGTCTCTCATCACGCTACTCCAAGTCAACCTGAAAACGTTAAATTGTGAGGGGTAAGCCACCACTAGCCTCTTACAAGTCCATATCAAGAATATATGTTGAAACATAAACATGAATAACAATTAACTTACAACACATCACACGTGCACACAGGTTGCCCCGGATCACATCAGTTTATAACATATGTGTGCACAGGTTGTCCCGGATCACACCAACTTATAGGGGATTGATCAATCAAACTTATAAATGCAACTTAGGTCTTGCACTTTTTAAACATAAAATACAACTTAGATCTTGCATTTCATAAGATAATGATTAATTCACATAAACGAATCAAATAAATACAATTAATAAAGATGAGTAAAAACCCCCCACCTTAAAAATAGCAATTTGAGTAAACCTTGCAAATTCACGCAGAGGCTAACCACCGTACTCTTGATCAAATGAACCTCTACTATAAAGGACCATGACTTAATAATATTTGCTTAAAAGTTATTGAATGAATAAATATTTAAAGAAAGATATTGAAGAGTTGTTGGCTTGACTAGTATGAATTTTTTTTTTGGAAAATTAAATGGCAATATTGTAATAAGAGATGATGGTAGAACCGTAAATAATGGGAAGTTGGGTAAAGGGATTTATAATCCCATTTCTATTCCCAAACTAGCAGCAATATATGCCCCTCAACCTCATAATCATCATTTTTCCTTTTTTCTATGCAAACACGTGCACACCACATAAACTCTCTCTCATCCGTCTATATTTCTTTCTCATTTTTGCGCACACACACACACATTCTGCTAACACACACACTACATCATCATCATACACACATTAGCACATACACGGAGCACACTCGAGACACGTACACACAAACACACTACATCATAACTACATCATAGCGAAAAACACAAAATAACCCACCTGGACACACACATGGTCACAAATTCACACACCAGCATACACATGTGTTCGACTATGCAAACACATACCCACCCACACACAAAGAGACGTAACACACAATAACACACATATACATATTGTAGCGCATGCACACAAGTCCTCTTTATCATTCTACAACATTTACACATGCCCACATAACTAGAACTCACACACACCAACTTTAAAAGTCTGTAGCTGAATGGGATAGAAACATACACTTATATACTTACATATATCAACACAAATACAGGATCTCACTCACCCTTGCACAAACATACATACACAACTTGGCGCACACAAGCACTGTGACGACACACTTGCACTCTCCATAAAAACTGTTTTCACGTACATACATGGCTAGCACTGATACATGAACCTGGGTTCGGAAGTGTGCTTATTGGGTTCGGGCTTAACTAAGATGGGTCAGAGACAGTGGTTTATCCTTCTATCAGGATTCCTTCGCAGCAGTAGGGTGGCGGCGTGTTTGAGTGGTAGTCGGGGGTGGCAATTTCCGACACGATCCGAACAACCCGACACGATCGAACTTGTATTTTGAGGGTAAGGGTCAACCCGAACCCGAACGAATAAGAAACAGGTCGAACCCGTTTGACCCGAAAAAAATGTGGGTCGGGTCGGGTCAACCCGTGGATTGACCCGCAACCCGTTTGTAAAAAGGGCAAATTAAAAAGAAATTAAAATTAAACAACATATTTAATAAATAATCATAATAAATGCATAAACCCTATAAAACCTACTAATCACATTGCTGAATATTTTTTGTGGTAACTAATAATCATGTGAATGTATCGTCTAGAACCTATAGAAATCAATATTGTTTTGTCGTAAAGTGTTCTTCCATTCTGTTTTTCTTATAGCTCTTAGATAACAAATTCTTACAAATCTAAGCATAATGGTCTATATATTCTTCTACAACTAATGTTATTTTTTATATAAGAGATGCGAGTATAAAACATTGATCAATAAACAAAATATGCTTAGAAAAGAGCATGCAACAATTACATTTGGTATTTGTAAGAGTATGATAAATTTTACTAGTAAAAGAAATTCACTGGATGAACTTATAAAGATGAATTATCCAATTAACAAGATATTAGATATGTTCAACAGAATCTTAAAAAATGAGAGTGAGACAATGGGAGAGTGAGATAGTGAGAGTTTTTAGAATATGTTGGAAACTGCGTAATTTTGGCTTTTAGAGTTTTAATATGATAATTTTGTGTTGTATTGTTACTGTGTGAGAATGTTGTTATTTTAGAATATTGTTATTGTGAGAGAAGTAGAAAATTAGAAATGATTTAAAAAAAAAAAAAAAAAAAAAAAAGGGGGGGGGGGGGGTTTAAAAACAGGTTGGCAGGTTGACCCGCAACCCGAACAGGTCGGGTTCGGGTTGGTAAATTTTTTGTAATAAGCAGGTCTTAACCCGACCCGCGAACCTGCAACCCGACCTGTTTGTCACCCCTAGTGGTAGTGAATAACAATTTCTAGGTTAACAACGGAGAGACTGATGTGTTGGTATTAAATAGAAAACTGAAGAATCTGCATAACAATATGAAAAAAAAAAAATACCTGTTGTTGATGCTGTTGTGGAACCCAATGAAGGAGAAAGAATTGCAGAATGATGAAAATATGGCCGTTGCGGTTCTATGTTGACTAATCTCATTTACATATATATATATATAGTTAAGTTTAATGGGTCTCCTATTAGGGTTAAGATTAGAGGATATTTTTTTAATTGTATATCTTAAAATATTATTATACTTAGGGATGTAAACGAGCCGAACCAAGCCGAACAGTACCAGGCTCGAGTTCGGCTCGTTTGATTTTTAGTGGGCTCGAGTTCGGTTCGAGTTCGGCTCGAACTTATAAAAGTGTGTTCGAGTTCGGTTCGCTATATAATTACCAAGCTCGCGAATAGTTCGAGTTCGATTCGGCAAAAGCTCGATAACATAATAAGCAAACTTAAGTTCGAGCTCGGTTCGAAAAAGCTCGAAAACATAGTTTGAGCTCGGATTCGTGAAAAGCTCGATAACATAGTTCGAGGTCGGGTTCGTGAAACCTGTAATAAAGCTCGAGAGTCACTAAAACAAAGCTCGTTTATAGACTAAGCTCAGTTTTTAAATGAAAACATTTACTAAAAGTCATAGTTGGCCTGGTAGTATAAGACCTTTGCCTTATTTTAAATGTTCTAGAGTTTAAATCCCATTGAACACATATATTTTTGAAATAAATATATATATACATATATATTCGAGCTGGCTCGCGAGCTAGCTCGTAAGCTCGGCTCGCGAGCCTGAGTTCGCGAACAGGCTCGCGAGCTTACGAACCAAATACTTGCAGGCTCGAGTTTGGCTCGAAAATTTTGTCGAGCTCGAAATTGGGCTCGGGCTCGGTTCGTTTAGGCCAGCGAACGATCCCGAACGAATATTTTTTCGAGCCGAAACCCGAATAGTTCGCGAACAGTTTGGTTTGATTACATCCCTAATTATATTAACTTTAAATATATTTACATCTGAGCAAGAACCACAGTGGTACGAGACACTTCATGGATATATAGATGGAAAATAAATTAAGATCTAAGTCGACTAACGGGCCACTTTCATAGATTCAAAATAATAACTTTGGGCTCAATAAATTTAAATTAGGGATTTGATAAATAATGATACATTAAATGGGCTAATTAATATGAGAAATGAACATGATAATAATATCATATATATTAGGCTCGATTATAAATTCAAGATATAATTTCTTGAATTATAATTGACTTATAAAAAATAATATTATTTTGGGCCTATAAATATAATTAACCCAAAACTTGAAACTATTATATGAAAGGTGAAGAATATATTTAGCGAAATATTTATACGGACATATGTGAATATATAAAAATACAATAAAATAGAATAACTAAATAGATTGCAAGTGGTAGTGGTGGTGGTGGCGATGGTGGTGGTGATGATGATGATGATGATGATGATCGTTACAAATTAATTTTGTTTGAATAGTAGTTAAAGATAATAAGTATTTGAAATATTAATTTTAAACATAATACTTATTAAAAGATATTTTGGTAATTTTATGTAACTTGATTCAATCTGTATACTTTATTTATACATACGGATAAACATTGTTTATACATACATTTTAAGTCAATTTAGGAACATATTTGATAACATTCGCATGTATATCTAGTTGAAATATGCTTAAATTTATTATCTTGAGTTAGATGACGTGTTTGTATTTGCTTTAGTGATAATCAGGTATAAAAAGGCTAAAAAATCCATTTCGGCGAAGTTCAGATGAAAAACGAGCAAGAAAGTCGAGAGAAACGAAGAAGAATCAGAGTTCGGGTAGAACTAGCTAACTCGACCGAGGCCTAAAAGCAACTCAGTCGAGGCCGAGTTGAAGGAAAAAAGAGTTTTAGGCCGAGAGCAGTAACTCGGTCGAGGCCCATCCGACTCGGCCGAGTTGCCCAAGTCGGGCGAGTTCCGAAAGACGGTGCAATTATGGATTTTATGTGTTTTTGTCTGTTTCAAGCCAATCTTCATCCCAATTCGTCCCCAACTATAAAAGGAGGTCTCTAAGTCAGAAAATAACATATAATACACATTCGGAGAAGTCTCGGAAGCTAGATCGACGAGCAAGACTGACGAAGATCGAAAAGCCGACCATTCGAGTTTATTTATTTCTTGTCTAGTTTTGATTCCTTACAATGTTTTCTTTAGATTATTATTTGGATTTGATAGTAGCATGAGTAGCTAAATTACTCGTGTCCTAGGGTCAGAAAGTAGGGATTTACAATTATGTTTGATTTTAACATTTACGTTATAAAGTCCGATTTTTAGTATCTATCTATATGTTTGTTATTATTTTATGATTGAGTATAACCTGATCAATTAGGCTTAGTCTAATCGTTTAACAATTCCGCTTCGGGAGGAGAGAATTGTTAATAGACGTACGACGTATAACGTAGTTGTCTATGACGATGTAGGCAAAGGTTAAGGGATTTTGGGAGTTGTTAGGATTAATTGACTCGGGAGAGGAATTGTTCTAATTAATCTACAACTTAGTCGCTTTGGGAGAAGGGCTATATTAATTAAGTGTCGCCTAATTGACATTAAAATTGGTTTAAAGATTTTATAATTTAGAGATTAATCATTCATTAGTATAATTCCTGAAATCAACACCCTAGGATACATTCTCTTTGATTGGAAATCAACTTTTGATAATTAATTCGTTTAATAGGAATATATGCAATATAGTTTAGTAATAAACAATCCTTCGGTATCAAACTACCTAAACTCATTCCCTGTGGATCGACCTTGACTTCCACTATATACACCTACACCCGTACACTTGCGGTAATTAACGGTCAGGATTAGAGCATGTCACACACCAATAATGAGATTATGAATATATATATATATATATATATATATAAGACAATATAAAATAAAATAATTAAATAAATTATGTGGCATTACATACTACACTCATTGCAAAAAAGTTTGTCCTAAAAAAATGTTACGTCACCAGTTCATCATAGACAAGCTCAGATTGTACAAGATGACGTAAACGAGGACGTCACACCTATAAGTGATTATCGTCGTCCCATGCCAAATCAGCCAGTCGGAGGAGTGCAACCACCTCCATTAAATGCCAATACCTTCGAGTTGAAGCAGCGCTGATAAATACTATACAGCAGAACCAGTTTGGTGGTAGCGCGTTAGAATACCCAAACATGCATCTGAATAAGTTCCACGGGATGGCTGAAACAATCAAGATGAATCATGTGCATATGAGCAAGTAAAAATGAGGTTGTTCTCATTATCACTGAAAGATAAAGCACTCCAATGGTATAATTCGCTAGATGACATCACATAATGGAAGGGCTTGAGGACAAGATTTCTTTTGAAATGCTTTCCACCGAACAAAATGCTAGATCTACAGAATAAGATAAATCGGTTCAAGCAATTGGATCAACAACTGTTAGGTGAAGCTTGAGAAAGATTCCTGCATCTTATCTGGAGTTGTCCCCAACACAGGTGTGGAAATTCTATAATGGTTTGCTTGCTCCAGCATGGGATTATGTGGATGCTGCCGCAGGAGGTATTCTGATGGAGAAAAATGTGAGGTTTGCATTCTCTATCTTGGATGCGATGGCCAGAACCAGTTATCAGTGGCCGAATGAGAGGAATCAGCCAAGAAGAGTGGCTAGCATTGTAGAAGCCGAGCCGAGTGATAATCTTACCTCTCAGTTGTCTGCTTTGATAAACCAAGTAAGTCTGCTAACTAGTCTGACGTTAGCACAACACATTGATACCCCATCACAGCAGGTTTTGGGCCAGGAAGATGTTGAAGATGTTAATTTCGTGAATCGGAGGAACTCCAATAACTTTCAAAATAACCAGCCGAGGTACAATCAGTACCTACCTAACCGGAATCACCAGAACTTCTCCTATGGCAATACAAAGAATTCACTCAATCCACCACCAGGATTCGCTGTCACGAATGGGATGATCCATGATGGCCAGAAGCCGACACAAGAGGAGATAGTCCAGTCATCACTACATCATAAATGACTTTATGTAACATTTCGTTTGTAACACTTTTAAAATTTTGACTTTTATGTAACACTTTTGTAACACTTATGAATATGTAACGCTTTTATGTAACACTTTTGTAACATCTGCGAATATGTAATGCTTTCGTGTAACACTTTTAGAATATGTAACGCTTTGAACGTAGCACTTTTAAATTGTAACACATTTAGGTAGCACTTTTAAATAAGTAACACTTTTTACGCAACACTTTTGAATAAGTAACACTTTTATGTAACACTTATAAATAAGTAACAATTGTAAATAATAAAATTATTTATTTTATTTTAAACTAATTAAATATTTGTGGATTATTTTTCTTATGTGACTTTTATTTTATTTGTCTCATGTGTTACATCTTAATTATCACAACATAATACATGTAACATAAGTGGTGAAAATGATCGACTCATACCTACAAAAATAACAATCTATTAGAGCACCTAAAGATTTACTTATTCGTTAAGAATAAATTAAATTTTATTTGTGACTTATTTGTGGTTTTACTAAACAATTACAAAATAGACTTGTAGCTTTAAGAATTTGAATACATTTCTTAAGTGTGAGAACTTAGATTTGGGACATTTGGTCATGTATCTTCATGTTTGTAAGTTTATTTTTTTTATTTAAAATCTATAAAAAAACAACAATGAAGGTGTCTTAATACATAAAATTATGGTAATTAAAATTAATGATAATGTCTTAAGATTTATATACAATAACTAGATGTATAAAATTAATGTGATATAAAATAAGTTTTATATATATATATATATATATATATATATATATAAGTGGGTGAAAATGAAAAAAAAAATGGAAATATTGTGTCAAATTGATATGAATAATCTAAATAAAATTAAGTTATATTGTAGTTTGATGAAAACTTAATTTTGAGTGTATTTTATTGATGGTACAATAAAATCTTGTGTATATATTATTTTTCTTACAAAAAAAACTAAAATGTTATTGTAGTCTAGTGGTTAAGACTTTGCACTTAAACTCCTGCAATCTAGCAACCTGGGTTCGAAACCCAGCAATGACAATTTTTTTATTTTTTTCTTCAATTAAAAGTGTTACATAAAGGGGGTTATGTGTAACATTTTTTTAGTGTTACCGTAAAGTGTTACAATTTAAAATCTAATGTAACACTTATTAAAAGTGTTACTAAAGATCATCAAAAGTGTTACATTAGACTTTAGGTAGCACCGGCAAATGTAACACCAATAAAGTGTTACATAAAATCTATAGTAACATATTTTGGTATATATGTAACACTTTTTGGGTGTTACATTAGCTCATTTATGTTGTAGTGCATAGTTTACTAAGTACGATGAAAAACTAGCTCAATTGGAGAGAAAGATGGACAAAAAAATTATTGAGCTAAACAAGCAAATGACTGGTTAGGGAGCATACATCAAGCGACTCGAGAATAGATCAACTAAATTTCTACCAACATGAGTCAGCTAATGAAGATTATTGGAGCCTATCATACGCAAGGGCAATTCCCAAGTGATAGTGGTGAATCCGAGAGAACAGTGTCAAGCGATTCGGTTGCAAAGTGGCACTGAGTATGAGGGTCTGAAGCTATCGGTTGATAAAGAGAAGGTAGTGGCAAAAGAGCAGTTGGAGGAAGAAAGAGGAGCATAAGGAAAGGAAAAGGGTAAAAAAATATGCCTTGAAATCGAGTGAGGGGCGAGACATCAAAGCCAACACACCAGCATATGTTCCTCCTATTCCATTACCACAAGTCCTAGGGAAGAAGAAGATCGATGAACAGTTTGCAAAGTTTTTGGATGTATTAAAGAGGATCCAAGTTAACATTCCATTTGTTGAAGCACTACAACAAATGCCAAACTATGCAAAATTCTTGAAGGAGGTGATTGCAAAGAAGAGAAAGTGGGAGGACTATGAGACGGTGAATTTGACGAAAAAGTGTAATGTAGTGATCCAAACAAAACTACCCTTGCAGCGCAAGGATTCAGGCAGTTTTACTCTTGAATGCAAAATAGGTAATGAAACTCTTAATAAAGCATTGTGCGATCTAGGAGCTAGTATCAACTTAATGCCTCTGTCTATATTTGAAAAACTAGGAATAGGCACGATGAAACCCACTAAAAACTCCCTACAAATGGCCGATCGCTCTATGAGTTGGCCAAGGGGCATTGTAGAGAATGTTTTGTTAAAATTTGGTAAATTTATAATTCCCGCTGATTTTGTAGTCCTAGACATGATAGAAAATAAGGAAGTTCCCTTAATTTTAGATCGCCCGTTTTTAGCAATGGGTAAGGCTCTTAAAGATGTCCAAAATGGGGAATTAACTTTCAGGGTAGAGGAGGAGAAAGTCACACTTTCTATATATAAAGCTTTACAGTAACACGATAGTGAGGAAGTTAATCAAATTGAAACATGTAGCTCTATACAGTGTTTAGATGCCACATTACATAGGAACTTAATCTCACCTATTGATTGTGATGCCCTTGAAGTTTGCCTTGTTGATTCTATCTTTAATGTTGATCACCATGACTCTACTAACCTTGATCTTGTGGAAAGTGTTAGTGCTCTAGATGCCTTGTAGGAAGCTCCAAAAGGAAGTCCAACCACTGAGGATATAAGGAAGAAAGCTGTTGAGGAGGTACCAAAAGGGGGTGAAGGCTGCCCGGACCTTAGGCTATTACCAGATCATATACGGTATGTGTTCCTTAATAATGAAAGAAGATATCAGGTAATAATCTCTTCCTCTTTGTCTGGGTCTGAAATTGAAAAATTGCTAAGGGTCTTGAGAAAATATAAATCTGCGCTAGGTTGGTCAATTGTTGATTTAAAGGAAATTAGTCCCACGATATGCATGCACAAAATTCTAATAGAGAATGAGTATAAACCCGCAGTCCAAAATCAACGTAGCACTTAACCCTACGATGCATGAAGTAGTTAGCAAAAAAATGCTTAAATGGTTGGATGTGGGTATTGTCTTTCCAATTTAGGATAGTAAGTGGGTAACTCCGACCCAAGTGGTCCCTAAGATAGGGGGGATGACTATTGTGAAGAGTTTCTGATGTGGGCATTGCTACTAGGGTAATTACAGGATGGCGAGTATGTATAGACTATAGAAAATTAAATGCAGCTACTCGTAAAGACCATTTTCCAATTCTGTTCTTAGATCAAATGCTTGATAGGTTAGCAGGATATGAGTACTAATGTTTCCTTGATGGTTTTTCGAGCTACAATCAGACCATGATTGCCCCAGAGGACCAACAGAAGACAGTATTTGTGTATCCTTATGGTTGCTTTGCATTTCATAGAATGTTATTTGGGCTTTGTAATGCACCTGCTACCTTCAATGTTGCTTGATGGCCTTATTTGGGGGTTTGATAGAGAATATCATGGAAGTCTTTATGGATTTATTTTCTGTCTTTGGGTCATCTTTTAATCACTGCTTGGAAAACTTAGCTCAGATTTTGCAGAGGTGTGAAGACACCAATCTCGTCCTAAATTGGGAAAGGTATCATTTCATGGTTAGGGATGGCATAGTTCTTGGTCATAGGATTTCGTCTGTGGGTTTTGAAGTCAATAGAGCTAAGGTAGTTGCCATAAAGAAATTTCCACCTCCAAAGAATGAAAAAGAGGTTAGAAGTTTTCTAGGACATACGGGTTTGTTCTATAAAAGTTTCATAAAATATTTTTCAAAATTTTCGAAACCTCTATCTCGTTTACTAAAAAAAGATACTCCTTTTTTGTTCGATGATTCTTTTGTGTAGGCATTTGAGACCTTGAAGAAAGCATTAGTGACTGCCCCAATATTGATCACACCAGATTGGTCTCAACCATTCGAGATAATGTGTGATGCGAGCGATATGGTTGTAGGGGGCAGCTTTAGGCCAAAAGAGAGAAAAGATTTTTCGAGTCATCTACTATGCCAGCAAGACCCTTGATTCAGCCCAAGCAAACTACACTACCACGGAGAAGGAGTTGCTAGTTGTTGTCTATGTGTGTGACAAATTCAAAGCTTCTCTAATACAAGCAAAGACAATAGTATACATTGACCATGCAGCTCTTTGGTATTTGTTTGCAAATCAAGATTCAAAGAGTCACAGTTAATCAGATGGGTAATTATGTTGCGAGAATTCAACATGGAAATCCGAGATAGAAGGGGATGTGAAAATGTGGTTGCCATCACTTGTAAGAATTGAGAATGAAGCGAATGAAAAGGGACAACAAGAGGTAATTAATGACACATTTCAGGATAAGTACGTTTTGGTTGTGAAAGATGCTCCATGGTACAGCGAGATTGTGAACCATATAGTGAGTGGAATTCCACCGGATTTACCGTCACATAAGAAGAAAAAGATTTATCATGATGCAAAGTTCTACAGATGGGACAATCCTTACCTATAACGAAGATGCACAGACACTATTATCCGAAGGTGTATCCCTTATACTGAAGTAAGGGACATAATCACACAATGTCACTCATCCCCATGAGGGGGACATTTTGCATCACCATGAACAGTCGCAAAGGTGCTCCAAAGAGAATTTTATTGGTCGACGGTCTATAAGGATTGTCATGAATTTATCTTGCAGTGTGACCGCTGCCAAAGGACGGGAGGAATATCACGAAAGCATGAGATGCCCCTCACCACTATCATTGAAGTAGAGCTATTTGATGTTCGGGGGCATAGAGTTCATGGGACCCTTTCCATCTTCAAATGGGTTCCAAAATATCTTGGTTGTCGTTGAATTTGTTTCATGATGGGTAGAGTTTGTTCCGATCCAAATAAATGATGCCAAGGTACAACTAAAATTTCTTCAAAATAACATTATCACGAGGTATGGGACTCCGAGAGCCTTACTAAGCAATGGAGGGTCACATTTTTTAAAGAAATGGGTAACTGCACTATTAGCCAAGTATGGAGTGAAGCACCGAGTCACCACTCCGTATCATCCTCAAGTCAATGGTCAAGTGGAACTGGCCAATCGTGAAATCAAGCAAATTTGACAAGTCAGTGAACGGAATAGAAAGGATTGGTCAACGAAGTTAGATGACGCACTATGGGCGTACAGGATGGCATACAAGTCCCCACTGGGACTTTCTCCATATCAGCTCATTTTTTGGAAAACATGTCATCTGCTGGTGGAATTAGAGCATCTAGCCTATTGGGCAATCAAGAAGTTGAATTTTGACTTTGAGGCAACCGGGAAATCGCAATTTCTTAAGCTCAATGAATTAGATGAATTTAGAAATCGAGCTTTCTAGAACTCCAGTTTATACAAAGAGAGTGTCAAACGGTTTCATGACCGCATGATAAAGAATCGAAGGTTTGAAGCCGGTGACCTAGTTTTACTGTTCAACTCTCGTCTGTGCTTATCTCCGGGAAAGTCTAAATCAAGATGGTTGGGTCCATTCACTATTAAAATTGTCGGAGCATCTGGAGTAGTAGAGTTGATGAATGGAGACGGGAACATTTTTCTCATCAATAGACAGAGAATCAAGAAATACTACAAACTGGACCAACTTAAAATCGAGCACGAATTGCGGTTGAAAGAGCTCAACTGAACCAAAAATGTAGTCTAACTTGAGACATAAAATGAAGCGCTTGTCGGGAGGCAACCCAGTGTTCTACGATTTTTATTTATTTTTTTGCATTTTAATTTTATGTTATTTATTTTTAGTATTTTGAAGTGATTTAATTTGTTTGTTCTTGAGTTATAGGTTAACATGACATAGTCGAAGAGACAATGAAAAAAAAAAAGTGAAAAGATAAGAGAAAAATAAGTAAACACGGAGTCTAGAAGGCCAAAAACAAGGGATATCAGCGTGGAACAACTCGCCCGAGGCCAAACTAATTTGGCCGAGGCGAGTTTTGAGCCAAAAATAGCTTGGCCCATTAAGGTCCAACTCAGTCGAGGCCTTAGGCAACTCGACCGAGGCAAGGTTCAACTGTAAAATTGATTGTGTCCAATACGCACCAACTCAGTCGAGGCCTTAAGCAACTCAATCGAGGTGCGGTTCAAGGCAAAAAAATATGCCCGTTTCCAGCACACACCAACTCGACCGAGGCCTTCTCCAACTCGGTCGAGTCGCAAGTCAGGTTCAAATTCGGATTTTTCACTTTTTTTTCACTTCTTCCCTCTTCTCCTTCTCTCAAAACTAAAAAATACTCACCTCCCTCCCCTACATTACCTCTTAAAAACCTCTAATCTTGTGAAAAGAACCACAAATTCACACACCCTCTTCATATTACTCAAAGTCTACCAATTTAATCTTGTAAAAGAGGCCAATTGGGACTTCATCCTCCACCTAGGGCTCAATTTCGAAAAGGGCCTTTCGACTAAAGATTTCTGATAAGAATGCTCAACTTGAACTTATTTGTTTATCAATTATAGTTCTTGTGTTAATTAGTTGGAATTTTAGTTGAAGTTGTTGATGTTTTAGCATGACATTGTAGTATGCACTTGTAGTGCAAATTTCTAGCAATTATAGGTTGGGGAATACTTATTATGAGTTTACTTTTTTGAATTGATGATATAGTAGAGCAGTGTATGTTGTGGGGATTGAATTTAGGGCAACATTAGTTCAATTAACATGGATTTGTCATTGTGGCATTTTATCAAATATGTTATGTGCATTATGATTCTTGAGAATAGGCTAGTTTTATTTGGCTCAATTGTGTTCCATGTTAATGGAGAGTGATAGAGCAGTTAATATTGATAGTTATATTGATGTTTACATCTTGTTCATGCTAATTTGATGCAAATTTATCGTTAACATAGTATGTGAGTAAGTTAAAGTCATTAAGACTAGTATATAAAGTGTTGCTTGTGGGGTACTATGGTACTAATTGGAGAAGGTTATTTTGTAGGTATATAACGGCACCTAAAGGAAACAAAGAGAAAAAGAGGAAGGTCGCCGGTGAAGGGTCATCGTCTAATCCACCGACATTTTCATTTGATAATGCTCTTTTTTATAATATCAAATTGCAAACACCGGAAGAAGAAAGAAGATGAGTGAAAATCATAGGGAGAAAGATTGTCCCCACTAAATATACCGAAGCCAGAACGAAAAATTATCTGGGCATTCACAGGAATCTATGGATGCTCATCAAGAGGGTCGGTTGGGGGACACTATTGGTAAAAAGTGGGTAACATACCAAAATGATACTCTAGTTCTACATCCCACCTCTACTCAATATAGGAAGCTGGGCAGTATGTCATTCCGGTTTCATAATAAGATCTATACACTCACTCGGGCTTAACTAAATGACATCTACAAGCTGCTCAATACCGGAGATTGCACCCTGCCGGATGACTACAATGAGCACACATTTTGGAATCGCATGGTAGAAGTCTCCGGACTTGTTCCTTGGATGGAGAGCGATCCATCGAGAAACAAGGTGTCTTGGATTCGAATCTTGTATTTCGGTATTTGCATTGCCTCATTGCCTATATCGTGCTTGCTCGACCTGTGACGAGAACTGTGACTTAGAAGAAGATGTTTCTCTTATGGTGTGTGGCAACTGGACGGCAAATTGATCTCAACCAAATTTTGGTGGAGCAGTTTGATCGCCAAGAGGTGAAACAATCAAGAGATATTTTAATTGGGGATCTTATTACCCCTATAGCTGATTACTTTCAAATCGTCATTGATGATGATTTAGTTGAGAGAGTGCCCAAAGATACTCACATATCCGTGGAAGATGTCTGTAGGTTGAAGATGATTTTTTGGAGTATATGTGAGGAGCGTTATTTGCTTTTGCAGAATAGAGATAGATTCCTTCGTCTTCCCAACTCCCACTTGAGTAAGATTGAGGGGCTCGAAGACATAGATAATTGGAAGATGATTCACCAGTCCATCAAGCCCAAGAAGTCGACCCTACTCCAGATAAGTTTCGACTTTATCAAGTTGTGCACCGAATCGACAGTCAAGCTGACATCCCTAGTGGATCGGGGCAAGGAAGCCACGAGAACATGGCTCAGGTATTCTCTTCATTGACCACATGATTAAACAATTTGATGGCACACCAACATCAAAGAATAGATGAAGACAAACAGTGGAGAGCACAACAAGAGAAAATATGGGCTCAGTGGGATAAGAAATGGAATATTGAGACAGCGTGGCGACAACAACAAGATGCAAGGTGGACCCAACATGAGCAGAGACAGGCTTATCAGCAGCAGCAGTTGGATGCAATAGCTCAATTATGACAGTCATGGGGTTTTAACCCACCACCACCACCTCAACCTCAGTAACACTATGAGTAAGCACCAAGCCGTATCACTTTTTTCGCACAAACTTGGTTTTCAACCAAGTTTAGGGGAGGGGGTGGATAGTGACACGTCTTGGCCGCTTTTATGTTTATTGCAATTATTTCATTCAGTGTTATTGAGTTTATTGTTGTTCTTGCTTGTGTTTCGTATTCTATGTCTTGCTTGTGTTCATTGATGCAGGGTCTGTGAGCCCTATTAAGTGATGAGTATTGTCGGGTCTGTGTGCCGAATTGCTTATTTTATTGTTCGTGTTAAGTAGGTTTTATTTGAGTTTGTGCAGTTATTATTTTCTTAGGTTAGTTTACAGTTTGTTTAGTTGGAGCCAAAAAACTCGGTGTTAAGAAGCATAAAAAGGGCTAATAGATGATGATGTGTCAATGACGAGTTAAATTTTGAATAAATAGAATGTTCACACGTAATAAGAGCATGATAGATATTTGGAGACGAAATTGAGCTTAAACTTGAACAATAATAAAAAAAAATTAGCTTGTGAGATTTGAGCTTTATATGTACTCCTATTGTTGGAGTAATTTTGTCATTCTTTCGATGTGTATTGATTAGTCATGTTGTATTTAGTCTCTACAACTTGCCTTGTGTCTTTGTAGGAATGTGTCAAGTGCATGCAGTGGCTTAGAAAATGATATTAGGTATTCTTTTGTTAAAAAGCCTGTTTTGAGCCTTAAAAATAATCTTTTTTACCAAAACTTGAAAAATCCCTAGTTAGTCACTTGTTTAAGACTTATTTTTCAAAGTCGAACACTACGAATTATACCTTTATTTTATCCTTTGACCTGACTAATTGGACTAATTGAGTAAGAGGGAGGTGGATTGGAAGGTAGATAGAGTAAAAATATCAATTGGAATGAATGTTTGGGACGATTTGGTGAGATATGTGAATTAGGCAAAAAGAAAAGAACTAGATGAGCCCTCCTAGTTGTTCTTTTTGTTGCACTAGTTCAAAAAAAAAGAAAAAAAAAATTGAGAAAAAGAGAAATAAAATAATTGTAAATACGTGTCGTGTTTTGTTGCTAGGAGGGGTTAATGATGAGAAAGTGCCTAAATATACTTAAGTTGTGTGAAAGATGAGTAGTCCTAATGTGGTATTTAGTTAAAAATAAGCATTGAAGTTCTTGGTTGATAAAAAGAAGTGCTTTTGTAGGGTGATGA
Source organism: Ajuga chamaepitys (assembly GCA_958295605.1). Taxonomy (NCBI): domain Eukaryota; kingdom Viridiplantae; phylum Streptophyta; class Magnoliopsida; order Lamiales; family Lamiaceae; genus Ajuga; species Ajuga chamaepitys. The sequence goes on from OY282506.1 coordinate 16,909,114, forward strand.
AACCATATTGAGTGGTTTTCTGAAATTTGAAGAGTGAGGATTGAGCGAGTAATGTTGAAGGGGTAGTCGGGCTAGGAATAACTTGATTGTCCAATATCTAGTCACTTGTATCCAAATTTATCCCACCTTATCTTAAGCCAACATTACAACCAAAATAAAGACCTTATTGATTCTTTGTTGTCACACATGTAAAAAACGAGGTCTAATTTAGACAATAGGCAAGCATATGGTAGATGGTGCATGTGGTTCAATTTGAGCGTAAACATTTTTCATATTATACACTTGAGAGATGAGCGATACACTTAACCAGTGAGGATCTTTGTTATTAAGTTTCTTGTCTCGAGAGTAGTTGAAAAATTGTCATGTCACCAATGCTCAAAAGTTTATGTTGTCAATTTGATGAAAAATATCTCTGAGACTAGATTCATCATCTAATCACCCTAAAAGCTTGTATTACTTGTGTTGTTTTATTGTTCGGGACGAACAATGTCTAAGTTTGGGGGAGTTTGATACACATCATTTGTACATGCATTTTAGATCGATTTAGGGATATATTTGATAATATTTGCATATGTATCTAGTTGAAATATGTTTAAATTCATTATCTTGAGCTACATGATGTTTTTGTGCTTGTTTTAGTGATAATCAGGTATACAAAGTCTAAAACGTCCATTTGGGCGAAGTCTGAATGAAAAACGTGGAAGAAAGTTAGAAGAAACAAAGAAGAATCGAAGTTTGGGCAGAACTAGCTAACTCGGCCCGAGGCCTAAAAGCAACTCAGCGAGGCCGAGTTGAAGGAAAAAGAGAGTTTTAGGCCGAGAGCAGTAACTCGGACAAGACCCATCCAACTCGGGCGAGTTCCGAAAGACGGTGCAATTATGAATTTTATGCGTTTTTGTCTGTTTCAAGCTCATCTTCACCCCAATTCGTCCCCAACTGTAAAAATAGATCTCTAGGTCCGAAAATAACATACAATACACATTTAGAGAAGTTTTGGAAACGAGATTGACGAGCAAGACTAACGAAGATCGAAGAGCTGATCATTCGGGCTTATTTATTTCTTGTTTAGTTTTGATTCATTACAATATTTTCCTTGGATTATATTTTGGATTTGATAGTAGGCATGAGTAGCTAAATTACTTATGTCCTAGGGTTAGAAAGTAGGGATTTACAATTAGGTTTGATTTTATCATTTAAGTTATAAACTCCGGTTTTAGTATCTATCTATATGTTTGTTATTATTTTATGATTGAGCATAACCTGATCAATTAGGCTTAGTCTAATCGTTTAACATTTTTGTTTCGGGAGGAGGGAATTGTTAATAGACGTATGACATATAGCGTAGTTGTCTATGACTACGTAGGCAAAGGTTAAGGGATTTTGGGAGATTTTAGGTTTAATTGACTCGGACAGTAATTGTTGTAATTAATCTACGACTTAATCGCTTCGGGAGAAGGGTTAGGTTAATTAAGTGCTGCCTAATAGATATTAAAACTTGTTTAAAGGTTTATAATTTAGAGATTAATCATTCATTAGCGTAATTCCTGAAATCAACACCCTAGGATACATTCTCTTTGATTAGAAATAAAGTTTTGATAATTAATTCGTTTAATAGGAATATATGCAATGTATTTTAGTAATAAACAATCCCTCTCAATTCCAATGTCTAGTTAGGATAATCCTAGATAATTAGAGTATCGAACTACCTAAACTCATTTCCTGTGGATTGACCTTGACTTCCACTATATACACCTACGCTTGTACACTTGCGGTAATTAAGGATTAGGATTAGAGTCTGTCACATACCAATAATGAGATTATGAATATAGATCAGACAATATAAAATAAAATTATTAAATAAATTATGGTGTGTTACATACTACACCCATTGCAAAAAATTCCATCCTAAAAAATTGTTACATGTCACGCATAAAGAAATTGGGACATCAATTTTAGGTGGTAATAATAGTAACAATCACAATAATAATTAATAATAACAATAATAATGATGATAATAATAAAAATAGTACACATAAATAATATAAATAATCAGTCTCGTATAATAAGAAATTTATATGCATGCATGTCATAAATATTTTTGTGTATATCGTACTTATGCATTATTCTAATGAACTTTCAAAATAAATGCATAAATAAACTTCGGTACATTGGAGCTGAGCGACGGAGCACAGGTGGCCGTGAAACATATGAGTATATTCTACCATATATATTTTAAATAAAATTTTCACATATGAACAAGTTTACAGAAACATAGACCCGCTCTAATACCACTCTGTAACGACCCGATTTTCATAAATTCTATTTTAGAGCATTTTAAAGAGACAAATAATGTTATCAATGAAAAATCTTTATTTTAATATAAGATTATTCATAAGTCAGGCCGTTGAAAAACTTTGTGCATAAATAACTTTATAACAAATACACAAAAAAGTCATTTTTTTCATATGCAAAACTTATCATATAACCCTATTTCATAAATCTTACCTTGTAGCAGCGGAAAATAATAGAAATAATTTTCTGGATAGGCCTATTAATCCATCCCAACTTAGACATAAATCTTATTCTCTAGCAGCGGAAAAATAATTTTCTAACTAATTAATAACTAAAATATTCACAAGTTTTAAAAGTAAGTCCACAAATATCAAAGTAGTCTAAGCACCTCTCATATAATCCTAATCGAGTACTAAGACAATTTATATTCCAAAAACAGTAAAAAAAAAAAAAAAATCAATTAAATATAAATATCCCTACAAGAGTCATATGGCTGACCGCCCGCCTCGACTCCTATCACGCTACTCAAAGTCAACTTGAAAATGTTAAATTATTGGGGGTAGTCTACCACTAGCCTCTTGCAAGTCCATATCAAGAATATATGTTGTAACATAAACATGATTAACAATTAACTTACAACATATCATACGTTTGCACAGATTGCCCCAGATCACACCAACTTATAACATATATGTGCACAGGTTGCCCCGGATCAAACCAACTTATAGGAGAATTATCAATCAAACTTATAAATGCAACTTAGGTGTTCCATTTCTTAAACATAAAATGCAACTTGGATCTTGCATTTCATAAGATAACAATCAATTCACATAAACGAATCAAACAAATACAATTAAAAAGACGAGTAAGAACCTCCACCTTAAAAATAGCATTTTAAATAAACCTTGCAAATTCACGCAAAGGCTAACCACCGTATTTTAAGCTAATGAACCTATATTATAAAGGACCATGACTTAATAATATGTGCTTAAAAGTTATTGAATTAATAAATATTTAAAGAAAGATATTGAAGAGTTGTTCGCTTGACTACTATGGAAATTTTTTTTGGGAAATTGAATGGCAATATTATAATAAAAGATTTTTTTAGCTGGAATATAGTAATAAAATATGATGGTAGTACCGTCAGGGCCGCTCTTCCCGTGAGTCGGAAGAGTCGGTCGCCTCAGGCCCCGAAAAAAACGAGGCATTTAGGGGCCCCAAATTATCTAATGTTGTGTAATATTATTTCAGAATGATCGTGTGGCTCACTGGTAGGAAACCAGTTGCCACAGTAACAGGTGACGAGTTCGACGCCCGGCTGTGCAAACTTTTTATTTAAAAGTGAAATGAACACCCTTCTTAGCAACTGGGCCAGAAAAGACGCCAACTGGGCCAGAATAGGCGCAAATGGGCCACAGCCAAGACCAAATCTCGAAAATTACAGCCCAATTATGTTCTTTTCTAATTCTCGTTTTTTTTCTTTATTATGCTGACAGTGATAACACGTTTTAAAATAGAAGTAGAGCGGCTACTGCTGAATGGCTAAAAAACAGAGGAATATTGCATAAATAGAGAAAAAGAAAGAGGGCAAAGGTGAAAAAAAAGAGTAGGAGGGTAGAATTGAAAATTAATTTTTGGAGAGTGGTCATCTAATCATCTTCTTTTATAACTTTGTGTTAGAAGTTTCTTCATACTCCATAATTTGAAGGATTGTTCAATTTTGCTAGAACCCTAGCTACATCAATACCATCATAAAAAGAGGTAATTTATTATCGATGTTATTCTTTATCGTGTTATTATGTTAATTCATGAAATTTTGTAACCCAACCCCCAATTATACTTATTCATCTATGTGTATTTTTTTCATTGTTGTTTGTGTACAATCATTTTTTTATTTGATTGCTAATTTATATGTATATATTTTTTTATTTAGAGTCATGTCTCGCAAATATGAGTCGGGAAATCAGAAAAGAAAAAGAAAATTAAAAAGAGGAAGAATTGATCCAGAGTCAAGCCGGGGATTTAAATAAATATTTTCCTAGCCTAAAAATAGGCAGGGGAAGTGTAAATTTGACGGGTGGAGATTCAAATTTTATGGGTGAAGACTCTAAAGAGAATGATAAAGTGCTTGAACCTGACGTTATTGTCAATGAGGATGAATTGGACAATAAAGAGGAAGAGATTCAACCTACAAATGTAGATGAAGTCGATGGTGATGAAAAAAATGATGAGGTTTTGCAAGATGAAAGTTTAGATTGCTTGGACGATCCAGGAAGGTGGAACAATATTGATCAGAAAAAAAAGGGACTTTTTAGTGGAAAGAGGTCCGAAGAGGGATGACGATTACTTGTTTCCTAAAGATAGTGCCAAAAGGCATTTTGATAGATTTCATTACAAAAGGATCCTACCGAATAGGGATGAAATTGATAGAAGATGGCTATCATATTCAGTCTCTTTGGATAAGATCTTTTGCTTTTGTTGCAAGTTGTTCCAGAAAGAAGCCAAATTTAATCAGCTAGCTAATGATGGATACAATGATTGGCATAATTTGGGTCATTGTCTAATGACTCATGAGGCAAGTAAGGATCATATGGAGTGTATGACTGATTGGCTTGAACTGGAAAGAAGGTTAGCAAAAAATAAGACAATTGATGCAAGTGTACAAGAACAGCTCAACAAAGAAAGAGAACATTGGAAACAAGTGCTACAGAGAATTATTGTTGTCGTGCAAACTTTAGCAAAAAATAACTTGGCTTTTCGAGGGAGTAATGAGAAACTTTATGCAGAAAATAATGGTATTTTTCTACAAATGGTTGAAATGATTGCAAAGTTTGATCCAATAATGAAAGAGCATCTTCGGCGTATCCAAGACCATGAGACCCATGTTACATATCTCGGCAGTAGAATCCAAAATGAATTGATACAGATGTTGGCTGATGAGGTAAGAAAAAAATACTTGCAAAGGTTAAACGTGCAAAATATTTTTCTGTCATTCTAGATTATACTCCTGACGTTAGTCACAAGGAGCAAATGTCTCTTATTTTACGATGTTTGGATGATTCAGAAAACTCGGTGAAAGTAGAGGAATATTGGGTACAATTTTTAGATGTAGACGAAACTTCGGGACTTGGGCTTTTCACCCATCTTAAAAATGCTTTGATTAATCTTGAGCTTGAAATTGATGATATACAAGGTCAGGGGTATGATAATGGATCCAATATGAAAGAGAATAACAAAGGTGTACAAAATCGGTTGCTTGAGGTGAATCCTAAAGCTTTTTATACTCCTTGTGGTTGTCATAGTCTTAATTTGACATTGTGTGACATGACTAACTTTTGTACTAAAGTTATGTCTTTTTTTGGAGTGATTCAATGCATTTATACTTTGTTCTCGTCTTCTACCAAAAGGTGGAGTATCTTTAAAGAACACGTGACGGGTCTGACAGCTAAGCCGTTGTCATAAACATGTTGGGAAAGTCATGTTGAGAGTGTAAAAGCTATAAAAGAGCAAATTGTGGAAATAAGAGATGCTTTGCTTGACCTGACAGATGATACATGTGATCCTAAGACAAAGAGTGAAGCGGAATCTCTTGCATTATATGAATTTCAGAATTTTGAGTTCTTGCTTGGTGTGGTGATTTGGTACAAGTTGTTGCACGCGATCAATACTGTGAGTAAATTTCTTCAATCTAAAAACATGGCCATTGATGCTGCTATCAAACTATTGGAAGGAATGATCTCATTTATTGAAGAATTCAGAGAATTTGATTTTGATAGGGCCATGAGTGAAGTTAAGGAAATGGCACGTAAGATGGGCATTAAAGCTGTATTTCAAGAAAAACGTATTATTCGAAGAAAGAGACAGTTTGATGAAAGCACTAGTGAAGAAGTAACACGGTCAGCTGAGGAATCTTTCATACATGAATATTTTCTCTATGTAGTTGATAATGCTCGTTCTTCAATAGATTCCAGATTTGAACAGTTTAAAAAGTATGAAGAAACCTTTGGGTTTATGTTCAGTTTGGCGAGGTTACAACAAATTGATGATGAAAGCTTGCGGAGGTCTTGCATAAAGCTCCAAAATTCTTTGACACATAATGGTTGTTCCGATATCAATGGTGATGAGTTATTTTTAGAGTTGGCATTCTTGAAGTATTCTTCACCAAGTGAAACAAAATCTGCAATTGATGTGGTGGATTATTTGAAGAAAATGGATGGTTGTTTCCCAAATGCTTACATTGCTTACAAAATCTTGTTGACAATATCGGTTACAGTAGCAAGTGCAGAAAGAAGTTTTTCAAAGTTGAAGCTCATCAAAACTTTTCTCCGATCTACCATGTCACAAGAATGATTGAATGAACTAGCTATGTTATCAATTGAGAAAGAAATTATTGAAGAACTTGATTGTACAAACTTAATTAGTACTTTTGCTGCTAAAACTGTAAGATGTGTTGTTTTTAAGTAACTTATTTGACTTGTCATGTTATTTTAAAGACAATGGAAATTTTTCGAATATTATATATTGTTTTAATGTATGACACTACAAGAAATATTACTAGTAGTGATTGATTTTAGTGACGGACAATTTCCGTCACAATCTAATTACGGACTAGTGACGGAATACTCACGGATCGGGACTACAAGAGTATTTGAGTATTAGCAACGACTTAGTGACGGAATTATGACGAAATTTAGAGACGGAAAAAAAATTCGTCATTAAACCGTAGTAACAAAGCGCTCTAGGAATGTGGGAATAAAATATTTTAAGGTTGTGACGGAAATATTCTGTCATTAATCTTATATTGACGGATTAGTGACGGAATTTGAGTCGTTGCTATGTAGTGACGGGAAACATTCCGTTATTAATTTTGTATTGACGGATTAGTGACGGAATTTTAACCGTTGCTATGTAGTGACGGGAAATATTCCGTCATTAATCTTGTATTGACAGATTAGTGACGGAATTTTAACCGTTTCTATGTAGTGACGGAAATATTCCGTCATTAATCTTGTATTGACGGATTAGTGACGGAATTTTAACCGTTGCTATGTAGTGACGGAAATATTCCGTCATTACTTAATGTCCATGTAAATGACACTTATTCAATGACGGAATTGACCGTCATTAATTAATGACGGAAATTTCCGTCACTATACCCCTAAACGGCATCGTTTTGGTCATCATTTATTAGGGACGAAAATTTTCGTCACTACCCAAACGAAGTCGTATTAGACCTGCCTCCAATGCTTAAAAAAATTGTAAATGTCATGTGCCAGTGTCGAACACAAGACCTGGTGGACAGAAAGAAATTCCCCACCACCAGGGACACTTGTTATATTGGGAATCGTTTACTTGTTTTTTAGATAACTTCTTTTACTTTCAGATCTCCCAGCTTACTTGAGAGTATTTTTTCTCAAATCCCTAATCTTCACGCCAGTACTCTTCTTCTCATTTTGCTCGATTAGCCGTCGTCCTCCTTCTCGCCGCCGTCCTCCTTCTCGGTCTTCTCCGGCGATTCAATGCCGACTATAATCTTGTGATAGAAAACAAGCTGATCGGGCTTAATCAGGTAATGTTCATTTTAATTCTACATTATCGTTATAGATTTCAAATTCAAAGACTGTTGGCTTGAGCTTTTGGTTTTCTTTTTTTCATTTCCGCGTCGCCAAGATGTGGTCGTCTTCTTCTTTCCGCGTCGCTGTCGCAGTCTTCTTCCTGCGTCGCACAGGTAACTTTAATTTGCCTTTTAACTTTCCTCCTTCTTTTACGATTGAGCTTTGCGGCGGGTTGTGTGGGTTAATCATCCGTTTTTTGTGTGTATATGCAAGTTGTTTAAATTTTCTGCTGTAATTGTTTTTTTTTTTTTTTGGGGGGGGAGGGGGGGGGGGGGTTCTAGTGTAATGATAATTAATAGTTTGAATTGTGCAACTCACTGTACATGATTTCATCGATATTTGATGCTTGTATGATCACTTCTTTGGATAGTTGGAATATGAGAGGCTGCTCAATTGTGTCTCTTAAGAGATGGTTACATCATCACTTAGGAAAGAAAACACACAGCAACATATGTTGATGTTGATGAGTTTGAGCAGGGGAAGATAGTTAAAATATTATTGGGGAAATACAAGAAATTTTAGAATTATAAGACTAGAGTGATAATTTTTTACAAGGAAAACAAAAATTTCATAGTTTTACATTACATACAAAAAAAGCAACTACGATGCCTGCTGTGTAGTCTGATGGTAGCTTAATTTTAGCATTGAAGAAGCCATGGCTTTAGAGGTCTGAGGAATTGAACCCTGACCCTGTCAGAAATCAAGAAACTACATTAATCAAAATCTGAAAATGAACACATATGATGAAAAAGAGAATAAGAATATATGAGATATATAAAACAAGTTTATGGTAAAAGAGATATTGTAGCTTTTCTTCAAGAAAAAACAATTAATAAATACCTGAAACTGATTGAGATGAAGTTGAAGGGAGCGGTCATCGTGGGAGTGGAAGATATTGGGGTCGCCAAAAAGAGGGGATCGGCCATGGATTAAGGAAAAAAGTAGCATGCAAGATAAAAATTAATTAGAACTTGGAATTAATCGGCAAATCCCACCAAATTAATAGGAAAGGATAAAATTAATTAAGGAGAGACAAGTGTCAGTGGGTTGATGATTAACTAATAGGATGCTAAGTGAAAATATGTACCTACAAATTCCAGGATTTAGTTGTCCATGTTAAATAAGTTTTTTTTTCTTACTAGACTACCATTATCCATAATGTGAAATTAATAATGTGAATTTGACCAATGTGATTTGAGAATTAATGATAAAAAGGTAATTAACTTTAGTCTTTATATACAATAATATTAAGGAATAGTTAGTTTATGAATACAATCGTCATGGTGATGCACTTCAAATGATCAATTAACTCTTATTTTAGCACCACAATATTTATTTTGTTTGAAATACTAATTTGTTTGCTATAATGTCTTGTTTTGATTTAATCTAATATTATTGTTTGTAACCAATGCATTTTCAATGTGATGGGAAATTTTGCTGTTTATATAGTTGTGTATTGGCTCTTGTATATCTTTAAAGATATATCACTAAATTCTCCTGGATGATAAGAACCAGGTCTTTGTTTTATATAGTTTTTTGCAACTTGAATTTCTGTAGAGGCATGTTGAAATAGATACTACACTCAAAGCTCTCTAGGGATTGACATTACTAGAGTTATTTTGATAGGTCTATGTTAAGAAGAGAATGGTGAAGCATTATCAGATTGAATTAGATGAATTGATTTGAGGGGGAGAGCATCTCCATGGTCAAAATCATTTTGTTGTTTCAAATCAGCATTAGTTGTAACTTTTCATTGCTAATTGTTTTCATTTAAGCACTGGTTGTGATATTTTTGCTGACTTTATGATTCTTTCAACCCCCCCCCCCCCCCCTCCTCCCTCCCCCCACACATGTATAGGATGGGACTGTTGGGGAGGATTTCAATAAGGATTCTATTGAGCGAGATGAGAGGCAATTAACTGAATCTCACCAAGAGGTTGTTGCTTTGAAGAAGCGAGAAGAACTCATTCATGAAGAGGAAGCTGCTTGGCTTGCTGAGATTGAGTAAAAAGGAAGACATCCAGCAATAGATAAGGAAAAGAAGGTAAAAAAGAAGCAGGTTTGTCTAATTGGTCAGATTGAGGGGAATGGGAGGTTTTATGCTTATTATAGTAATTTGATTTGATATAATATAGAACAATATATGTTGTTCTGTGTTGATTATTAAGGATGGTGATGCATCCTATTTTGATGCATCTCCATCAAGGCTTCATGGCCTTCATCATTGATGTGGAATGTGTATCATCTTTTTGTGGAAAACAAATCTTTTTGTGGAAACCAAATCTTTTTGTGGAACTTCTCACTGAAAATGGGCTGCAGAGGTTGTTCTATAGCAAACACTGAACCAAGTTATTTAATTTTCCTCATTTTCACGAATTTCATCTCTAAATTTGTGGATCAAAGCTGTTTTATAACCTGAATGCAGTATTGCAACGTGTTGTATATATACTGAAGCCAAAATTTATCCATGAGAACCAACTTCACATGTAGCAATACGTCAGTTCCTCTAGCTATTTCTATATTGTTTTGTTGATATACTTGATCTCTTAATTGCCTGTGTACCTTTTTGTGTTTTTTCACTTCATTCATCTAAATCACACGTTTTCCTCTTCTTTTTTTTAAAAAAAAAAAAATTGGACCAGGAACTGTTAGGCGATTTCTTGAGAAACAAAAGGATAAAATACGTGCAATCATATTTTGTACTACAACTTCATCTGACACAGAGATATATAAAAGGTTTGCTCTTTGATACTTCCATCTAATAATTAATAAGATATATATGTCTACATATACATATGTATGTAAATAACTACTATGTTTGATGACATTTTAGTGAGCCCATATCTTCTTCTCCGGATATCTATCTGTAAGCAGTATATTCTTAGTGATACCCTGCTGTTCTCTCAAGATATTTACGTTCATTCAACTCTTATGCTTCGCATTTGGGTTTCCTTCACTCATTATGAGAATGTGACACAGCAACTCCAATATGTTAACATAGTAATATGAAACCTTTTATGCATGTAATACGAACCTCTTGCGTACTATATATGCATGTTTCTAGGGGTCATTCTTATGAAATGCCAATTCCCTCTATTTTATTGATTTTCGACCATCCTTGTGATTTTCTCTTCGTAGAAACTTGTCATTCTTATGCAATGCCAATTCCCTCCATTTTATTGATTCTCAGACCATCCTTTTGATTTCTTTTTATAGGAACTCGTCATTCTTGGCTTCATATTTGGATCCTTCTTTTATGTCTTTGATCAAAGATTGAGACCAGAAACACATGAAAGAGTGGGAAAAAGTTGCCGAGGGACGAAATGGTTGAGATTTTGCTAAAATGCTTGTATATGGTGATCTAGCAGGTCCTCCTTTGTCTGCTGCTGAAGAGTATCCTGTACATTCTAGATATCTAGCTAAAGCATATTCACTCAATCTGTCGTAAATTGTTGAAATGAGAATAATGTAAGAAACTATGCCCTTCTTGCATCGGCATTATTACTTGCAGAATCTTCCATAATATCCTAAATGCAGTCATACTTGCAGATGTTCAGACATGCAGTCTTTGATTTTTGTATGATACCTTTCCTGGTACCGACTGACATGGCACATTTTTTATTTTGTGCTCTCCTACTTATTACTTTGGCGTTGTTAATATATGCAAGAATTGATGAGAGACAACGCCTATATGGGATGATAAAACTATATTTTATGTTAAACGTTTTACAACTTTGGTAGATTAACATATATTTTTTATCGTATTTTATAATGTTTGCTACGAATTTGAAAGTTCATTAAGTGTAAATTAATTGTCATAACAAGTTCTACCTTAAAATATAAATAAAATTATAGAAAGAAAACCAGATAGCATAGTGACGGAATGGAGACGGATTTTTTTTTTTGGGTAACGGAATAATTCCGTCACTAATATAGGCAAGATAGTGACGGTAAATTCCGTCATTAATTTGTGACGAAAATATTCCGTCATTAATCTTGTATTAACGGTCTAGTGACGGAATTTCAGCCGTTGCTATATAGTGACAGAAATATTCCGTCATAACTTTATGACGGTTTTTTTTAGAATTGTGACAGAATTTCCGTCACTAAAATAGTGACGGAATGAAAAATCCGTCATTGTCTGTTTAGTGACAATGGTTTTTGTAACAGAACATTTCCGTCAGTAATCCGTCACTAATCCTTCATTGTGACGGAATTTTTCAGATTAGTGACGGAAATTTCCGTCGCAATTAGTGATTTTTTTTGGGGTGATTCTATGGTACCAATGAGGTACCAATACCCATAGGGACTTTTTAGGTAATTTACAAAGTTCAAGTGGGAATCCCTAATTATTGCTTATGAGTAGCATATAATTAAATGGGAATAAATGCATTACTGAAATTTGAGCCTAACTTTTAACTAAAAATTAGTAGTCAAACAAATAGCATCTCCAAACATTAGCTAATTGGTTTTTGATGTTTTGTTAATTCAACCACATGATTTCGTGTTTATTCTGCAACAAAAGTTTAAAGAATATTAAGTGGGATTCTTACCATTTGTTTTCTTGATAAATTCCGACCGTTAAATTGGTGTACTTTTAAATTTTGATCGATTTTTATTTATATAATCGATCAGTTTAGGTATTTCAGTCTAATTTGTAAATTTTGATCGGTTTTGACTTCTATAGTCGATGGGTACATTCGTCTAATTTGTAACTTTGATCGATTTTGACTTATATAGTCGATCGATTTAGGTACTTCCATCTAATCTATAAATTTTGACCGGTTTTGACTTATATAATTGATCGATTTAGGTACTTTCGTAAAATTTGTAAACTTTGACCGATCTTGACTTATAAAGTCGATCGATCTTGGTACTTCCATTTAATTTACAAACTTTGACCGATTTTGACTTATATAGTCGATCTATCTACGTACTTCCGTCTAAGTTAAAAACTTTGATCGATTTTGACTTATATAGTCGACCGATCTACGTACTTCCGTCTAATTTGCAAACTTTGACCGATTTTGACTTACAAAGTCGATCAGTCTAGGTACTTCCGTCTAATTTGCAAACGTTGATTGGTTTTGACTTATATAGTCGACCAGTTTAGGTACTTCCGTCTAATTTGCAAACCTTGATTGGTTTTGACTTATATAGTCGACCGTTCTAGGTACTCCCGTCTAATTTGCAAACTTTGACCGCGTTTGACTTATAAAGTCGATCGGTGTAGGTACTTCCGTCTAGTTTGCAAACTTTGGTCGGTTTTGACTTATATACTCGACCAATCTAGGTACTTCCGTTTAATTTGCAAACTTTGACCGGTTCTGACTCACATAGTCGACCAATTTAAGTACTTCTATCTAATTTCCAAACTTGGACCGAGTTTGACTTACATAGTCGATCGGTCCAGGTACTTGCGTCTAATTTGCAAACTTTGATCGATTTTGACTAATATAGTCGACCGGTCTAGGTACTTTCGTCTAATTTGCAAACTTTGATCGATTTTGACTTATATGTTTGATCGATCTAGGTACTTCCGTAGAATTTGTAAACTTTGACCGATTTTGACTTATAAAGTCGATCAATGTTTGTACTTCCGTCTAATTTACAAATTTTGACCTATTTTGACTTATATAGTCCACCGATCTAGATACTTCCGTCTAATTTAAAAACTTTGATCGATTTTGACTTATATAGTCGATCGGTATACGTACTTCCGTCTAATTTGCAAATTTTGATACTTCCGTCTAATTTGCAAACTTTGACAGATTTTGACTTACAAAGTCGACCAGTCTAGATACTTCCGTCTAATTTGCAAACCTTGATCTGTTTTGACTTATATAGTCGACCCTTCTAGGTACTTACGTTTAATTTGCAAACTTTGACTGCTTTTGACTTATAAAGTCGATCGGTGTAGGTACTTCCGTCTAATTTACAAACTTTGGCCGGTTTTGACTTATATAGTCGATTGATCTAGGTACTTCCGATTAATTTACAAACTTTGACCGGTTTGACTCACATAGTCGACCGAATTAGATATTTCCATCTAATTTGCAAACTTGGACAGGGTTTGACTTACATAGTCGACCGGTCTAGGTACTTCCGTCTAATTTGCAAACTTTGATCGATTTTGACTTATATAGTTGACCAGTCTAGGTACTTCCGTCTAACTTGCAAACTTTGACCGGTTTGACTTATATAGTCGATCGTTCTAGGTACTTCCAAAAATTTGTCAACTTTGACCAATTTTGACTTATAAAGTCGATCGATCTAGGTACTTCTGTCTAATTTACAAACTTTGACCGATTTTGATTTATATAGTCGACCGGTCTAAGTACTTCCGTCTAATTTGCAAACTTAAGGTAAATCCGTCTAATTTGCAAACTTTGACCGGTTTGATTTATATAGTAGACAAGTTTAGGTAACTCCGTCTAAATTGTAAACTTTGACCGACGTTGACTTATGTAGTCGATCGGTCTAGGTACTTCTGTTAATTTACAAATTTTGACCAGTTTTGACTTAAATAATCAATCGGTTTTGGTATTTACGTCTAATTTACAAACTTTGACCAATTTTGACTTATAAAGTCGACCGGTTTAGATTCTTTCGTCTAATTTGTAAACTTGGACCAATTTTGACTTACATAGTTGGTCGGTAGGTACTTCTGTCTAATTTGTAAACTTTCACCGATTTTGACTTATATAGTCGATCAGTCTAGGTACTTTCGTCTAATTTGCAAACTTTCACCGATTTTGACTTATATAGTCGACTGATCTAGGTAATTTCGTGTAATTTTCAAAGTTTGACCGATTTTGACTTACATAGTTGACCTGTCTAAATAATTTCGTCTAAATTGCAAATTAATGGGGACAATTTTGTTATTTCACAAATTTAAAATTTATAATGGGACTCTCTGATTATTATATTGTAAATCTGATTTTATAATAATTGTAATTAATTATGTTCACTGGTGAGTTTATAAAATTTGTGCTTTCAACCTTTGACTTAAAACATAACGTTGAAAGTTTTCCTTTGACTATTGTTACTAAATCAATTACAGGAAGATGAAAAGAACCTCCAAGAACAGAAACATGAAATTTTATTTTCCTTTCTCATTCAGCAGATCCATTTTCGTCTTGCCATCTTCTTTGGCATATGGTTCTGTTCCAGTAATTCCTTCCCCTGAAATCGATATTACCTTACGATTAAGTTACCACCTTCAAGATCCTACGACCAACAACTGCATAGACGCTCGTCTTCATCGTAATCGAGCTTCGGCCCTCTATATCACAGTAGCTCCGGATACTGGTTATTTTCCCGGCTAACGTTGACTCCGGTGATGGCCGAGGAAGAGTTCTGAGCAGCCGACATGATCTTCTGCGAGGTGGACTCGGATTCGGAAAAATGGGAGTTTGGAGTGAAAGGGTTGTGGCTCAGAAGTTAAAGAGCCGTTAGACTTCTAAGTTCTAACTCAAAAAATTCGGAATACTGGGAAGATGGGATAGAGACTGAGTGAAGAGTTGAGATGGAGAGAAAAGCAGTAATTGAGGGTCATTAATGGCTACTGAAAAAGCACTTTGGAATTGTAACACTTCCAGAATTCTTCAATACCAACAATACCCTTATGCATTTTTTTATAAGAAAAAAAATCAACGGTGAAGATAAAATCATCAAGGATCTAACGGCTATTAGAAGGAATTGGTATTGGTACCAATGGGGTACCAAAATTGGACTCTTTTTTTTGTAGTGTGAAAAAGTAGGGATCCCAAACTTTTACTCGACTCAGGTCACTATAACATTAGGATCGGCCCTGAGTACCGTAAATAATGGGAAGGTGGGTTAAGGGATTTATAATCCCATTTCTATTCGCTGACTACCAGTAATATATGCCCCTCAACCCCATAATCATCCTTTTTCCTTTTTTCTATGTAAACACATGTACACACCACATAAACTCTCTTTCTCATCCGTCTATATTTCTCTCTTTTCTGCACACACACACATTCTGCTAACATGCGCACACGCACTACATCATCACCATACACACATTAGCACACACACGGAGCACACTGGAGACACACACACACTACATCATAACAAAAAACACAAAATAACCCACATGGACACACACATGGTCACAAATACACACACCAGCGTACACATGTGTTATACCATGCAAACACATACCCACACACACACAGACGTAACACACAATAACACACATATATACATGTTGTAACGCATGTACAAGTCCTTTTTATCCTTCTGCAATATTTATACACATGTCACATAACTAGTACTCACACACACCAACTCTGTAGATGAATGAAATAGAAACATACACTTATATACATACATATATCAACACAAATATAGTATCTCACTCACCCCCGCACAAACACAAATACATGACTCGGCATACACACGCACTGTCACGACACACCAATAGACACACCTGCACTCTCCATAAAAATCATTTTCACATACATGGCTAGTACTGGTACATGAACCTGGGTTCGGAATTGCGCTTACCAGGTTCGGGCTTAACTAAGATGGGTCCGAGACAGTGGTTTATCCTTCTATCAGGATTCGTTCGCAGTAGTGGGGTGGCGGTGGTGTTTAAGTGGTGGTGAATAACAATTTATTGGTTGACAACGGAGGGACTGATGTGCTAGTATTATATAGAAAACTGAAGATAATAATGAGACATGAACATGCATGATAATAATATCATACATATTGGACTCGATTATAAATTCAAGATATAATTTCTTGAATTATAATTAACTTATAATAAATAATATTATTTTGGCCCTATTAATATAATTAACCTAAAACTTGGAATATATAATATGAAAGGTGAAGAATATATTTAGCGAAATATTTATACAGACACATGTGAACATATAAAAACATAATTAATATAATAGAATAACTAAAAAAGTTACAGGTGGTGATGGTGATGATGGATGATGATAATGCATCATTACAAATAAATTTTGTTTGAATAGTAGTTAAAGATAATAAGTATTTGAAATATTAATTTTAAACATAATATACATTAAAAGATATTTTGGTAATTTAATGTAACCTGGTTCAATCTCTATACTTTATTTATATATACCAGTAATGAGATTATAAATATATATATATATATAAGATAAAATAAATAAAATAATTAAATAAATTACGGGACGTTACAGTTTCCGAGTACTCTAGGGATCACTGCCTCCAGTTCTCTTTTCAGCAAATGCTCTGCAAACATTACATTTCAGTAGATGAATAAATAACATGAGTTAACTCTTAGTGATCTGGAAGAGATTTACGAGCTGCCCAAGCTTTCTAATGATACTTCGCAGGAGATGTTCGATATACAAGACTATTGGGAAAGATTGACAATTGCAACAGGGCTCGTTGACTCGAAAAGCTATAACACCAAATCTTCAAAAACATCTTGGATTCGAAGCTCGGTCGTTCGTTATCTGTAGAAAATGTTGGCTCTTACTTTATTTGCTAGTAAGGAGACAGAAGCAGTTAGGCTCAATGAGATGTAGATGCTTTGGAACATACTCGGACGGAGAAAGATGGATGTCGCCCACATCTTAGTGGCGCATTTCGAGTGTGTTGTCACCAAACAGAAGGACAACATTTGTACTGGAGGATTGATTACGCTGATTACGTCTCATTTGGGAATACCGCTTGTTGATATGGAGCATGAAAAAGGACCAATGAGGCTTACATGGGATGATTTGGAAAGCATGAGATAGCCACCTTGGGCTACAAAGAAGGGGAACCATGTACACCTGAGAACAAGACTGTTATACAAAATGTAGGGCCTTTTCTTCGGTTGCCCCAACCTCAGCTGATCCGTTTCACTAGCCTTCATAACACAGACAACCTTTCATTGGCCACTTCAACCCATCTAGTGTTGTCTCGAGTGCCCGATAGAGAGGAACTTCAGAAATATCAAGTAGGGAGAATAGTTGACCAAGATGAAGAAAGCAGTCAGCCATCAAGACATCAATGGAAGAGGCCCGCACAAGTAGTTGGGTCATCATCAGAGCTGCAGGAGGATATTGAGGGGTTAATAACTTCTCTACACAATGAGGTGCACTTGTATTAAGAAGTCGTCCGCTTGTATAGGGACGATGTGAATTTATATCGTGGCGAAGTGCACTCGTATCGGGATGAACTCCGGGTGTCACATGAGACTCAACACCACATGTTGCAATGCTCCTTGATCGAAGTGAACAAAACATTGCATGACAACAGCAGCAAGATAGTCGATGGAACTCGATGGAGCAGATTTGGAACCAGCATGGTTTTCATCCACCTCCACCGCCTCAGTCATATTTTGTAAGTTAATACCAAGACGTATCACTCTTTCCCGATAAACCTTGATCTTCGACCAAGTTTGGGGAAGAAGGTGCATAATGGGATATCTTGGCCGCTATTTATACTTTATATTCTTTAAAAAAAAAAATTGTTGCTTGTTTTCATGTGATTTTTTTGTGCTTTCTTGGTGGTATTGGGTCTGTGAGCCCATTTTGTTGAGTTGATCGTTGAGTTGGGTCTGTGTGCCCATTGTTAGTTGCATTAATTGGTCATGTTGGTAGCAGTTAGTTTATTGCTTTATGTTTTTTTATTAATTAGCTGGGCCATTGTGCCCTTTGGAGTCTTGTTAGTTGAAACCTAGATTATTGATTGTCGATTGAAAAAATTAAGGAAATGATATGATGATGATGATGATGATGATGATGATGATGATGATGATGATGATGATGATGATGATGTATTAATGATGAGATGATTTTGAGAAATATTTTTGCAAAATTGGCACATAGTAGAGCATGATAGACAAATTGAGAGCTTGAACTTAGAACTTTTGATCACTTTTAGCCTTGTGAGATTTTGAGATTAAATTATACTCCCATTTTTGGAGTAATATATATTTTCTTGGTGGGAACTTTTGACTTGTTGATTAAAAAGATCGAGTAGTCCCAAAAATGTGGTACTCGAATAAATTGGTAGGAAAAGCACTTGGTTGTTAAGTACTTTAGTGGGTGAAGAAGCCATATTTGATGGTTTTCTAAAAATTGGAGAGTGAGGTTGAGTGATTGTTGTTGAGGGGTAGTCGGGTTAGTAATAGCTTGATTAGTCCAAGATTAATCACTTTTACCCAAATTTATCCCACCTTACCTTAAGCCTACGTTACAACCAAAATAAAAGACCTATTTGATAATATGTCACACATGTCGAGTATGGGTCTAAATTAGGCAATATGCAAGCTTATGGTAGACGGTACATATGATCCAATTAGAACGAAAACATGTCCTAATCTATACACATGAGAGATGAGTGATGCACTTACCTAGTGAGGATCAATTGTTTGAAAGTTGCAAGTCTCGAAAGTAGTTGATTTTGCCATGTCAAATATGCTCGAATTACTATGTTACCTAGCTTTTTGAGAAAAACCTAACTGAGACTAGATTCATCATCTAATCACTCTAAGCATGAGTGTTGTTTTTGTTGTTCAGGACGAACAACAGTTTAAGTTTGGGGGATTTTGGTACACGTTGTGTATGCATGCATTTAAATCGATTTAGCTATCTATTTTATATAATTTGCATGCATATGTGGTCGAGTATTTCTTATATTCATTATTTTGTGTCATTTAACGTGTATATGCTTGTTTTGATGTTATTCAGGTGTTTTTAAGCCAAAAAATTCATCTAGACAAAGTTTGAATGAAGAAACAAGCTAAGAAGGAATAAAAAAGAAAGAAACCGAGTTGAACCAAGTTGGACCAATTTTGAACCGCGAACGACCGCGACAAGTGGTGTAACAATCGCTACAAAAGTTGGCTACAACGTGAAAAAAGTGTTTCTCTGACAAACCAACGCGACCGCATCAGAAGAGAGTCACGGCCGCGTCAACCATCCAGCGCGACCGCGACGAGCTCTATAACGGCCGCAATGGAAGTGCTCCCTAAAAGCAAATTTAGTGCGGAGAATCGGACGTGACCGCATCCTAGTGTAGCGGTCACGATAAATAAGGTAGTTTAAGTTATCCTTATTCGAGAAGGCTTTGTTTTTTGCCCATATTCACCCCAACTTGTTCCCACTTATAAAAAGAGAACTCCAAGTCCAATTTTGAGACATAAGATCATATTTTGACACTTGCAAAAGGCTTGGAGACTTGGACTGAAGATCAAAGAACACGGGTTTATTCTTATTTTGTCTAAGTTTTTATTTATAAACAATGTTGATCTATGAATATTTTGCATTTTTATTAGACATGAGTAGCTAAACACTTAGTGTTTTAGGGTTAGAGAGTAGGTAATTGTTGATTATGTTTTAATTTATTTGTTTAGTTCTAGAGACCTTTTTTATCGTTATTTATGTGTTTTGTTTTTAAATCAGGAATTAGTTGATTTGGCCAGATAATTAGTTCTAATTGCTTAACAACTCATCATCCAAGATGAGGGTTAACTATAGTAGCATCATCTAATAATGATAGAATTGGTACAAAAGAATAGGAATATAAAATAATCAAACATAGGAAACAAGAACCGAAATCGAATCCTTAAAATATTATTTAATCTCATTTTAGTTCTTCCTATCAACCATTTCTTGTTTACCAGTAATTTAGTGTTTATTTATTATTTCTAGCAACTAGGTTTTAGATAATACACCAACTTCCACAAATAGAGAGTCTAGTTAGGGTAGTTTTTTTACGATTAGGGTATTAAACTAGGCACAACTTTCAGTCTATGTGGATCGACATTGATTGCCACTACCTACACTAACACCGTATACTTACGGATTACTAGGTTAGAAAATAGTGCACCAGGCTTATGGAAGATGTCAATAGTGACATGAAGCTTACAATATCCCGACAGTAGGCTTATAGAGCCAAGATGACAGCCTTAGAGATGATTGATGGTGAGCCTAACGCTCAACATGCCAAGTTATAGGGGCATGCCGAAGAACTTAGGGAGACTAACTTGGGCTCAACCATAATCTTAGGTATAGAAGTTGATCGGGGGTCAGTAGGATTAGCACTTTCTATTTATGTGAAAAAAAAGGTTTTAAGGCTGGATCTAGACCACTTTTGGGATTGATGGTTGTTGGTTGAAAGCTAAGCAGGGACGGATACTTTTTACAATGGTCGGGTGGATGGGAACAATAATCTCTTCCATGTTGCCTTTGTGGTTTTCGAGAAGGAGCACGGGGACATTTGGGAGTGGTTTCTCACTGTCTTAGAATGAGTTTTACAAATGCAAAGTAACTAAACTCAAGCATGTGTTTAAACCGATGGAATGATGGGTCAGAGATAACATTGCCCGACACAATGCTAAATCTAATTCCACCCTAACAACCCCATCGCCTAACATACTCTATCATACCCACATCATCCCAAAGGCTAAACAATTGGAGATGCATAATATACCTACCATATAGCTCCCTCACACCATATTAGACCCCCAAAAACCCATTCACCACTCACACTACTCATAACTCCGATCTTGCTAAACCCACAAAACCTGATTACACAGAACCCATTCCCATAAAATTCAACCTAAAGCCCCCTTCTGAGCCACTCATACCCATTGATACCCTTCAACAAATGTGCCAAAATGCATCAAGTGGTGTTCAACATCAACAAAAACTGCTGATTCCGAAATTTAAACCGAGAAGTTCATGCCAAGTTCAAAAGAAACTAGTTTGTGTTATTCAGAGGCCGAACCATAATACTATTAGTTTACCTTCTAAGGCGAGAGTACCCAGAACGAAATAAAAGGATATGACAGTTGATGATAGTGATCAGCAGAAGAGATTCAAGTGAGAGATTCAAGGTTCGGTGAGTGCAAATATTCTACCAGCCCGCCGATATTAATGAGTCTCTTTTCATGGAACTATCATGGGCTTGGTAACTGTGCACCTTTTTTGGGAATTGAAGAAGATCCTACATGAGGAAGATCATGTCGTAGTTTTCCTCATGAAAATAAAACTCACCAAACGCCAAATGCAAAAGTTAAATTTTCATAGATTGAACTTTGCAGGTTGTTTCTCCGTCTCCTATGAAGGAGAGCATCCATCTAGGAAAGGAAGGTTATGTCTCCTATGGCATCACCCGTTTGATCTAATACTCACATCTTTTTCTCAACATCAGTTGGGTTCAATGTAAATGATGATAGTGTGAATTGGCATGTGTTTTAGAATTTATGGCTGAACAAAGAAGTATCAAAGAGTCAGGGCACAGGATTCAATATGTGCTCTTAACTTGGGGTCATACCATGTTCGTCTTCGAGGTTTTCAACTAGATTTTAAATAATGCACATGATCTGGGACTTTTGAATCACACCTTCATTGTCTTGATCCTTAAAATAAAAACTCCTACAACCACGAAAGATTTTATGTCTATCAGTCTATGCACTGTCATTTTCCATATCATAACTAAGGTGACTGCTAATAGGCTTAAGAAATTGCTTTCTAGATTCATTTCGCCCACACAAAGTGATGTCTTTCCTAACTGCCTTATTATTGATAATGCCATAGTTTCCTTTGAATTATTATGTTACATGTGTATTAAGAACAAAGGCGAATAGGGTATTCTTTCGCTTAAATTGGATATGAGTAAAACCTATGATCAAGTAGAATAGTTTACAAGCTTTCTTTTGAAATTAGGTTCTGCTTCTCGTTGGGTTGCTCCGGTTATGCATTGTGTTACTTCAGTTTCATATTTTGTCATGATGGGTCTCCTACTGAAACTTTCTCCCCTGAGAGGGGGCTTCTCTGAGGAGATCTGCTAGGACTTTTGGGTGTCAACCAAAGTCTTACATCGGTTAAATTTGGAAAAGATCATGGGCATATTAGACTGGGCATGCTTCTCCACTGGTATGAGGCTTTTTATGGTAAAACCAAGAACAAATCCATGCGGGCCTAGCCCAAAGTAGATAATATCATACCAACTGTGGAGATTGGAGCCCACCAGGTCCTAACAAGTGGTATCAGAGCATGGTTGACCCTTAACCGTGTGGTTCGAATCCCTGGTGCCCGAAGAACAAGTCGACTCAATTTTGACGCCACGTAAGTTGGTTGCCGCAGCTCACATGGTGTGGTTGAGTGAGGGGAGCTTCGTGCATACAACGCAGTACAAAACCTTGGGCTCCGAAAGAGTTTGATACAAGGTGTACATAAGACTTGGGCAATTGCATTGGGTGGCTGGGTCGGTGGTCCTTTGCTTGAGATGGTGATTGTTCGGGCTTTAGGGTGTCAACCAAAGTCCCACATCGGTTAAATTCGAGAAAGATCATGGGCTTATTAGACTAGACATGCTTCTCCACAGTTATGAGGCTGTTTGGGATAAAACGCAAGAACAAATCCATGTGGTTCTGGCCCTAAGCGAATGATATCATACCAACTGTAGATATTAGAGCTCGCCAAGTCCTAACAAGATCCATTATCTCCTTACTAGTTTCTTTATTGTGCAGAGCTTTTCTTACTTACTGCAGTGTGCTGCACAGGATAGGCGCATTCGTGTTTTTTTCCTTTCGAGCAAATAGAGCATAATGTTAGTGGATTCAGAGGATTATCCAACAGTATGAGAGTCCTTCTGGGCAGAAGATTAACCTTGAAAAAATTGGCTAGCAGTAATGTTTGGCCGGAGGAGAAGGACATATATTCGGTTATATTGGTGGTTACCGGTGCTAATCAATTCTAAAAGTACCTTGGTCTCCCAACAATTATTGGTCATTCGAAAACTAGGGTTTTTAAAGTGGTAGTGGAGCGAGTACTCAGTCGGATAAAGTCTTGGAAGGATAAAACCCTTTCGAATGAGGGTCGGGGGGTTTTAATCAATACAGGTTTGTCAGCCATCCACAGTTATGCTATGAGTTGTTTCTTTTTCCTGATCACGACATGAAAGGAGATTAAGACTCAAGAAATCATAAGGGATTGTTGCACAATGTATCTACTAACTTACATATCTCGTATTTTATTGATGCATGCATGTACTAATACTTGGGATGAGAATAAGGTTTGTGAGGTATTCATGGAGGACAATGTTCGTGATATTCTTGATATACCATTCAGTTAGCGTGGTCCATCAGATCGACTTCTTTGGATGTTCACTAAGGCAGGGAAATTCACTATTCATACTGCATATCATTTAGCCATTACTAAATTCTCTACTTTGGGCAATTCATTCCCGTAGCATTGACGGTGAAGATTGGATCCAGTTGTGGAATGTACAAACATTGCCAAAGATACGCCATTTTATATGGCAAGTTTGTCGAGATGCACTCCCCACCCGACATAATTTGGTAAGAAGAAATATAAGTACTGCTGCTTTCAGCAAGATTTGTTAGGGAGTGGAGGAAAGTGTTGAACATATATTGATTCATTGTTCGAAGGCAAGAGAGACATGGCAATGAAGCCCAATCCGGATCGGGAACATCATCAAGGACTTCATGGCTTTTCGCCATATTTGTTGGGAACTAAAAGCTCAACTATCGAACTCGGCCAGTGTGTATATATTCTGGGAAATTTGGCTTTGCACGAAATAGGCCTATTTTGAAGATGAAAAATTTCAGCCCAAATTGTATTGCAAATTGCTACACGAAAATGGGAGGAGATGCTCCATAATACAGCTACTCTTGATGGACTTATAATACCAAGCAATGCAGCTGAGATGACTATTGAATGGTTACCGCCTGCACTAGGCAGCAGGAAGTTAAATTTTGGTGATGTTACTTGTTATGACGGAACGGTTGGACTGGGTTTTGTGCTATGAGACCCAACAGGTAATGTGCTTGTTGTTGGAGTCCAACAGGTTTTGGCTCAAGGACCATCCATGCTATTGGAAGGCACGGCCCTTATATTTTCTATACATATAACTAGAGGCCGGTGTAAGCGGATCGGAATTGAGACCGAAGGTGATAACTTAGCACTCATGTCCGTGTTGACTAAGCATAAAGTGGACGATGTCTATTGTAGAACTATTATCCAGGATATTTTGGCCTGGCAAATACTGTAGTTTGTGATGAAAATTTATCTTTAGGCCAAGATGCGCAAATAAAGTGGCTCATGCGATTTTCCATTGGCAGCGAGATGTTGATAATAGTTTATACGGCTCGAAGATGTGCTTCAATGTGCTTACAATCTAATTTAGTCTGATGTAGGGCATATGCCCAGTCCTTGATGAATTATGAAATTTGATTATTGCCTAAAGAAGATTATATAAATAAATTTAAAATTACGTTTTAGTACAAAAATTGTGCAAAATGTTGGAGAATAAGAATAGATCGATTTTACATTAGAGAAATGCGGAATTTACACTAGAATGGTGCAGAAGATGGCCTTAGTTGACCCGAAGTGTAAGGCCTATATTGCCATTATTTTCCACCCAATGCATGAACCAACATTATTGTTTCTTTTTTAGCACAATGATACACAAATCCTTCTCCAAACAAAGAATTAACAATCTGATCTAATAAGGCTTGTAATTTATCACAAATTCACCGCATGTTTACTTCTCTGGTAATCTTCTATTGCAAAAGGTGGGAGAAAAAAAAATCAGAAGCGATCCCGTCCTCTACCAAGATCAATTTTAGAAACTTGGTGGCCTGAGTCGAATTAAGCGGGGCCTCTATCTTGTATCATACAGAGAAGAGTTAAAAAAATGGGACACCTGTATTTGTCATACATTCTAAATAAAAAGGAGGTCCAATTTTTTTTATTTTGGTCATACAAGAGTCCGAGTTAAAACAAATAAAAAACTAAACCTCTATTTTTCATGTACAATTAAAATAAAAAGCAGGGCAAGAAAGCATTAGAGAATAACAAGACTTGATCCTTATTGGATAACAAAGAAAGAACACTAGGTACCACTGGACCATTCTACGTCTTTATTGAAACAATGCAACATCTACTATATATGTAACTATAATAGAGATTAAAAAAACTTCAAAAAGAGGAAAAAGTTTGAGCTTCAAACCCACGTCTTTGCTTGTATAAGTGCATATCATACTTACACCCTAACTGTTGGACCACATGCAAATTTAAGTACAAATTTCATAATAACAAGATTTAGGCACGTGCATTCACTACAAGAAATATCACTAATAGTGACTGATTTTAGTGACGGACAATTTCCGTCACAATCTAATTACGAACTAGTGACGGAATAAAGACGGATATGGACTACAAGAGTGTTTGAGTATTAGCAACGACTTAGTGACGGAATTATGGCGGCATTTAGAGACGGAAAAAAAATCCGTCATTAAACCATAGTTACGAAGGGCGCTAAAAATGTGCGAATAAAATATTTTAAGGTTGTGACGGAAATATTCCGTCATTAATCTTGTATTGACGGATTAGTGACGGAATTTTTTTCCGTTGCTATGTAGTGACGGAAAATATTCCGTCATTAATCTTGTATTGACGGAATAGTGACGGAATTTTAACCGTTGCTATGTAGTGACGGAAAAAATTCCGTCATTAATCTTGTATTGACGGATTAGTGACGAATTTTTTTTCCGTTGCTATGTAGTGACAGAAAATATTCCGTCATTAATCTTGTATTGACGGAATAGTGACGGAATTTTAACCGTTGCTATGTAGTGACGGAAAAAATTTCGTCATTACTTATTGCCCATGTAAATGATGCTTATTACCATTGTCATTCATGATTTGTAACCAAGCGAACCTTAAGTTATTCGATATACTATAAATTCAGTGATTAAAATATCGAATGGATTGGGCTGGATCATCGGAGCCAGGCAGGTCTGCCACTTTAATTTAGTGCCCAAAAAAGATCGGCTCACCTAGCCAATTAATTAGTCACGAGACTCAAGACCCGAATCACAAGTAACCCGATGATCCGTTGGAAATCTGAAATTTTGTACCGTTAAAAATATTAGTTTTGATTCTTTTGAGATACTCGGATCCCTCAACCCCTATTTTCACGGACACTCAACCCGCATCTTCTCCCTCGCACACGGAGTGCGAGCTCGTGTATAGATGTATAAATGTACACGATACGGCTAAGAATATCCAGCGACTGAGAATTGAGTGAAAATGGCGGTTAATTTTTCATCATATGAGATGCTCCGCAGCTCCGTTGGCTTCAATACTGCTCGGCGAATGGCGGCTCCTCTCCTTTCCAGGGCAATCAATTGCAGTGGCCGGTCCTGCAAACTGAGGAACGTTTTGGTGAAGTCTAGTTTAAGATGTCGCGCCGTGGTTGGAGAAGCTGGAGAGAGAATCGAGGAAGACGGTGGATATTTACTTGCTGATTCCTCCGCTGATTCTTTTGAATACGACCAGGTAATTTTTGAGATTGTAGCTTGAGGACTTTTGTTGAGGAGAATGCAATTGATGATTGAGATGAATGAAATCGAATATCATCGTGATTTCACTTTTAATGGTATAGGTACAAAAGTATGTTAATGTGAAAATGTCATCAATTTTGATGAACAAATCAGAAGTTAGAAAATGTTTCATGTTTCCATAGTTGTTAGGTGAGAAGATAACTTAAATGATGACTTGACTCAGAAATTACAGTTACTTAAAAACTTTTATATTGTAGTAATTAGTGAGAACAGAATCATATGTGGTGTACTGATCTCTGTAATGCATAGTGGCGTGTAGTTATATTATAGGTTAGTCATAGAAAATTGTTTCAGAAGAAAACATGGATATATATTGTTTTTGGTGATGTGCTAGGCATGTTGATCTCATAATCGACTAGATATGGATAAAAAAATTGTAACTTCTGAAAGCTAGATGTGGACATGGAACATATGCTTCTACAACTTAATGACCATTACCTCATAATTGCTTGTATTTTCTGATTCCTTCCATGGTCAAATGATTTCTTTTAGCTCAAAAGTGCGAACCGTATTTTGTGTACTTAAGTGTTGCTCTTTTTTAAGGTTAAAGGCGGTGGTGCTCCACAGGTTCAAGAGAGAGACTATACTGGCACACCTTATGTTCCTATTTTTGTGATGTTACCTGTGAGTTCTATGTAAATCCATTTGCTTTCACTTCTATTAACTACCATCCTCTTAATGGTATATTGACTACATATAATGCTAGCACCGTATTTTCTTTTCTCTACTAGTGCTTTGTCTAGACTATCATTTCTAATACGATGAAGACCTAAGACTAACATTTTTTTTCGGAAATAGCTAGGGACCATTAGTATGGAGTGTGAATTGGTTGACCTTGAGGACTTGATAAACCAGCTAAGGATCCTTAAGTCAATTAATGTCGATGGTGTTATGGTTGATTGTTGGTGGGGCATAGTCGAAGCACATGGTCCACAACAATATAATTGGTCTGGATATAAAAACCATGTTATTTTATTTTATTTTATAAATTTTTCTGAACTTTCTTTGTACTGCTTATTCATTCTTTTTTGTTGTATTTGTTATTAACTCAATATTTCGTTACATAGGTTGTTATGTCTTTTCATGAATGTGGAGGAAATGTTGGCGATGATGTGCACATTCCCCTTCCACATTGGGTGATGGAAGTTGGCGGTGAAAATCCTGATATATTCTTTACAGATAAAGAGGGGAGACAAAACCATGAGTGTCTTACTTGGGGAATTGACAAAGAACGGGTTTTGAGAGGTCGAACAACCCTTGAGGTATACTATTAAGCTTATTGCTAAAATTTGTCTATTCAGTATCATATTAATTTCTTGTTTAGAAGGAATCATGTTTGCTTACAGTCAAAATTCTCCATAAGTTTCAAGTCATCACTTGTGATTGCCACTTATCTTAGCTGTTCACATCACTTCTTTGTTCTCTGCCTACGCTGTAAATTATCTCTACGAATGTTAGATTAAGTGTCTATGCTTTTCTTAAGATGTTTTTCCTCTTGTCCGTTCTTGCTGCAGTCTCTAAGAATTTTAGATTTAGTGCCTATAGTTCCTTTCTTGCTGCATTTCTTAGAATTAAGTAACAACAATGTTTAGGTGTATTTTGATTATATGAGAAGCTTCCGCGTAGATTTTGATGAGTTCTTTGAGGATGGATTCATATCTGAAATTGAAATTGGACTTGGTCCATGTGGGGAGTTACGCTATCCATCTTATCCTGCAAATCAAGGTTGGAAATATCCTGGTATCGGGCAATTCCAGGTAACCTTTCATTCTGACCAAAACATCATTTTTATTTAGTCTAATTGGTCTATCACATTCATAAATTTTAATGCATGTTTGAAATGGACTTTATGTTTCTTCAACAGTGCTATGATAAGTACTTGATGAAGAGCTTGAAGAATGCAGCAGAAGTGAGGGGACACTCCATATGGGGTAGAGCACCTGATGATGCAGGTTCCTATAATTCCAAACCTCATGAAACGGGTTTCTTTCGTGATGGAGGTGAATATGATGGTTACTACGGCAGGTTCTTTTTGAAATGGTACTCTGGCGTGTTGGTTGATCATGCTGATCGGGTACTCACCCTAGCAAATCTTGCCTTTGAAGGCACCCACACTGCTAGCCAGTATGTGAGGTTATGTCCAAGAGACTGAACAGAGATGGATGAAATGTCTGCACTGAACCACCTCCTAATGCCCGCTCAAGTTTTGCAACAACACCAACAAATAAGAGTATTTATGTGACCCGCTCAGCTATATTTCATTGTGTGTGTGTGTGTGAAGAGCATAGAGCTTGGTAATGAAGAGTTGTCACAAGCCATTCAAAGGAATATCAGTAGCACAACATTCAGAAAATTGCTTTGGCATGGATGCTTAACAAGGAATCATCTGGTTTATGTGCGGGAGGTATTTTGACGGACGACCAGGTTAACATTATAGTCTTCTTGTTTCTCCTTCAACTTCCCCCTTTTTGGACCTTTGGCTTGACGCTAAGCCTGCCTTCCATGCAACAGGGTCTGGGTAAGACTGTTTCAATGATTGCCCTCATACTGATGCAGAAGTTTTTAAAGAAATAATCTAAAGCCAAGGAGTCGTCTAATACCAAAACTGAAGCCTTGAACTTGGATGATGGTGGGGTTAGCCATTGTGTTGCACTTGATGATGAAAACCAGATTAAAGAATCTGATGATTTCACAATACTTCCACAAGAGAGTAATACAATTAAAGGGTTCCACAGCAGGAGGCCGATGGCAGGTACATTAGTTGTTTGCTCTGCCACGTGGATGCTTGTATCCAATTGTTTATCTCTCCTCTATTCACTATTTTCTTTAGTTTCCATTTTCTATCACCATGACGATATGTTGCTGATCTATCTGCATATATTCTAAAGCTAACAAACTATCATCATCTTGATTCTGCAGTAGATTACTAGAATTCTGTACCAATTGTATCAGTAGGTTGGCTGTTTGACTGTAGCATCTGTTTCTATGACTTTATTTAGCATCATGTGAGTTGTTTACCAATTGCAAAACCATTGATGGCTTTAAATTCCAGATTAGCAGACCTGAAGACTGGCAGCGTATGCCTGACACGAAAATTGAGATTCTGAATCTAAAACTCTTAATATTGGTCTGTTATACATTTTTTTCCCTTCAATTTCGTAAATTGGTATCACCAAACTGGGATACACTCTTTATATTTACCAATTATGCGATTTTTCCCCTTCAGAGCCAAGTTCCGTGAAATGTTATCACCAAATTGGAATATGCTCCAGACTTTGACATAATTAAGTTGAGCTTAGTATGACAGTCTAGTAAATACTACTATCATACTATTACTATCCCGCAGTTGAGCCTAGAAATTAATGAAGGGAACACGTCGAAATTGAGTTCTTCAACCATTAAAGTTTCAGAAATGTCGGATGATAAAGATTCTAAAAGCAGGAAGGTTGAGAATGCTGTAACTCAAAAAATGCAGAACCTCCCAAAATCCAAGCACCACTGTTCAAGTAAGATACATTGTAATATTTTTTTACATTGGAGATGTCAGAATATTTCATCTTTCCCTCAAAGAGACAGAATTGCGGAGACACAAAGAGGTAAGACATGAATTCAAATATGGTTTGGTTTTTGGTTATTCTGATAAAAAAATGATCATGTTATGACTAGAATTCAAATATGGTTTGGTTTTTGGTAGTTTTGTTATAAATTAGAAACATTGTAATTGTTAATATTATGTGTGATGGTGTTGGTTGCAGTTCTGCCTTGGAAGAAATGATGCATAAAATTGGAGCACAAAACTTGATCCAAAAGAGTTCGTATCCAGCTTCTCCTCTCTATCATTTGGTATGGTTGAATTATTCTTCCAATTTATTCTGTTAGATACGCTGTAATATTTTTAGTTGATCCACCTTAAGGAGATGCTTATTTGTTGACCCTGATTCTACCGAGAACTTACCTATCACCAAAAAATCAATTCTGCTCTTGACATTATCAAGTTAAATTGTCTAGCAAAAGTCAAAGTTCAGAGATATATGATTTGGTTGAACATGATGGGGGTGCTTCATCTTCAGCTGGTTGTAACGTAGATTTGGGGAGTAAAGGACGTAAAAAATTTATTGTTTTATAAACTGAATTTTCTCATTTGATCCTATTAAACTTGTCTATTATATTGGGACTCAAAGTTAATACCTTGTTATAAATGCAGGTGATCGACTGATGCTCATGATCGAGAGTGGCTTTGGATTTGGTAGTTGATTGGTTTCATTTAGTAAAAAAGTTATTTTGTACATAGTTAGGTACGCACTTTGTAATTAGAGATTTATAATATTATTATTATGTAATTATCCATTTGTAATACGTATCTTGTTAAGATTATGATATGTTAAATAATGATTTGTTTGTTTCCAAATTAATTTCTTTTTCCCTATTCTTTTTATCATAATGGGACTCTTTAGACTGTACCATTTTGATATTAAAAGCTTTCCTATGAAATATAAATATAATAAAGAATAAAAAATTGAGACAATATAGTACGAAAATCTTCTATTGTTTAACTTCATGTATTAAGAAAATAATATAGTGACGGAATAGTGACGGATTTATTTTGTAACGGAATAATTCCGTTACTAATATAGGCAAGATAGTGACGGTAAATTTCGTCATTAATTTGTGACGAAAATATTCCGTCATTAAGCATGTGTTGACGGACTAGTGACGGAATTTTAGCCGTTGCTATATAGTGACGGAAATATTCCGTCACAACTTTATGACGGACTTTTTTAGAATTGTGACAAAATTTCCGTCACTAAACTAGTGACGGAATGAAAAATCCGTCATTATCGGTTTAGTGACAAAGGTTCTTGTAACAGAACATTTATGTCACTAATCCGTTATTACTCCTTCATTGTGACGGAATTTTTCAATTTAGTGACGGAAATTTCCGTCACAGTTGGTGATTTTTTTTGTAGTGATTGCACCTGCAGCCCTTAGAGGGTGTTTCTCAAAACTTATTTAAAACATTTTATAAGCTCTCATTTTATGAAATATTTTTAGAGTTTATAAGTTGTATAGTTTTATTTTGAAATAACTTGTAGAAGTATTTGGATAAAATAACTTATGAGATTTATTCAACATCTTATCAAATATTGATGTTTTTGTAAATAAGAATTTGTGGGAATTTGAGAAAAATAGAGTGGATAATATTGTCATATGAGTTGGATCTAAGAAGAGCATATGAAAGAAGTTGGGGGTGGGTTACTTTGTTTTTTAAAGAGCTTATAAGCTCTTTAGGAGTTCAATTATACATCTTATAAAGTCCTCCTTAAAAATTGCCAAACAATTGAGAGCTTATAAGCTCAATAAGATGTTTTAAACATCTTATAAGCTCTACCAAACACCCTCTTAGAATATTAATTTTGGAAATTATAATTTGGTACTTGTTTTTTATATTTACTTTTTTATTTTGTTGCAGTTTGTTCATGTTGTATTTTCTTCGATATTGTTCTTGTTTTGTTTCCTTCCACTTCTGTATTTTATCTCCAAAATTGAAGTTGTATTGTACCCCTCTATTCTTTCTTTTGTGGTCTCTATGACCTCATCGTCACTTCCAATCTAAATGGAATCTTCTACTTTTGTTTTTTTGTTCCATCGTTTCTTCTTCTCTTTCATTTTTGTAGTTTCTTATTCCTCCACTACAACAAAAATTGTTAATTACTACACCCAAAAGACAACGGTTTTACGCAATAACCGTAGTCTATTAGCGTGCAACCGTGGTCATTGTACAAACCGTAGTGTTTTACATTTTTTTCGCTAAAAGACTACGGTTTCGTAAAACCGTTGTGGTTTAACCGTAGTCGAATATCTATTTTTCGCTAAATGACTACGGTTCGCAAAACCGTTGTGGTTTAACCGTAGTCAAATACCTATTTTCGCTAAAAGACTATGGTTCACAAAACCGTTGTGGTTTAACCGTAGTCGAATACTTATTTTTCGCTAAACGACTATGGTTCGAAAAATTGTTGTGGTTTAGCTGTTGTCGAATACCTATTACATTATAATTGGCTTCAATTTCCTCCAACACGATTTTCCCTCTTTCATTTTCTATTCTCATCGATTTCTAGAGAATGAGAAATCCTTAACTCAAAATTAGGAAATAATCTGTCGCACATCATGTTCATCGGAGAATCTCTCAACTTCTCTCGGTAATTATTCCTGAATTTCTTTTCGCTTTTATTTTCATATCAATATATTATGTTGATTTTATTCCAGATTCGTTATTATCAGAGGTATTATTTGGTCATTTTTTGGGCCTGTTTCTGTAGAAAAGACAACATGATCTGTTGATTCAAGGTCGCGTTTTTTGCAAGCAAGGCGGTTGAAGATCTGAATCTTAACAGATCATGTCACTACGACAAAAAATCTTTAAGACTACACCTAAAAGAGCGGTTTTTCAAAAAGACCGAAAATCAGTTGTTCGGCCTAAAGAGTGTTCGGCCGCAATAGGAGTCGAACTTTGTAAATGTTGCTCGGCCTAAATCAGTTGAACATCGAAAATATAAATGAAAGAAAAGAATTGATTTTTATTTCTGTCGGCGATTAGTCGTTAACAATATGCTAAATTTATATACAACAAAATAGCGATCAATCTAATAACAAAATTCTAGCGACGGATACGATACATTTGGTAAATATTTAATTTGAGGTATATCAAATATAAAACAGGGTGACAAATATGGTAGTTGTTAAGTACCGACGAATTTCAGTCGGTAGTCAAATTAATATTAAATAAAACCAACTATTAGAATAAGTAGTAAATCAGTCAACAATTAAAAATAAAAGAGAAACCCTAACCCACCCTGCACTTTGTCGTCTGCTCCGCTGGTCACCACTGTTCTCCGCCGTTCTCCCTCATGCTCCAAAGTCCATCCAAACTCATCTCATGATACTTTCCCTTCTGTTGCGAGACAAGAAGATGATGCATCATCTTTTTCGACAGAGAAGCACTTTAACCTTTTGAACAAGGTTATGGATGAAGAAGGTGATTACCAATCGGAAAATCTCAACTCTGTTGCTACTACTCGCCTTATGGATAGCTCGATTGGTATTGTCAATCAAGGAGTTGGTGGACAATGATGGTTACACAAATTCGAGAACGAGAAGCTTCCGTTATAAAATCGACTTCCACTTCCGACGATAACGGGAACCAGAGTTGTTTGAGGCTGCACAATCAAGATCACACTGATGCAGAGGATCCTATCTAGGACACTGATTGGGAAACCACCGAAGTGGAAAACATCACCGATGAGGATTATCGTAGCTACTCAACTTGCACAGAAGAATCTGAAGGCAACAGTTCCTGTAAAACTCCTATGCATACAGAATCAGTTTGAGCAGAAATCAAGGAGTGAAACTGATCAGTCGATGGGAGGAAAGATACATGTTTATATACGAAGATCGATGAGAACAAGAAGAAAGGAACGAGCAACTTGAGCCATTTAGATTCAATTGCAGAATGGTTTGAAGCTTGGCGGTAATCGAAGGTGACAAAATTCAGTCGATGGTAACTTTTCCTTTCTGAAGGTGAAACTTGTCTATACTTTTTTCTTTGTTGTTCGCCTTCTTTCTTCCCTCTACTTTTGTGATTTTTTCCTCAAGTATTATTGTAGTTGTATCTTTCTCGTTCCTTCTTTTTGCTCTGTCAGTTCTATCATTTCTATTGCATCTGTTATTGCGTTCAATCTTCCTTCGACAACTTTAGTGTTTTGATTTTGTGCTATCAAGAACCTCACGTCATTTGCATACTGTAAGAATAATTTTCTGTAGTATTTGGATTCATTTTGTCTCTGTATTATAATTATCTTAGTAAGATTACATTTTCCAATGTACGAACTTATTATGTTGTTTATTGCAAAGTAATTTATTACATTGTCCATCTATTTATGTACTCCCGTGCTAAGCATCCAACATATATTACTGTTATCTCATCAAACAAGGTTATTGTTGCATTGTAAATTCTTTAATGAACGTTTAGTTTTTTATTATGTACATGTAATATATTAATTATCATTTAAGGTTAATGTGTAAGTCATTATGAAAGTATCACAAATATTATCAACATATTTGTACCTTGGTATTGCTTCCGCTGGCTCATCGTAGCACTTGCTGCATATTGCAGTACTTTCACTTTTGTGCACCGATCTACAAATTTTGCAGGAGTCATATTATATATTTGCCTCATTTTTTAACACCTTCAACTGTTCCAGTGAAAAGTAGTAGATATCCTATGAAGAGAACCATTGTAAAGTTAATTGATTTCTTAATTTAGTTGAATGATTTTTAGCAAATTTCTTAATATATATTTGTAATCAACATTAAATGCACGGTTGTGTATATTTTGATTTTATTTTTCTTGTTATATTTTATCGTCTACTTACGTTTTTGTTATATGTACCTTTGTCAAACCTTCGTTTTGTTTTATGAAATCTTCAAGTGTTTTCTCCTTTCCACTTTTTATCCTTTGGGTTATTGATAGTTTGCACGTATCCAATAAATCTTTGTTGGTGCATGGCCTGCATAAAATTTAATATATAATTATTCGAATAGATTTTTTTTTTTAAATAATTTCCTCATACTATTTTGTTTTCAAATTATATGTAGAGTTCTTATCATTGTTGCATATCCTCAAGTTCCTCATAAGGCGGATTAATTTGTACAATTGAGGTTGGTATTGTTTGCAATTGAAACTCGCCCAACATGAAAATATATTTCAACTTAATTGATTTTTTCTAATATTTTTATTTTTTTTAATTCATTTGTTGTAATATTTGTGATGGCAATCATTGGCTTTTGATTAACTATTTTCTCTAGTGTTTGTCCTTCATTTCAGATTTACTTTTATGAATTGGTACCTATAAAATAAATAAGCAAATTACATTGATTAGATAGTATAATAGGACAATAATTTTATAATATTATCAATGAATTGTGTTCTCCCTGTCTTTCTCTCTCTCCCTTTGCTTCTGGCCTCTCTCTTTATAAATTTATAATTATTAAAACAATTTTAACTTACTCTTTGTTCACGACAGTAATCTCTCTTCTATCTTTGAGTCCATTATTCTGAGTACGAAGTTTCATGCATTCCTTTAACCTTGTCAACATGTCGTAGTTATCTCCACTTTTTTTATAATGTTAGAAAAACTTTACATATTGATTTAATTTGAAATTTCATGTGTTGGAGAAATTGTATTTACCATATGTATTGTTATGTTTGTGCTTTTGGGATACGTCTTTGAATTTCACAAAATTGTAGGTGATGTTCATTTGTATACTTTTCGAGGCTTCCGTTAAGGTGCTGAAACTTCTAAGTATAAGTTCAAATTCTAGATGTGCACTTGGATACATATGATTAATTTTTTCATTGTTGCATCTTTTCTGATACATGTGTTGTTGAGGGTAATTTCATCGATTATTCCCTTGGATTCCTCATTTCCAATTTGTAACAGTAATATTCTCTGCATGACATTTTTTTGTCACCCTTTTCTCAATAACCGCGAGTATCAACAATTCTATAACTATAAAATTTTATATTATATGTTACACCAATTTCCAAAAATATTAATATTTCGGAAAATAATGTAGTGAACTCATATTGAAAGAAAATTTATTAAATACTTGAAAAAGCCATACATTATGATCTTTGGTAAACATATTTTATGTACAATTATAAAACAATTAATGTAGTGAAAATGAAAAGTTCAAGATACATATCTTCCTACTCTTGACAAAGAAGATCCTCAGCAGAAGAAAAACTTATATGTGAAGAAGTATCATTATTCTTTTGTGGATAATCTTAAAGTAATTAATTTATTGTAAAAATTAGACGGAGATTGTGAAATTTCTATTATGTCGCATCAAACAACATAACTGGGTCTAATTTTTTATATGATTCATTTTTTATTCATATTCTAGAATATAGAGAAATATTTTTTAAGGTGAAATGATTACAAACATATATACTAACGATTAATCTAATAATATAGCATATCTTCAATATATGGGTATGTATTTTAAGTTTTCTTGTTCATTTTACATGACATGTATATACTTATAAATCAATAGAAAGAAAAAGAAACTTAACAAAGATAATTAAAAAAATAATTGAAAAAAGAGACCATACAAGATTTACCTTGTTGACCATTAGATGAGACTTTTTAATATTTTGTTGACCATTGTACAATCTAATATTTTTTTCTAAATTCAGCACCCTCTTTTGAATTTGAAGTAAAAAAATTGTATAATTCATCGAGAATTTAAATAGAGGAAAGCTGAATCATTTCATTATCACAACAAAAGGTTGGGGTTCATACTCAAATCTTGCAGCACCACAATAAATGCAATTTGAAATTTTTTTCCAATTCATAAAAAGTAAAAAAGAGGAATTATAAATTATTTACACATAAGAGGTATTATGTTGATAGGTAAATGACATTTTTACTAAATTTCCCTTGTAGGAAATATTTTGATAATAGATATATTAGCATAATAATTTGAATATTCAATTCTCTTTACAATAATGCATAAATTATTATTTTGTTGATGTTTAATAACCAATTTTGATAAAATTTATTCTTTGTAAAATTTATATTGCATCATAGGAACTTAGTCAAATTGGTAGGAATCTGTGGTGAGGATCAATGCAGATGTCTTGTTTTCATTCCTTGATTCTTCGCACGATTCTTGATATATAAGGATATGTATACTTATACAATTAGAATTATAAATTCGGATCGAAATATATGGTGACATTAATTATTAATTAATAAAGGCGACACCTTAGTTCGGATGATTAACCGTGATCCATAAATAATAGAGTAGAATAATATATTGTTATTGATGACCTGATCAAAATCTTAATTATTCCGAGAAAAGAAATAAGATTTTTCATAAACCACAAGAAGAAATACTTACATTTTATACTTTCTTTAAATAGTAAGTGGGGTACATGCAATTTATATATAGAACCCATTAAATCTCTTTGATCATTAAGATCGGAATATAATATTAGGATATATATATATATATATATATATATATATATATATATATTACAATATTGTCCATAGAATATATTATGTGATTAGAATACAATTAGGATTAGAATTAGGATCGAAATAAAATAATTAGTATATGTTAGGAAATTACAATATTGTCCTTAGAATATTTAAAATTAAAAAGGGTAAAATAGGACAAACGTAAATTTGCTGAAATGCATAAATAATTATTTAGTTGATGTTTTATAACCAATTTTGATAAAATTTATTGTTTGTAAAATTTAAATTGCACCAAAAGAACTTAGTCAAATTGATAGAAACTGTGGTGAGGATCAATGTAGATGTCTTATTTCATTTTTTGATGTGTTGCACAATTCTTAATATATAAGGATATGTATACTTATACAATGAGAACTATAAATTAGGATGGGAATATAAGGTGACAATTATTAATTAATCAAGGCAACACCTTGGTTGGGATGATTAACTATGATCCATGAATAATAGAGTAGAATAATATGTTATTATTGATGACTTGATCAAAATCTTAACTGTTCCAAGAAAAGAAATAAGATTTTTTTAAACCACTAGAACAAATACTTATATTTTATACTTTCTTTAAATGTAAGTGGGGTACACGCAATTCATATATAAAACCCATTAAATGTCTTTGATCATTACAATCGGACCATAATATTAGGATATATAAATGTTAGTAAATTACAATATTGTCCATAGAATATTATCTGTTTAGTATACAATTAGAATTAGAATTACGATCAAAATATAACACAAAGAAATATATTTTTGGAGGGTCTAGGGCGGCCGCCACTTTAGCCTTACTATAGATGTGGCCCTACCCTCTATGGGTAGGGGTGTCAACCCTTGGCCCAACACAACAACATAAACTCGACCCAAATTTATTGAGAGAAATCTGAAACCGACTAAATATAAAAATATCTTAAGTAACCCGATTTTTACCCAAATCGATTTGAAATGTATTTTAAATTATAATAATTATATGTTTTAAATAATATTAAATATGTAATTTAAATCGTCTCGAATCAAATGCGAAGCTAATAATTCAAATTGTTACCCCTATCTACGAACATTGATTCCGGCAAATTTTCCGACATGAACCACCGCCACACTGAATCAACGCCACCTCTAATCTGCCGCACTAGGGAAAAACATTAGAACCTTAAGCAAAGACATTAGACAGCCGGTTCCGTGAACAATAATGTGATACAGTTCTTCTATTAGAACTGAAGGACGCTCGGCACGGTCCCACACCGTGAAGTATGTCAATATACCAAGAAAGCTTTAGCCACCAAGTGAGCATCCATCCTAAAATCAATTGGTGATAGGAAGGGTGGTTCACTAGGCTTATAAGGGGCTCTCTGTTATAGTATTATATCAATGTGGGGCAACTCACATGTGACCCATTTATCATTCATATTAAATATCCAACACGCTCCCCTCACATATGAGTCGTGAGTCATTCGTCCAATTTGAACAGGATCATGGTGATTGGAGGGGTGGCTCACTAGGCTTATAAAGGGTTCTCTTTTCGAGTATTTTATCAATGTGGGATAATTCACATGTGACCCACTT
Organism: Ajuga chamaepitys; assembly: GCA_958295605.1. Classification (NCBI taxonomy): domain Eukaryota; kingdom Viridiplantae; phylum Streptophyta; class Magnoliopsida; order Lamiales; family Lamiaceae; genus Ajuga; species Ajuga chamaepitys. Next base: position 16,949,082 of record OY282506.1, read on the forward strand.
ATCATTCATATTCAATATCCATCACGCCCCCTTCACATGTGAGTCCTTCGTCAATTCAATAATCTGAACAAGAACACCCATGCTCGTATGCCCCCCTCAAATGTGAGTCCTTCGTCAATTCAATAATCTGAACAAGATCACCTATGTTCGTAGTCAATTCAATAATCTGAACAGGAGCATGGTCAATCCATACTGTCATCGACAAAGCCCATCCTACTCTCTTCTAGTATTTTATCAACGTGGGACAACTCACAGATAACCAATTTACAGTATTTTACCAATATGGGACAACTCACATATGAATCAATTTCTACTATTTTATCAATGCAGGACAACTCACATGTGACCCATTTATCATTCATATTCAATCCAACACGCCCCCCTCACATGTGAGTTATTCGTCAATTCAAAAATCTGAATATGATCACCCATGCTCGTCACATCGACAGAGCCCATCCAGTTCTAGCATGGGACCCGCTCTGATACCATGTTAAAGTCGAGGGACGTTCGGCACGGCTAGCTAACATGTGAACATCCTAAAACCAATCGTTGATAGGAGGAGTACCTCAATAGCTAGCATAAGAGGTTCTCTCTTCTTGTATTTTATCAATGTGGGACAACTCACTTGTGACATGTTTATCATTCATATTCAATATCCAACATCTTCTTTGTTGAAAAAGTAAATTTGACGATGCAAAGCCAACTCTGGGATGGTTAAGACGGTTTTGTAGACCCCCTCTTTTTTAATATATTGGTCTTCTAGTGATATTTTCAAATCATTTAGGTTTGACAAAAATATAAATTATCTTTAAGGACCCAAATTAATAGTGGACTTATCTTTCGGATCTTGACCGTTAAAACTTCATATATGTATTTATTAATTTATATGGTTTTAAGATCTCATAATTCATAGTTGTTTGCAGAGCACGTACGATCTTTTGAAGGATCCGGTGCGAAAAAATTGGGGGCCCTTACAATATTGGTATCATTGTTTCGAAAATAATTTTAATCAACTAAAAATAAAATATATAAACGACTCACTTTTCAATCTCATCAAATAAATATAGATAAATGACCATTCAATTTTCTCAAACAATCTTGAAAATGCAGAACAACTAGTGCAGTCAGCCGTGAAATATCGATCTTCTTGCGCTTTTAGAAAAGATAAAGATCGAATAAAATGAAAAATTTAAAATCCTAAAATACAAATTTCCACATCATATACAGTGTACAAACATTTATCTATGGAAATAAAACAAAGTGAAATATTTAATTAATTGAAATAAATTGTAAATAAAAGATAGAAATATAAATAGTTAAACTAGTAATATCCCCGTGCGATGCACGGTTTGCAAATGTAAATAAATAATAAGAACTTTACATGTTTTTATAATTTTATATAATAAAATATTACAATCAATATATAATAAGAGATGAAAAATTATATATTAATGAAAGAAGAGTCAATGAAAAGTATTAGAATAAAAAATATAAATTTAAGTATGTTATAGAATATTCATATTTGTTTTCCTTAATGTATGAATATCTCTAGCATCCTTGTATGGAGGTCATACAGATCACCTTCTACAAATGATGAATGTCTATATGTATATTTATCCAAATTATCTAAAAAAAATTATGTTTTCAAATATAATGTTCAAGAAATTTTCAAAAGCTTCTATTGAGTACCAATAACAGTATACTCTAATTTTATTAATTTTTATTTGTAACACAAACATACTACTCCCTCCGTCCCGTCCTAATTTGCACACTTTCCTTTTTCGATCGTCCCACCCTATTTTGCAAATGGAAAGGAATCTTACAATCTCCACCCTTAAAAATCTTCACTCTCAATCTCCACCTTTAAAAAAGTCAAAGATTCCACAAAATCTACTTTTTCTTAATATACGCGTCGGAGCAGGTGTGCAAATTAAGCCGGGACGGAGGGAGTAATAATTAACCCACACATTAATCAACCAACAGACAATTATTTATCGAACTATAGATCGATAATAGATGACTAATTTAATTTGTTATACAGGAAAATCACATCAGAAATGAAAAAAAAAATTAGATTATTTTTTTGGGAAAAAAACTTGAAATTATAAACTAAAATTATTAAATATTTACTAAATAATTTAATTTTTATATTTTTATGAGCAAAAAAATAATCTCCCTTCCCATTCTCTTCCCCCATATTTTCGCTCCCTCCCCTCATTTTAGATTCTAGATAATTCTTTTGATTTCTCTCACACTATTTCGGTTACACTCTCTCACAATATCGGTCTCTCTCTGTCACTATGGTGGGTGGTTATGTTGCCTCCCTTCTCCCTCAGTTGTTTTGGATCTCTTAATCTTCCCATCAATAAAAATTATTTAAAGAAGAACAAGATTTGGAAGTAGACACAAAATTTGGCTAAATCAACGGCTTGATTAATGTCGGTTTCAATTAAAAAATAAATTGATTGGGCCGAACATATTCTGTGAGATAGAGGTTCAGATCTTTTTTGAAAGGTTGCATGAGTGTCTTCCTTTATTGATTGGACAAATTAAGCTGATATTGGGGGACTTATTATTCATTTGAGATAATGGTACCTAAATGTATTTTGGGTAAATATAAGTAGATTTATCTCCAAATTAAATATTTTATACCAAAAATAATACTCCCTCCGTCCCAGGATAATTTGCACACCTCTCCGGGTACGTGGATAAGAGAGAGTTGTTTTTTTTTTATTTTTGAGTTGAAAAATCAACAAAATTAAGTATAATTAAGGGGATTGCTTAATTATTAATCATATTATAGAATTTATTTATTTATTTTTAAAAAGGAAAATTCAGAAAAACACAAGATTTGTGCTACAGAATTCCAAACAACTTTCGAAATAAAAAAAATAAAATAAAATTCATAGGAGTTGAATTTTCTGGAAAAATTTGCAATTTTTCGAAAAATCAAAATTTCCGGAAAAATGAAATTTTTTGGAAAATCCTGAATTTCTGCAGATAAAGAAACTATTGAATGCAGTATTGAAAAAAAATATCAAAATCTATGGAAAAACTCAAACAAGTACAATTACTAAAAAATCTAAAATTTTCACTTCCCTCAATTTTTACATAAACAGTACAAAAACTAGATCAACAGCTGAAATGATACACAAAATATGAAATCATTCAAATCTCCCTCCTAAAAATTCATAATTTAAACCTCCTAACTCCTACAAATGTTGTTGTTATAGAATTGAATTCCAACATAAATGTTCCAGCAACCAAAACATAAATTACATAAAAAAATTAAGGCAACATCAACAAGCTCACACAGGAGCAAACATAATATGGCAAAATTTCAGGCAACAGCAATAAGCTCACAAAGGAGCAACTATAACAGTCATAGCTCTAACAATAACACTCAAAAATATCAAGCCCACACAGGAACCCAGGTCGCGGCTCAAATAACCCATAAAAAGGAAGGGGATAGAAAACATGGACCTGTTTCACAGCCAGAACCCAGATTGCAAGATACTCAAGGCACCACGCTCAGATCTGATTCCAGATGGCTTTTCGTCGTCGTACAACTCGTCATCGGCCACGAAATCCACCGGCTTTGGAAACTGAGTGTCGGGAACGTAACTGTCCTCAAAATAGTACGTGATTTCGTTGATTTCTAGAGAATCATCGAAAAATCCCCCCAAATCGGCGATGTTCAGAAGACCAGGCTCACACCAGAAAACCCTAAAAAAAGGGCCCCTCTAAGGGATGCCAATCGGTGATTATCGAGATAAAAACTCGCCACCGAGACACCGCATGTGGGAAGAACGAAGTGAAGACAAGAGCTCAAAATCGGATCTCGAGTTTCTGAAGAACACCAAGAACAGTGGCGGAGAAAATGAAGAGACGAGAGAAAGAGAGAGAGTTCAGGATCTTGTGTTAAGTTTAGACACATAAATGGGTTGGGTCTTTAATTTGGGCTGGGAAATTAATAAGTGGGTCAGGTTAGTTTAGGGTTTAATTAGGTTAGGTTTAATTAGATAAGGCAATGGCATTTTTGTAAAGATGACCAAATTATTAGGATAATTTGGTACAAAACACTTTCCTTTTCAGAGGTGTGCAAATTATCCTGGGACAGAGGGAGTATTTTCCAAAAAATGGGAAAGAAATTTGGACGGAAAAATTCCTAAATTTACTATTTTAGGTGGATTTTATTATTATTATTATTATTATTATTATTATTATTATTATTATTATTATTATTATATAGATTTGTTCCCTGCTTATGGGCCTCAAACTTTGACAAGCACATCACATGATTAAATATGTAAAAATTAGATGTTTGCACTAGAGATGAGTACACCCCGCGTTCTTAACATCACACTCAATACTTTGCTTGAAAGACTAATAATCTAAGCTAAACAGGCTTGTATATATTGGAATATTTTTGTCCATCCTTAATTTATGTGTCGTCTAAAATTAGGGTTATTCTAAATACAAGTAACAACCACAGTTCTATTCTTTATGGCCACCCATTTAGATAAAATAAAATAATAACATGAATATTTTCTTTTACCCTTCTTCAAATTTCACTTCTTTCTTCTTTTAATCATGGGTTTCTTGATATTACCAGCATCATCGTATGTAATACCATGATCTTCTTCTTGTACCACTTTCCTCCTGTTTAGTCCAATCTCACTCTTTATATTCAACATGAAGTTCAACATACTATTTATTTCGAAAGCAAAACCAGCATCATCGTATGTAATACCACGAGTCTTAAGGTACAAAATATATCGTATCTGTGGGAAGGATAAACGACACAGTTTATGAGGAAGAAAGGGGACATGGATGGACAACCTCAACTAGTCAACTGCACAGAATCCGGGTTCGTTAATTACAACGACCAACAATGCAAGAGTAATTGGGTTGTGCTAAAAACTCTGGAAAAGAAACTATAGACCACCTCAATGTATTTGTATTTCTTTATTCATTTTATTCTTTTTAATTATATGATCCATGGGCCACGGGTGCTAAGAAAAATCATGGAATATCGTTTCGCAGACAGGGTTGCAAATTGAAATAGGTACAAAATAATAGAGAAGAATTGTGTAAATTAAATTGAAGTAAATAGATACGAGTGTAAAATAGGATAAATGCTCTGTCGATATCTTGGGGATTATTTTGTTGTAACTTCCCCTTGATTTTCTCCTATTATTGTTGTACTCTTTTATATATATAGTGGAAACCCGATCACCTCAATTAAGGTGAATCATATAATTAATCTCTCATGGTATCAGCCTAAACACCTCCGAAACCCTCATCGTCTCTTTTTTTTCTCGCTGGTCTCTCTCGCTCTTCTCCTTTCTTTCTGCTTCATTCATGGCTTCTGACAGCTCCTCTCTCCCACTCAATACTATGCTTCATTTAATGAATATACGGCTTACCTCCACAAATTATCTTCTTTGGAGAGAACAAGTGTATGGTATGCTTAAGTGTGACGGGCTCCACATCTTCCTCGATGGATCCTCTCCCAAACCACCTATCTTTCCCCCTCCTGCCGAGACTACCACCACTGACGCTGCCTCTCCAACCGCGCCTTTAACCGGAAACAAACCCGCTTTGTTGTCGAACCCCGCCCATCCGCTCTGGGTTCGGCGCCATGATCAGGTGCTCAGCCTCCTCTTCTCCTCCCTCTCCGAGGAGGCGATGTCGGAGGTTATTGGCCTTCGATCTGCCGCTGCTGTTTGGGCAGCCTTAGAAGCTGCGTTCAGCCCAAATACCCCGTCGCGGGGCAAACCAACTTCGTGATGAATTGCAATTTCTGCAACGCGGTACTCAGTCGGTTTTTCTGAATTTGACCGTCGGTTCAAATCCTTATGCCACCTCCTCGCTGCTATTGGTCATCCAGTTTCTGAACCCGACAAGTGTCGGTGGTTCTTTCATGGTCTCGGTCCAGAATTTCGCAATTTCGTCGATCTTCGTCTCGCCCTTCTGTTTCCTCTCGTTTTCAATGATTTGCTTAGTCAGGCCCGCGACCAGGAACTCCAGGATAAAGCGAATGCGGTCGCCGATGCTGTCCCGGCCGCCGCCGCCTTCTATTCCCATCGCGGCGGCTCCTCCGGCCGCGGTTCGCCCTCAAATCGCCAGTCCGGACGTGGTTCTGCCGGTCGTGGAAATTTTGGTTTTGGCCAAAGTTAACCTTCTCCAACCTTTGGTGGAAACTCTCATGGTCGTGGCAACTCTCCTGCTCCAGCCCAACCAGTTTATACTCGGGGTGGTTCGCAACAGCCTCGACAGCCCCCTCGTTGTCAGATTTGCCAAGGCGCACACTACGCCAACAATTGCCCCGATCGCTATAATCGTCCTCCGTCTGACTCCGCTAATCTCGCTCAAGCTTTCGGTGCGCAATGCTCAATCACTTCGTCACCGTCAGATTGGTACGTCGACACTGGCGCCACAGCCCATATGACATCATCCACCGATGCACTTGACGAGTTTGAACCTTATACCGGTAGTTCTACGATAACCATTGGTAACGGTGCCTCTCTGTCTATTTCTCATTGCGGTTCTCGTTCTATTACTAATTCTTTACCTTTATCCGATGTCTTGGTCGTACCTCATATCACTAAAAATTTGTTATCTATTAGTAAACTAACTTCTGATCTCCCTGTTAATTTTATTTTTTCTAATGAGTTTTTTCTTGTTCAGAATCGACTAACAAAGCAAATTCTAGCAAAGGGGCGGTGTAAGGACGGTATTTACGTTCTTGATCGGAGCTCTACTGCTTTCATTGTTGTGTTAAATTCCAGTACTTTTAATTCATCTTTCGAATTGTGGCACTCTCGTTTAGGACATACGTCTATTTCTGTTATTCAGTTGTTAAATAGATTGGGTTATTTATCTGTTAGTTCTATTTTGCCTAAACCCATTTTGTCACTTCTTGTCAAATGGCTAAAAGTAGTCGTCTTCCATTTTCATTGAATGATAAACGTGCCTCTAGTGTTTTGGAATTAGTGCATTGTGATTTATGGGGTCCTGCCCCTATTGCTTCGTCGTCTGGTTTTAAATATTATGCTGTATTTATAGATGATTTTCTCGTTTTTCGTGGCTATATCCATTACGTGAAAAATCTGATTTTTTGATGTTTTACAACGATTTCTATCTCTCGTTCATAATCAATATCAATCTACGGTTAAAACATTTTAAAGTGACGGAGGTGGTGAATTTGTTAATAAACGTGTCTCCTTTCTTTTCGCTTCGCATGGCATTCTGCATTGTATTTCATGTCACTACACCCCACAACAGAATGGTAGAGCTGAACGTAAACATCGCCATATAACTGAAACTAGTCTTTCCCTTTTATTTCATGCTCCATGTTCCGATTGAATTCTGGATTGATGCTTTTTCTTCCGCTGTTTATATTATTAATAGACTTCCTAGCACTCTCCTTGACAATAAATCACCTTTCGAAATATTGTTTGATTATGTTCCTAATTGTAATTTATTCAAAGTTTTTGGCTACCGTGTTTTCCCCTATCTTCGTCCCTACGTCTCACATAAATTGGCACCTCGTAGTTTACCTTGTATATTTTTAGGATACAGTAGTTCGCACAAGGGTTTCAGGTGTTACGATCCTATTACTCGTCATATTTACATTACTCGTCATGCCCAATTTGATGAATCTGTTTTCCCCTTTTTAAATAATTCGTCTATGTCATCCCCTAATCTCTTGGATTTGTCTAGTCTTATTGAATTTCAGGATGGACCCCCTGGCAGTCCACGCTCTCGGCCCACTACATTTGCTCCTGCTAGCCTACCCTCAAAATCCATCTTGGGCCCTCCCCCATCTTCGCCACCAGCCCAATCTTCAATTAGGCCCTTTTTCGCTTGGCCCCACTCAACCCACTCTCGGCGCCTCTTTCTTGAAACCAAAGATGACTAGCCCAGCTTGCCTACAGCCTATTCCCCTAGCCCGTCACCTCCTCCAGCAAGCCAGCCATTAATTCAACCATTGCTCCACTCTCCAATCCACTCTCTCCAGCCTACTCTTCCCCTAGTCCCCTCCTCCTCCTTTGCTTATGGAGACCCGTTCGCACCAGCCCAACATTCCGCCTTGTTCACTCGCGCATGCAACTGCTGTGCCTAGTCCGCCGACCGAGCCAATTTCGTCACCAATTGCCGACTCCACAGCTCCCTCCACTTCGTTGCCAGTTCCTTCACCTCCTACCCAGGTTATGGTATCCACACATCCTACGCAAACTCGTGCGAAATCAGGTATTGTTAAAACTCGTCACTTTGTTGATATTGCTTCTACTGCACTTCTTGCGTCACTAACCTCTTCTGCAGAACCGAAAGGATTTAAATCCGCGATGAAATCTCCACATTGGTTGCGCACCATGCGTGACGAAATGGTTGCCTTACATTCTAATGGTACGTGGGATCTTGTTCCTTGCCCATTTCACGAGAATATCGTTGGCTTCAAGTGGATCTTTCGCACCAAATATCATTCAGATGACTCGATCGAACGTCACAAGGCCTGCTTAGTTGCTCAGGGTTTTACCCAGCTCCCTGGATTTGAATTCACACATACCTTCAGCCCAGTTGTTCGAGTCGCCACCGTTCGTGTCATATGTCTCTTGCGACTCAACGGTCATGGCCTCTACATCAGTTGGATGTCAAGAATGCCTTCTTCCATGGCGTTCATGACAAACCAGTCTACATGACTCAACCCCCAGGTTTTATCGATCCCCGTTTTCCTGATCATGTCTGCAAATTAAAAAAGGCTCTATATGGCTTGCGTCAGGCGCCTGGTGCTTGGTTTGACCGTTTCAATTCTTTCTTATTTTCTTTAGGTTTTATTCGAAGTCGTTCTGACACATCTCTATTTTTTATTAACCGTCCTGACTTCACTATTTATCTCCTTCTCTACGTTGATGATATAATTGTTACAGGTAGTAGTCCTGCTCACTTGCGCCGCTGTATAGCTCGAGTCAACTTGCAATTTGCAATCAAGGACCTTTGGTCGCCTCAACTACTTTCTGGGTCTTGAGATATCTCATATGCCCACCGGTCTCTTCTTGGGCCAAGCTAAATATGCTCATGACATCTTGTCTAGAGCTCAACTTCTCGACTCTAAACCGGTTTCCACTCCTCTCCCTGCTGGTGAATCTTTGCAAAGCCCTGGTGATCTCTTTGTTGATCCAACTCTTTATCGATCTCTTGTTGGAGCCTTACAATACCTCACAATTACTCACCCGGACATATCCTACGCTGTCAATCATGTTAGCCAGTTTCTTCAATGTCCGACTACTGATCACTTCGCTGTTGTCAAGCGCATACTTGGCTATGTCAAGGGCACGATTCACTACCGTCTATCCTTCACTCGTTCTTCGGATTTCACAATACTTGGTTACTCTGATGCTGATTGGGCTTGCTGCATTGAAAATCGTCGCTCGAGCTATGGTTATTCGATTTTTTTTGCGGCAACTTAGTATCTTGGAGTGCAAAGAAACAGCCCACTGTTGCCCGGTCAAGCTGTGAATCTGAATATCGTGCACTGGCTAACACTGCTCAAGAGATGGTTTGGCTTTCCAATCCAAATACAATCTAGGTAATTTTTTTCAAATTCTACAATCCAAATAATTTTTACTTAAGAACGGAAAAGTATTTTTTAACACTGGAACAGTTTTTACGGTGCGGGCGAAATGTCTAATGACCCAAATGCCCAACCCAATAGTATCTCTTTCCCGGGCCACCAATTCAATTAATCTTAGGGTAATTCTATATACAGCCCAGTAATTTCTTTAAACAGCCACTTGCATTGAGATTTCCTTTTTTACCCTTAAAATTATTAATTTAGGTTCTCCGTTAACTTTCCATCTGCATCTTCTTTTCTTTTTCAATTCTTTTCACAGCCATGTTAATTTTGACCCCCACCACTGCTGTCGAATCTTCACTAGCTCTGCTACCAGTGACTCAAACGTTTTCAATTCAGACAAATCGAAGGGCATCGAAACTAGAACTTCACACATCTTTATCCGTTAATAAGTTAAAATCATTTTCTTTCGCCTCTTCTCAGATGTCGGATACTATAGTTCTGGTGGAGATGGAGAAGGAGGAAAGGAGTGGGAGGGGGGACGGTGTCATTCCGATGTGAGGGAGAGAGTGGAAAGTGGTTCGAATAGAACTTTGGAGTTTGCGTTAATTTGGTAATGGATGTAACTGAAGTCCAGAAGTATTGTAACGGCTCGCCGCCCATGAGATATTGTTGATGCAATAGTCGACGGAATTTCTTAGGCACGATGTGGCCTAGGGGTGGTTGATTGTGAAAAAAAATAAGAAATTGAACAAATTAATAATTTTGAGGGTAAAAAAGAAACTTCAGTTGATAGTGGCTATTTGGAGAAGTAATTGGGCTGTGTATAGAATTACCCTTAATCTTAGCTCAATTTACCAAAGCATAACAGGACACGTGTTTGCCTTGCGGCCCAAATGCCCGCTTTAATAGCACTTCTAGCCGGGGCCACCAATTCAATAAATCTTAGGGATCACCTTCTGTTATTTTTATGTGCACAATTTATATATATTGAGGTGTGTTTGAAATGACAACATAGGCACTAATTTAGATGATAAAGGTGTGATATTTCTCCCTTTAGGACGTGAGCTTGAATCCTAATAGTATCTTTTTTTATTTTTCACTTATTCTTTAGTTCATATAGATATATATTTGTATGTATGTATGTTTGTATGTATGTATGTATGTATGTATGTATGTATGTAGTATTATTATTATTATTATTATTATTATTATTATTATTATTATTATTATTATTATTATTATTATGTGTTAGTATTTTTTTATTTTTCTTTTGATTATAAATTTTTATGGAGGACATAATACTTGCAAACAATATATTCAAATTCTAAGCATGGTATATGTTATAAAGCCTCAAAGTAAATGTTTGTTTTGATTAATTTTTCTATTATGCCATGAAAAAAAAAATCAATTTACAATAAAATTATTGTTCCCTTTTGGAATACATAACATTACTTAAAAAATAAATTAAGTAATTAAGCTATTATTCATATTTTACACATTAATTAGTTTTCAATACTCACAGTATAATTAATATTTTGATATAGTATATGTTATGATGTCAGACAGTATGCGTTGTTTAAGTTATTTTTTGTTTCATACTTCGGAATATTTATGTTTTCCAACTTACAATCCTTACAGTATATTTAATATTTCGATATAATATACGTTATGATGTCTGACAATATACATTGTTTTGGTTAATTTTTGTTTCATACTGCGGAATATTTATTTTTTACAACTTACAATACTCACAGTATATTTAATATTTCAATATAGTATACATTATGATGTCTGATAGTATACGGTGTTTTAGTTAATTTTTGTTTCATACTGTAGAATATTTATTTTTTCCAATTTGCAATACTCACAGTATATTTAATATTTCGATATAGTATACGTTTTCTTTAACTAACTTTCTTGTACACTGCGAAATATTTATATTTTGCAAATTAGTTTTTAACAACACAATATATTTAATATTTGGACATAGTATATATTATGATGTATGAAAGTATAGGTTTGGTTAGATTAATTTTTCTTGTATATTGTACAATATTTATGTTTCGAATTTATAATACAAGTATTGTTGCATTATAAAATACATAATATAACTAAATAAAAAATAAAAAAATAATAATAATACAATTTATAATTTTTTCCAGACTCACAAGGTAAATAATAAAAAAATTAAAGGACAAAAACAAAGAAGAAGGAAAATGAAAAAAAAAAAAAAATTGAAGGAAGAAGGAAAAAAGACGCAGAAAATATATATATATATAAAGTATGGGTTAGAGGCAACATCCAAAATTGAATCCTTGACCTCAAAGTTGAAATGTTAAGGTTACATCAAATACCATCAGGTCATTTACTTTTAGTGTTCAACAAACAGACTCTTATTTATATAAATCAGCGCGCGCGGAATATTATTCTTGAAATAGAGTGGTGTACAATAAGCTATGGTACATCGTATGCACCCCAAGTTTTTGCCTTGAACAAAAATATGCATATATGAATGGGGAATGTATCTATTTAAAAGATATATTTGTATCGGTAATATCAAGGGTGGAGAAAACTATCGAAATGTTGAAATATCGCACATTTTGTATTCAAAATTATCAAAAATATAAAAAATTCGGTATATCGAATATTCGATACGGTATCATATTGTACCGAAAATTTTCGGTACGATAACAGTATGACAATCTAAAAATTTCTGTACTTCGGTATATACCGAAATAAAAAATTCGGTATTTTCGATATATACCAGTATACCGAAATATTTTTCGGTATTTTGGTATTTCGATATAATCGTTATACCGAATTTTTTTCAGTATTTTGGTAGTTTGGTATATCTATATATTAAATTTCTAACAATATACCAAAAAAGTTAGTATATACCGATACCGAAATAAAATTTGGTATATCAAAATTTCGGTACGATATCGGTATTTACCGATTTCATACTAAATTTTTTGTATACCAAATTTTGGTATGGTAACGATATAAATTTTTGTCATACCGAAAATTTTGGTACAGTATACGGTATGAGTCGGTATATTCGGTACTATACGGTATGCCACCCCCATGTAATACTATCTGAGCAGATTATTTTTTTGATTAATTTTCTTTATAAATGTATCAAAAATTATTAATGAAAATTTATATGTGAATGCGGTAATTAAATGTTTAACATTAACGTTCAATTACATGTCACAAAAAGAAAAAAGAAAAGACACTATATTTCTTAAAATGCTTCAAAATAATAATTAACATTTAAATTTAATTTTGAGATAATAATTAATCATATTTGTAATTTTAATTACAACATCATCGAAAAAAATATTATAAGAAAAAGGTCTTTTCATGGACCGCTTATGTCCAAATAGCAAGCTCCTATATCTATTGAGATTGAGTAGTACACGCTATAACATCAAATTAATAAATTAATGGATGATATTGGGAGAAGTGATAGGTAATAATTAAAAATTAATTAACAAACAAAGGATAAAGAATTTTCTCGCGTTTGCCTTGTGGAGTTAAAACCCAAAGGATAAATCAATTATTTAATAGGAAACGTGTTTATCTTAGCGGGCCCACTAATTCAATCAATCTTAGCTCGATTAGTTTTAGTAAGTTTTGAGTTAATTAAAAATCAAAAGGATAAAACCAATGTTGTGATCAAAACATTCTCATTATCAGTTATCGGTTCCGTGGTTTTTACTCTTCACGTTGAGGAGGTTTTTCCCGTTAAATTGTTTGTGTTCTTGTTGTTGCTTGGTGATTGTATTTTGTTGCTGGCTTGTTATTACCTCCTTCTTGGTTCACACAAAAGAGGTACAATAATATTTCTGTTGTGTTGTTTTTCAATTAATTAATTAAATTAAATTTATATGTGTTTATCCCAAGACTCTGGACTGGACCAAATAGCGGTTCTTAGTTAAACCAATTCAACAGACCAATCTGGTTCCATGGTGCCGCTTCCTTAGGCCACCAATTCAATTAATCTTAGCTCAATTATTTATTATTGTATTTTCAGTTTAAAACCAAAGGACTTAGCAGGTCATTTATATGACTTCTCTTTTTCCTTTTACAAGTTTGTTATTTTATATAATTTATATGGATTTTTCCTTTTTTTTATTTTTTTCTTTTACAATTTCTCACAGTTTTATGCCATTTTAATCTTTTGGCTAAATTTGTCTTGAATTGTCGATATTAAAATATAGGCTTTTCGGTCCAAAATCTAGTATTCATTTACGTTAGCACTACTATAATCAAGGCTTTTTGTCACTATAAAATTTAATTATAAAAATGAAATAATTTTAGTAACCATATGTCTACATGTAGTTATTATAGGTATGATGTAAAAAGTCTTTTTGCAACTACTTTGTAATTATTAATGTATTTGTAATTATTTTTTGCAACTAATTTATTGTTACTAATGTATTTGTAACTACAAATAGTTGCAAAAGAGTTTGTCATATTATAGTAATTTTGGTTAAAATTGTATGAACATACTATTTTAATTTAGACATCAAAGTATGTTCATTGGAAAATCTTATTGATCCCGCACTTGCTCACGTTGCGCCTGAGCTGGCCAAGCTCGGGCATAGCAGAGAATCAGAGTGCAAGGCTTCAATTTAATTGAATTTCATTCAATCCAAAATGCGGACGGCAGTCTTCCTTCTTTCATTTTTCCGGTGAGCTAAACGGGGGGCTACCAGATGGAACCCTCATCATGCATCTCAGACTCCCTAATGATCTACTCACTTTGACTTTACTTGGTCCTAGATTCCTTCTCAACCTTTGATATGTTGGTGTCAAGACGGTTGCCAATGATGCAGGGGAGTCGAGCAAAGACGGACAGGCATTGCCTCGTAGTGGCCTACCACTTGACTGATATGAGTTCGTGGTAAAATGACGAGTAGATAGTAAATGATTGAGCCATCACCGGGCAGTCATCCATAACTGATTGTATCTCATTCTCACAGTACGTCCTGCTCGTCACTAGTAGATATAGTGGGGCACATGTTAAAAAATATTTGATACGCATTTGAGATCACTTTTGTGGTTACAAATATGTTATTTGTGTCCGAGTTAATAAGACAACAATAATGTTGTGATAAATATTCATAAGTTGTGATAATACTTATTATTTGAGACAATTTCACCTAAGTTGTGACAAATGCTCATTATTTGTATGTGGACTCAAAAGACTCTTTTTCTTATTGTGCATTCAATGTTCTTCCCACAGAAGGTAATTAAGGGTGAAACTGATCATTTGGAATACCATATCGGTTTTCACACAAGATCAAACATGAATTTAGGTACGCTTCTCCTTTCTAGATTATTGTTTCTTCATATTTCGAATTATCATCGTAGAGGATATATAATATAGTAATTAATGGACATGCTTATTTTGTCCGATTAATGCTGTATTAATTATTAAAGTATGTAATTCGGGATTAATTATTTGCAACAGTTTTCACATTTTCTTGTGAATGAGAAACAAGTACAATATTGTACTTTTAGTTTTTAAGGGTCCGCTTGGTCGCAAAGCATCAATGACAATAATTATGGGTATGAATGAGGGATCAATCATATTATGGAATGAAATAGGGGGAATTGTTAATAGAATGGGGTAATAATTAACTTATTTATTATGTACCAAGCACCATAAATGGGAATGAGTCATCATTCATTTTCGTTCCTTACCCTTAAATCCCCAAATCAAGCGGGCCCTATGTTTAATTAAGAGCAGCAAATGTTTGAACTTTGAAGAGTAATAAAGTATGTACTACCTTCGTCCCGCTCTAACTTTCCTACTTTCCTTTTCGGTTTGTCCCAACTTAACTTTCTAATTAATAAATGGCAAATCTCCACCCTCAGTCTCCACCTTTAAAAAAGTTAAAGATTTCATAAAATTTATTTTTTCATTTAACATCCGTGCTCGATTAAAGTAGAAAAGTTAAGCCGAGGCGGCGGGAATAATTATTTTGGTTGTGATGAGTGGAATTTAATCTCGACTAGTAATCTATTAGAAGTGTTTATGAGGGATAGACTTAGGGGTGGGGAAAAATACCGAAATGCCAAAATACCGCACATATCGTATCGAAAAATTACCGAAAATACCGAAGTTTTCGGTATACCGAATTTTCGGTACGGTATGATACCGTACCGAAAATTTTCGGTACGGTAACGGTATGATAATTTAAAATTTTCGGTATTTCGGTATATACCGAATACCGAAAAAAGTTCGGTATTTTCGGTATTTATCGGTATACCGAATTTTTTTCGGTATTTTGGTAGTTCGGTATTTCGGTATACCGTAAATTTTCGGTATACCGAAATTTCGGTATATCAAAATCAACGGTATGGATCGGTATATACCGATACCGATACAAAATTCGGTATACCGAATTTTCGGTACGGTATCGGTATTTACCGATATCATACCGAATTTTCGGTATGCCGAATTTCGGTATACCGAAATTTTCGGTACGGTAACGGTATGGATTTTCGGCGTACCGAAAATTTCGGTACGGTAACGGTATGGGCAATTCGGTACGGTATACCGTACCGAACCACCCCTAGATAGACTTGAAGAAAGTTGGTAGAGCTGTTTCGACTAATAATTGTTTATCGCGTTAGATGAAATATTCTAAACGAGAGTAAAGATTAGGCATATTGGAGGGTTTTCTGTTACGTTAGGCATATTTCAATGTTTTCTAATTATAAAGATTAGGTGTAGTACAAGTTTTATAATTGTAAAGGTTAGACATATTACAAGTTCTATAATGGAAAACTTTATACTCCACCACCAAAATTCAAAAAACAATTGCTTTAATCCACTAATTCTTTTTTTTTTTTTTTTTAATTTGGATATAGTTAAAATCAATGTTCTAAAAGACATTAGATGCTAGTCAGAGCTAGACTAAAATCTAGCGCCTAATTCAAGGTTTATTCGAGTCTAAATGGGGAGTAAGGAAATAATATAGGTGACTAAGTGCTGTCTAGCGCTTAGAAGGATATAGTCGGAGGTAGACGAGGATTTTTAGAACAGAGTGTAAATAACAAATAGAAGTTTGCGACTCATATAAGGTTTTGTATTTTTTTACCTATATAAATCGTGAAATACGAGCAATTCTACGTCATTGCATTTATGGTGTCTTGAAGTCTTAAATTGATTACAGTCAATTATTAAATTAATAAAGTACTCTGTGTTGCACAAAATAGAAATAAGATAAAATTAAACCAGTAGAGCATTACAGTATTACATAGAGGTGGTACTTTGACCCATCCGGCCCTGCCTAACCTATAGAACCAAGAGCATATGTTCAGCACAAAATTTCATCAGGCCAACCATCAGTGAGCTCAATTCATTCGCCTTATATATACAAAGATTTTCTAGTTGATCCGCGGCTCATCTGGCTTTTGGTCAATCGACTCGTGCCTATTAGATTAGATTGTCCCACAGGATTAGATTTCGATGGCCAACCCATCTAAAATATTAGGCGGACAATGCCGATCTGATTTTGTCAGCTCTACTACGCAGAAGATAGAAATAGAATAAAGAATGAAACCAAATTATTTTTACACACAACAAAGGTAAGTGGGCCGGATCGGGTTGTGGTATTTTAGACAAGATAGAGATAGAATAAAGAAGGAAGCCGGATTATGTTTACACGCACTGGGATATTTGATTTGGGATGTAGTGGTCGGTGCCACGTTCGATGGGGCACATCCACGGATGGAACATTCAAAAAGGTATTTTATTTTAAGGGTATAGTAGGGTAGGATGTGTATTGAAAATTGTAAAAGGCGTATTGAAAATTGTAAAAGGTGTGTTGGAAATTGTAAAAATGAGATGTAGGTAATAGGGTGTGGATGTGAAGGGATAGGTCATCCGGTGTAAAGTGAAATACAATACGGACGGGCCATGCCCAATCCAGATGGCACCATACCAATCCAAATATCCCTTAAAGGCAATATTTTAAGCATAATCAAGTAAAACAATATCCTGGATTAGATAAAAACAGAATGAAGATAGAAACGAGAGTGACTTTTATACACACAAAAAAAAAATTAAAACATTATAAAATAAAAAGTAAAACTTTTCCCAGTATATAAACCCGACATGATTACACATTTTACTGGAACAAAATAAGTATGACGTGCAATTGGTTTACACAAGAAGGTAATATTCTAAAACAATAGAGGTGGTAAAATTGATACAATCAATAAGTTAGTCCAATTTATCATATATTTTAAATATGTTGGACTATAAATTCAGTTTCGGAATATTATCAGACCCAATAAACTCAACTCGATTGCCTAAAAGTTCATCAGATTGTGGGCTAGTCCAAAAAAATTAATAAAATTTGGATGGATGAACTGAATTAGGCTCACTTTATTTTTGGTCCGACAAAATTTTAGATAAACATAATTCGATTCTACATATTGCATTGGTTTGACGTGTGGTGAGGGTAAGCTTAACAGCTTTTAACGATTCCTATACCTTCGTGGTAAGGTATTTCAGGATACCTTTAATAGAAGATCACATAAATATGTGTGAAGTGGGGTAGCTTCAAACTGACAAATGTAATATTTTCATTACACACTTATGAATCCGAGATAAGGTCCATGGCAAAAATGGACAACAACGTCAGAACCAAAAGGATATTAGAGTCGTTACTTTGTGGTTGTCATTGTACTAGATTTACACAAAAGCTGACCAGTTCAAGACATCATGTTCACTAAGCAGCGAGTAAATCCGATGACATCTCACTAGGGAAGGTTCAAAGCCTGAAGCTACCTGTCCTGATGAAGGGACGGCTCGTTGGGACTTTCTTAGGTTTGCATTGCATTAATATCATTCATGTGGGGGATTGTTGGAAATTGGTTTGGAATTTTGGATTTTCACCAAAAATTGACCAATTTAATTATTTCAATCCATTTGTTAAAAATGGAAACAAGTTATAAATTCATAATCTATGTTTCGAGTAGATGAATTTAATGTATTAATATGCTCAAAATCAATTTCGGGTGAATGAGATATTAATTGTCAAAGGTTGCAACTTAAACTTGGAAGTTGAAGAGTTTATAAAGGAAGCATATGGGAACTTGTCCCACATAGAAAAATTGGAGTAAGTGGATACTCCTTATTAGTAGAGCACTTGATAAGTAGTTATCAAGTGTGCTCCCCTATGGTGGACCTATGATGGATCCTAATGGAATTTTGGCCCGGGCCCGCACGCGCACGTCGCACATGTCGCGTTGAGTTGCTTTAGAGGCGCACTTTGCACTTCGCAAGTACGCGTCGTCGCAAGGAGTTGGAGGAGCCTTAAAGTTTTGCCCAGGTGGTCCAGACTGATGGCTCGTGGGTTCGTGGCGGTTCGAGTCAGGCGGTGTTAAAGGAGGCTTAAAGTTTTGCCCAGGTGGTCTAGACGGATGGCTCGGGGGTTCGTGGCGGTTCGAGTCAGGCGGTGCGGTGACGTGGACCAGGCTGGGCGGGTCGAACCAGTGCGACCCGTCGCCCGCCAGGGCGTGGGTTAGCCTGCGGGTGCGACCGCCCAGCGAACTGGTGGGTCCAATCCTAAGGGTGTAACCAAGGGGTGAAGAGTTGCCTTTCCAAAAAGGCACCACAACTCTTCAACATATATAAATAGACCCCTCCACATTTCATTTTATTTATTCCAATTCACAAGATCATTGAGATTCAAAAACCTTCTAAATTCTGCATAAGTAAGAGTCCGAAAGTTCCAAATATCCGAGTACGTTCACTGATAACTTTCGACTCATAGTGCAGCCGTCTGAAGTTTTCAAAAGTCGTTGTATCTTGGAGGCGTTTTGCTATTAGACGTATTGCACCTGAGTACGTGGCAATTTCGTCTTACGGATATAGAGTCAAACTCTAGCCTCTACTTTGTCTGCATTTATACATCTTCGTCTATATACCTTCTACATACCGGTAACTAACATAAAATGAAATGTAGGTAATAGGGTGTGGGTGTGGAGGGATGGACCATCCGGTGTAAAGTGAAATACAATGCGGACGGGCCATACCCAATCCGGATGGCATCATACCAATCCAAATATCCCTTAAAGGCAATATTTTAAGCATAATCAAGTAAAATAATATCCTGGATTAGATAAAAAGAGAATGAAGATAGAAATGAGAGTGACTTTTATACACACACAAAAAAATTAAAACATTATAAAATAAAAAATAAAATTTTTCCCAGTATATAAACCTGACATGATTACACATTTTACTGGAACAAAATAAGTATGACGTGCAATTGGTTTCACACAAGAAGGTAATATTCTAAAACAATAGAGGTGGTAAAATTGATCCAATCAATAAGTTAGTCCAATTTATCATATATTTTAAATATGTTGGACTATAAATTCAGTCTCGGAAATATTATCAGACCCAATAAACTCAACTCGATTGCCTAAAAGCTCATCAAACTGTGGGCTAGTCCAAAAAATTTAATAAAATTCGGATGGATGAACTGAAATAGGCTCACTTTATTTTTGGTCCAACAAAATTTTAGATAAACATAATTCGATTTTACATACTGCATTGGTTCAATAAGTTGCACCAACCACTTGAAGGGACATCTCTAATTATGAAGGGGTTGAATTAGGAAAATTTAACAAAATAAGATGGCAACTATCTGCATCACAATTACATAAACTTTAACTTGTTTGATCAAAATAAAATTAAATTAAAATATGATTAGATGGATGTAAGGACAAGCAAGAGAAGATATAGAGTTAAATTTACCCACTATAAAACAATTGCTTTCCTAAAATAAAGAAATGATTAAATTAGATTTAAAATTATGTTGATGCATTTCCAAGGAAATTTACACATCAGTCTTGTAATCCTTTGCAAACTTCGGCCACATGGCTATAGTAATAGACAGATGATGTATCTGAAACGGATATGAATTAGAAGCATACGTGGATTAGTTTGATTGGTTTATAAAATATATGTTAAATTAAAATAATTCTTCCGAAACTAGTACTATTCCCGTGCGATGCACGGAAGTTTATTTAAAAAGTAATGATTTTAATAAAATTAAATATGATATAATCTAATATTTAAATATGTGATCGTTTTACCCAAATAAAATATTTTTTTGAATGTAGAATAAAATATAAATAAAATTATAAGTAATGTGAATATAAGTTTCTCGCATGTTATACATGAATTTAATATAACTCACTTTATATATAGGTATATTATACTCCTCCGTCCCGAATGAACTTGCACACTTTCCGTTTTCGTTTGTCCCAATCAAACTTGCACACTTCTTAATAAGGAAAGTTATAATACAATCTCCACCCTCAAAATCTTCAGCCTCAATCTCCACTCTCAATCCACATTTGAAAAGTCAACAAAATCCTCAAAAAACAATTTTTCTTAATATGTGTGCCGACCCCCCTGTGCAAGTTCATTTGGGAATGAGGGAGTATATTTATATATATATAAATTAATATTAAGATAAATATCTTTTTCAACATGTTCATTTCTTATCTTTGACATCCAAGCATACATTTAGTGTGTTTGTTTCATTCTTCACCTATATGAATTATAGCTTAATTAATTATGAATGTTAAAACAAACATAAATACCTAACTATCAACTCATATTATTAAATAAAATAAACTGAATAATGTTATAAGAAAATGATTTTTCTTTCATTTTTTCCATTTACTTTGAATATTTAAATTTATCTAAATAAAGTTTTAATTCTAATTATAACTATTTACTTTTGAAAAAATTAGTTGCAAGTTTTAATACCTTACTTTGTATTTTAGATATACAAAGAATAAAAAAATAACAAAATAAGATTCAAAAGTTATTCAATAGTTGGAATAACAAAATAAAACATCTTTTGTTTTTTCAATAGTTCGAATGACAAAATAAAACATATTAGTTCTTCAATATTTCTTAATACTTTCATATATATATGTTGAAAAGTTTCAATTAAATTATACGTTTATATTGTAAATAGTAGATTCATCTAAAGATACACATTGGTTAATGTAAAAAAATTGCTTAGGTTGCAAAATGTAAAAAAAAAAAAAAAAAAAACAAAGGGAACATAATTGAGATTGGTTAATGTGACCAAGTATTGTTTAGGTTGCAAAGTCTAAAAAATATATATATAGTTTAAGTTTTAGATTGTATAATAGCATAATTTAGGTTGCAAAGTGGTAATTATTTATCGAAAAGTAACATTAATATATGGAAATATAAAAAAGTAATATTTTTTTAAAATTAATTACCATATATAAAGTTATTTATATGAGCGAAAGTCATAGTTTTGTGATTTATCAACAAAAATAATTATTATAATAAATAAACATTAGCAAATTTAATAATTTAATAAGATGATTATAGATCAAATATTAACTATCACTTTAAATTCGATAAAGTATGTGTTCAATTGTATATACAATGATTTTTCTCTCAATGCAATAAATGAAGAAAACTTGACACAGTTCAAGTCAAATAAATAAAACTGATTAATTGTCGTTTTAATGAAATAATCAAGTAATATAATTTGTAAAAGAGAATTATTTGAATGATTTTTAATTTTGTTCCGAATCAATGCTATATTTGTTTTGCAAGCTACAATAAATACTGGAATCTTACTTAATGATAACACGTTACTTATGCATGTATTTAGGTCGATTTATGATCATATTTTATAGCATATACGTGTATATTTGACCGGCACTTATTTATATTTATAATATTTGGGTCATTTGACGTGTTTCGACTTGTTTTGAAGTTAATTAGGTATTTTTATTCCATTTGGATGAAGTTCGAAGAAGAAACAAGTCAAATAGGGTTAAAACGGACGAAAAACGGAGTTAAAGGAGTAAAGGGCCAACACGGCCGCGTCAAATATGGACACGGCCGTGTCAAAAGTGGCCTGGAACATGTAAAAACGCACTGGAATCCAACACGGCCGCGTCAATAACCAACACGGCCGCGTCAGAATGTGTCCCGAAATTGAAGTTTTCTGTCAGCTTGACACACCTCTAGTATTTTGTCCATATCTTGAGATTTACAACTCCGATTGAGGTGCAATTGGTGGCGTTAGAAAGCTGATTCAAAGGGCTACAACTTTTCCTGAAATAGACAAATCCCAAAAACGAACAGAAGACCCTCAAAAATGGCTTGGAAGTAAGACCTAAAAATCTGCCCGGGAAAAGCGGACGCGGCCGCGTCGCAAGGCCAACACGGCCGTGTCAGAAGGGTTGTTCTGCGATAATTTCCTAATTTTAATAGGATTTTGATCCTATCTTCCCCAAGATTCGTCCCCAACTCTATAAAAAGGACCCCAAGCTCTAGGAAAAGGGAATATAAACACAGAAGGACACCAATTACATTATTCCACCTAGAAGAAATCTTGGAGGACAAGGAAGACGAAGATCATCGAGACGGAGTCATCCGGGTTTATTTATTCTTGTCTTAGTTTTAATTCTTTACAATGTTTTTATTAGAATTTTGTATTGGATTATTACTAGGCATGAGTAGCTAAGCTATTCGTGTCCTAGGGTTAGAAAGTAGGGATTTTTATGACAATGTTTTGCTTTATGATTTAATCTATTAATTCCGTTCTGTATGTGTTTTATCTCTATGTTTGTGCTTAAAACTGAATTTAGCTTGATCACCTAGATTTAGTAATTTAGTTTAACAATTCCGCTTCGAGAGGAGGGAATTGTTATCAGACTTAGAACATAGAGCGCAGTTGTCTATGACTGTGTAGGCCGTGGCTTAGGATCGTTTGGGAATTATTAGGTTTAATTGACTCGAGAGGGTAATTAGCTTAATTAATCAACGGTTTAATCGCTTCGAGAGAAGGATTAGATTATTGTCGTGCCGCCTAATAAACATTAGAATTGGTAAATTAATAGGTTAATCATATTCAACATTGAATTAATATCCTGAAATCGAAGCCCTAGGATACCTTTTCTCATCGATTGTTAGTTCTTTTTGTTTGCCAATTATTTGTTGAATTTCTTAGTCTTGTTAAAATTAACTTTTACAACTTAGTATCTAGTTAGGACATTCCTAGAGTATTAGGGTATCAAACTACCTAAAACTATTCCTTGTGGGATCGACCTTGACAATAGTACTACACCTACATCCGTACACTTGCGGAACACTAGGTTAGAAACCGACGTGTCACTTAAATAATCAACGAACAAATAATATAATATTTTAAATAGAATATTTTATAATTATATATATATATATATATATATATATATATAACATATGGATGTCAATTCGAATATCGTCAAAAGATGATTAATTTGATATAGTATACATAATAAATATATTAAAAATGAAAAAAAAAAGATATTTGCAACTTTAGAAAGTAAAATTAATTTTGATTCTTACCAAATGTGACAACAACTTATCAATCACAGTCTGAAATTTTAGACTGGAAATTATTACTTACAGAAGTGTCCCAACCGTGGCTTATATGTATAAATATATATAGATTTTTTAATTTTTAAAATAATTTTTAAATTCTAACTATAAATAATTTAAAATATCCATAAAATATATAATAAACGGAACAATGATATTTTATTTGGATAGTTCATACGTAATGTAAAGTTTAATATTATTTTTCTTTATGTCCCTACTTTTATTTTAAATTTTTTTAATTTATCTAAATAAACTTTCAAGTTCTAATTATAAAGTTAGATTTTTATTTGCAACTTTTGAGATTTCATTTGGTGATTTCAAATATACTTAAATAATTTTATTTAATAAATTTTTATTTTAACAAAATAAAATTCAAAAGTTATTTAATAATTCAAATAACAAATTAAAGTCTATGAGTTCTTCAAAATATTTGGATATTTCCGTATTTTATATGGTAATGTAAATTATTTATATAAATGTTATATTTTTCTTACAAATAATTTATTTATTTGAAGATAAAAATTAATTAATGTGGGAAAAGCTATTTAGATTGTTAAGAGTAAAAAATACAATTGATGTTGATTAGTGCGACAAAGTATTATTCAGCTTACAAAGTTTAAAAATATATAATTGAATCTATAAATATATATAAAAGCAAAATGGAGGGCATTTAAAGTACAACAAATTAATTTATTTTATTTGACATTAATTTTTAATTATTTTACTTGTGTTATTCCGGCGATAAAAATAATTTTTTAAATAGTGAAACTCCTATTTTATTAAATTAAAAGCAAAAATTAATGTTTAATTTTTACAAATAATTTATTAAATCATTATATCTGTTAATATATATATATATATATATATATTATAATAAGAAGTATGAAAGTTTTATGCATATGTATGTTAAAATATCATATACATTATTGAGATTATTTTTTATTGCTTCTTCATATTTTTATATAATGTATTTTGTTGCAATTATTTTATTAAATAAGTTTACTCTTTGCATCCTAAACAATTTTGATCGCATTAATCCTTTTTTATCTTTAAATAAATATAATATCTATAACAAAACATATAATTTATTTGAATAAATTATCATACCAAATAAAACTTGAAAATATTCAAATATCTGAAAAAATCACATGCTTTAAATAATCAATCTACTTTTGGATTTTATTTTTTTAATGATAGGATTTACTAAAAAATAAGAAGTATATGGGTATATCACCAAGTGAAATCTTACAAGTTGAAAATGATAATCTGATTTTTTAACAATTAATTATGTATGGTTATAACTTGGAAATGTAGATATATTAATAAATCTACAAATGTATAAAAGTTGCTTCCTTCGACCCAAAAAAAAAAAAAAATCGCTTTAGACCTTTTTTGAAAAACTATGGATGAGTAAAAATGTTAAATATATCGCTATACCTATTTATATAGTGTGGATTTAAGAAAATAAAGTCAACTAAAGTAAATAGGTTGTTTATGGTAATATTTGAAAAATTGTGTATTTCTTTCTTTAGTTGCTAAAATGACATTTTTTTTGAACAATTTCATTTTCTCTAAAGCGGTATATTTTTTAGACCGGAGGGAGTACAAGTGAGTTAAATTATAAATTGCATTTTCCTAGCAAAATATTTTCTGTTATTTATGGTTATTTGTACAAGTACCAACTTTTTTATTGTTTGTTCATTTTTTTCCTTTTGCCCTTCTTTCTAAGAAAATTCATTTTTTTTCCATTTTTAAGTATCAATAAATTTATTTTTATCTTAAACATTTTTTACATATTATATATGAAGTTAATCATCTTTTTAAGATCTCTAATTTTGACATCCATATAATATATTTAAAAGTGTGATATTATATTAAACAAATATACGGTTGTTAGTGGTTGATTATTCACTTATTTGATTAGATTTGAGTACTTATTGTGGATGTTTACTGATGTCATATTTACGCTGCAAATACGAATTAGTTAAACAATCCTGTTAAAAATATATCTTATTTTACTTTTTAAAAAATGGATTAAAATAATTAAATTAGTCAATTTTGGGTCAAAACTCAAATTCCAAACCAATTTCCAACAATTCCCCACATGAATGATATTAATGCAATGCAAACCTAAGAAAGTCCCAAGGAGTCGTCTCTTCATCAGGATAGGTAACTTCAGGCTCTGAACCTTCCCTAATGAGATGTCATCGGATCTACTCGCTGCTCAGTGAACACGATGTCTTGAACTGATTAGCTTTTGTGGAAATCTAGTACAATGACAACCACAAAGTAACGACTCTAATATCCTTTTGGTTCTCACGTTGTTGTCCATTTTGGCCGTGGACCGTATCTCGGATTCATAAGTGTGTACTGAAAATATTACATTTGTCAGTTTGAAGAGGCCCCACTTCACACTTATATAGGTGATTTCCTATTTAAAGGTACCTTGAAATACCTTACCACGAAGGTATATAAATCATTAAAAGATGTTAAGTTTACCCTCACCACACGTCATCAGGTTTTGCACCAAATAGGTACAATTAGCACTTGAGTGGAATTGAGAATGAGCTTGAAATTTATTTTTCAAGTGCAATACTGAGTGCTTCAAAGCTTAGTTGTCTCGTTGAACCAAGTTCTTGGGATCCTCTAGTCATCATGGATGAGTTACCACTATTAACACTCTTTAGTGTGTGGGTTTTAGCCCCATTCCCCTTACCGCGCTATACATTTGATCTCGACCGATGTCTTTAGTTAGCAGATCCGCAATGTTTTCTTTTGACTTTACGTAGTTAATGGAGATTACCCCACTTGAGATCAAATGTCTAACGGTTTGTGTCTCCTTCGGATGTGTCGAGACTTACCATTCTAGGAAGTAAATCTAAATTCACTAAACGTCGCAGTGTATTTTGATTTATATGTCATAATCTAGCATGCCATAAATTTGAACACTCAAGCAAGTAATTAACTTCACTTATATTAATATTGCGCTTAATGTCACGCTTTACAGTCATTACATTCATCTTGAAAAGGCTCTTTTCGAGATAGTTTTCCCAATAAATTGACCACATTTGGTCAGTACAAAGTTATTTGCTTAAAAAACAAGCCTAAACCCGGCCTTACTTAACAATGAACCGCAGACTAAATTCTTGCGAATGTCTGGGACATGCAGCACATCCACGAGAGTTAGTACTTTTTCCGACGTCATCTTTAACAAAACTTTTCCCAATCCTACCACCGGAGAAGTTACAGAGTTTCCCATGAAGAGCTTTCTGCCATTGATCTCTTGGTAAGTGGAGAAAAGTTCCTTGTCTGAACAGATATGACAGGTAGCCCCTGTATCGATCCACCATTCTCTTGGATTATTTACCAAGTTCGCGTTGAACACAACGACAGACAGATCCATTTCAGATAGTTTTTTTGGCAAGGACTTGTGCTCGGCAAGGTTGGCTTGATTCTTTTCGCCTTGATTTGCCTTTTTTGGCTGTCGACGTTCACTTGACTTTTGTCTGAGCTTATCACAATTGTAACAGTTACCTTTAAACTCTTTCCCGTGCATCGCACGGGGTAACTACTAGCTTTATTTAAAGACAAAAAAATTATTAAATTACGACGATGTTAATCGTCACAAATACTTATTTTTGTGTGATAAAATATTATTTTATTATTAATTAGTTGTATGAATAGGTGACGAAATTATTTCATCTTATTTAATTATATTTGATGATGATAGACAATAGTTAGTCATAGTTTAATTTGTGACAATATTGAATTTTGTCATTAATCTTTTGAAAAATTAAGTGACAACATTCCTTCGTCGCATATGTTCATATTTAATGACGATGGGTACCAATTGATCACCTTTTTATTAGTAGTACATACAACATAATTATTTCGTCACAAATGTTATATTTGGTGACAATCTACACTATTTCGTCATAATTGAATATGAACAACTACAACAAAAACGCTAATAGGCCAAGTTTATCTGTTGTCTAAAGGCAGTGTTGTTGAATCCATTGTTGTCTTTTACCTCGATAACAAGAACCGTTGTCTTTTTCTATAACAACCACCGTTTTAAACCGTCGTTTATCCAAGGAGTCAAAGACAACATTTTTTATCCGTTATTTTTTATCAATAGACATCGATTTTTTTCTGTTGTCTTTATGTTTAGACAACAATTTTATCCATTGTATTTTATTTTGCTTTTTATTGGTCGTCTTCTACATTTAAAAATATAGTTTATTACTTTTTTTTATATTATTATTATTATCCCTACTTACTATTAAGCAAAAATCTCCCTGCACACGTGGCAATCACATATCTCTCCTCAGCCCCTCTAAATAGGTAATGTACACGTGGCACACTCTGATTAATTTGCACTGTTTTACATCGTTGGTCAATACCAGTATCAATTATTACGTGGCAATCAAATATCTCTCCTCAGCCCCTCTAAATAGGTAATGTACACGTGTCACTCTCTGATCAATTTGCACTGTTTTACATCGTTGGTCAATACCAGTATCAATTATTTGTCTTCATACCACCCAATACTGCTTTTATGCACATATTACTTCCAAAAAATATACATTAATAAAAAAGTTTAAAAAAATATACAATTTAAGAAAATATACATTAATAAAAAATATACATTAATAAAAAAGTTCTAAATCATTTTCGAATAAAACTATTAATTATTATATTATATGATATATAATAACATGTAAAATATAAATATAAAATGTATATAATAAAAATCCAAGAATCAATTTTAATTAATCATTGTAACTGCTCTACACTCAGAAACCTACATGTAAAACATAAAAATAAAATGTATATAACATAAATCCAAAACTCGGTTATGCATTCTAACTGCTCTACACTCAGAAACCTACTTAACTGCATCGGTCCGCCAATTTCGCCCACCAATTTGATGCAGTTGAGTAGTTTCTTCACAATTTTGCTTATCATTTCGAATTTAAATGTAAACTTCCCGAAACCGCAATTGACCACTATCATCTTAACAGCACGTCCTATTAATGCTGGATTCAGTTATTCTCCTACGCCTGATCGCTTATAAATAGTACCTATCTCTTACATCAGTTTGCATATCAATCCAAATCATTTATACATTAACCCATTCATCAAATATCACTCATCGAAAAACAAAAACACTGTTCAAAGCCCAAAAATGCCGCCTTTCTTTTGCATGATCAAAGATTTGAACCCTTCAACAACTCTCTGGGCTATGCACTTGAGAGTTGTCAGATCGTATGATATTCCTGCATATGGGAATGCTGGTCAGCCCTCAAGTTTCGAAATTGTTTTTCACGACAAAGAAAATGCGAGAATACATTCAACTGTTAATGGCAGCGCAATGAAAAACATGACGACAAAGCCGGTTGAGGGTCATATCTATGCACTAAAAGATTTCCTGGTGGTTGATGATAAGATGAAGTTCAAAACTACGACCAGTCCATTGAAGATAGTTTTCCTCAGGAAAACAAAGATAGCAGAGATATTTGATGAAATCTTTCCAGTCAGCAATTTCATTTTTAAGTCGTTTAAAGAATTTGAACTGCTCAAGGCGACCCCACAGTTTCAATTGTTTGGTAATTTTTTATTTTACCACTTCTATTATGTTTACATTTCATCTGATTGTAAGAACAAACAATAACGTTCTTTGTATAATTGCAGATGTGATTGGGAGACTTACCTCATGCCAGTTGTCAACAACTCAAACTGCTAGGGGAAGGAAAATGGAATTCACCCTGCAGGATTTGGAGTAAAAATGATATGAATATTTCTACATCATAAAATACATTTATTTTTCTCTAACATGTACTTTATTTGATGTTAAACCAGCGAAAGTGAGCTTTCATGTACTCTATGGGACACATATGCTGATACATTGTTGCCATTCATAAATCAAACCACTGACGACTCGGTTATAGTTATCATCCAATTCGGGCGCATGACTGTTTTTCGAGGTTACCTACATTCTATTAGAAATACAACAGTAACTCTTTTTTCATTGTTTTGTGATAGACCAAACAAATATTGCAGATGACATCAATTTCTCAAACACATATAATGTGACGAAGGTCTTAGTCAATTCAGATGCTGGAGAAGTTGCAGATTTCAAAATACAGTAAAACATAAATCATAATTTACTTCAGCACAAAAATATCACTAATTTTTTATATGTATTTGTTCTCATGTCTAACATGCTTTAAGGTTGCAAAAGGCTGGAATCGGCTCCACTGCAATTACCACCCTTGAGAGTGGAAGTATTACAGCTTTGGCCGATGATTTCAACAGCGGAAATGCCGTGGTAAAAAAAGTTTCAGAAATCATTTCATGCAATGAGGTTTGCACATTCCTAACGGTATTTACAGTTCAAAGTCATATATCTTAAGTTAATTTCATCAATGTATTCTCGGTTTAGCCTGGTCTGTATTGGCTCCCTGCAACTATAGTTGAAGTTGAGGTTTTGGCCGACTGGTGTTACTTGGCTTGCAAGAGATGCTCAAAGAAACTGATTCAGGAAAATGGGTTGTTTTTTTGTGGAAAATGTTTGACAACGGAACGCAGCGGAAACTACAGGTGCAGTTTATCCATATGCTAATTAAGAGAATAAAACAAACAGTATCTGATGACCGTACCCACATGTTACACTCTATCTATTGTTTTAGGTACAAGATACAAGTTACTGTTCATGATGAGAGCGGCGGTGCGCGCCTGATGCTTTGGGATAAGGAGTGTATAGAACTAATTGGGAAGACTGCTGCTCAAGTTAAAGAGAACAATGTATATAATATGTTATTTTGTCATATCTATTACGTTCAGATAAAGAAACATAAGTGTTTTAGTTTTTAACTTATTTTTTTATACATTTACAGGAAGAGGCTTTTGATTATGTTCCAAAAGAAGTCGAAGATGCCCTGACTAATACTAAGGCGTTGTTTAAAGTACAAGTGAGGGAGGGGGACTGCCTACGCATCTAGGTTAGATAATACTTTTAACACTTACTCTTTATTAACCAAAAGACTTCCGCATTTGCATAATCCATTCACTTACAAATTTCATTAAATAAATGCAGGGGAAGGAGAAAATAAGTAACCTACAACCAATTGAAGAAGGGAGTTCAGGAATAGTTGTTCCATTTCATGATGAGAAGCAAACCACGGACAATGACGATGATGAAATAACTATAAAGCGTGTTGCAAAGGACGATGGTGGGGATTTGAGTGAAGGGCAGAGGAAGAAGAAAACGATTAAGAAGGAAAAATGAAACACACCTGCTTGCTGCTGTTTTTTATTACATTGCTTTTTATTAGCTACTTTTCAACATGTTTTTTTTATGATTTTCGTAGTACCATTATGTTTTAGGTCAGGTTTGTCTCGGTACATTGGTACCAGTCAAAAGATGTAACTTTTATGTTATGTAATGCAATGTTTCCTATCTACTTAAGTGCACATTACAAATTTAAGTATCCTACATAAATAATTTTGTTATCCTATGAATTATATTTAACTTACACTAAAACATATAAGATAACACTCTTCAAGTTACAATTTATAGTATTTTAAAAACATTATGAGACTAACCTCAATCACAATCGAACCATGCCTCCGTCCTCTGTTGTGCGTTCAATTGCCAACTCCTCAACTAATTTGATTGTTGTTTAATCACATTGAAAGATATACTTAAGCCTGAGACATATGAAAACACATCGATAGTACTACAAATTGGTTCGAATGTAAAAGAAAAAAATAGTAATAGTTATAAACAAATTACACTTTTATTTTGCGTATAAAAATATTATGATAAAATAGAAATATAATTTTATGATACAAAAACAGTTTTATATACTACGTTTCAAAGGCAACATTAATTATTAATTATATGATACAAAGGCAACATGCAGTACTCAGATTCAAATAAAATAAAAGTGTCTTAAAACAATAAAAAATATTGTATCATACCACTAATCATCACACATAAAATTGACGAAGCCCCAATAGTTGTTGTATTGCATTATGTGTGACCAAACACTTTACTCAATCCTTAATCTTTTCTCGAACACCTAATTGAACAAGTTTACCAAAAAAACGAACATCAAATTCATGAGGGAAAAAAAATTACGTAGACCCACGTTTGTTGAAAAAAGTAGCAAACATACAATTTTATATTTATTATTGATTATTGATATTGTTTTATATGTAGTTTATGAAGTAAAGACAATTTCTTCCACTACATTTAACAGAATTAAAACGAAATACTATTAACTTAGTTTACATATTAGAATAGTACAGTGTAGCCACACAATAATAACATAACATTATTATTTTATTAAATAATAATGAATAATCAATAGTTTAATGAATAAACTACCCACTTCCCCCACCAACCCACTATTCCATATTCTCACCCACGTAACTCCCAAAAAATTACCTTTATAAATTAGACTACCGATACATCAAATAGTAGCAGCACAACATAAAGTTTAGAGCACAATATCACATACACGCTATCAATTCATCAAAATGGCACAAAATAAGGATCCTACATATGCAGATATACGAGATATCACCCCGATGAAGAGAGATTGGATCGTAATTGTACGTTTGGTACACTGTTATCATATGCCAGTGAGGGGAAACCCAGATGCTATACTAACTATTGAGTGTCTATTTGAGGACATTGAGGTACGTTGTTTGAACAGTTTATATGATTTTCGTCCTGTTAGTTTTTTCCTTCTACTTAGTTAATATTTCCCACAATTTATTTCTTTTTTCTCTAGGGTGATCGAATTCACTGTACAATAGAAGGTTCTCTACTGCAACACCTAAATTGCTCGCCTATTGAAGGTCACATATATGCTATAAAGGATTTTTTGGTGGTTGAGGATACAAGTCCATTCAAAACATCAACTAATCGTAACAAGATCCTATTCCATGAAAATACAGAATTAGTAGAGATCAGCACTGAAGAACCCGTTTCTCGAATCAGACAGGTCATTTAAATATTAATTTATTTAATTACACTCAGTTTTTTGCTGATGCTCTCCTGCCAGTTTCATTATAAGATGTTTTATTTAAAATTATAGGACGAAAGATTATTCAGGCCATCTTTAGTGAACCACATTGACAGGTTGAGGGATTGGTTGGCTATTGCATGCAATCAGTGCGTGCAGTGGTTTAACACATATGGTGTTTTTATTTCATGCAATAAATGTGCTTCACCAAATTCTGATGCTCAGTTCAGGTACTATGTTAACCTATTTATGAAGTTCTTAAAGTTGTTCAGATTATTAACTAATCATAATTTATTATGTTTTGGTACAGGCCTAAACTTGGACTTATTCTAACTGATCACACGGGCACAAAACGTCTTACATTCTGGGATAAGGAAGCTGTTCGCCTTATTGGCTACTAAGGAGCATTTATAGGAAATATATATGTTTCAATACGTTTCAATTATGAGATCTTAGTTTAATTTGAGTAGTTTCGTATTATAGCAATCAAGTTGATGCTAGAATTCTTTTTTATCTGATTCAATGTTAATTTTTTTTTCCAATTTCGTGATCCACTTAAGCTCATGTTATTATCTAGATTCCGTAGTTTGTTCAATTTGCTTATTCGTTGTGGTTATTAATTTATATCTAATTAATTGACTCAGTTATTTATTATTTCAGATTATACAGTGTAATCAGATCAATGCTTATAATAACAATAATAATAATAATAATAATAATAATAATAATAATAATAATAATAATTTATTTCATCACAAATACATACAAAAAGTATCTATACATTGATGCATACAAGGTATATTAGACTGAAAAATAATATATTATAAACACATGAACAACACATTTCAGTTCAAAAACAAAATATAGTTTGCGCAACATACAGAATAAATCATACAGTCTCATTTACAGCTATTAGTTTTCACAAATAGGTATATGATATAAAACATTGTTTCTTTAAAGAAAAAAAAAAAAAAAAAACCACCATTAGAGAATGATCTCGATAATAAGTTGCCACTAACATTCAAAATCACTTTTTAAAATCTATTCTTTCTATTGGGAGTGTTTGCAACCTTATATATGAACATCAAATAACTTCTGAAAAGCAAATAAAAGCTGATTTTCAAAAGCTGTTAACACTCAGATTCTATCAGCTTTAGCCTTAACACCATTTTATATCCAAATATTACCAAATTCTAATGTTTTCTCAAAATCAATTCAAAGCACTTTTTCTAGAAGCACAATTTTTTGCAAACACCCCCTTAACCCATGTTTCTTTTCTCAGCTTCCAAATTGATGTTGCACATTATTTTCCACAAAAAAAAAAAAAAAAAAAAAAAAAGAAGCAATTTTAATTAAAAAAAATCTGATAAATGAATTTATGGTGTTATCTGGACTCCTACGCCATATACTTTACAAGGTTATATCAAATAAGAGACTTTTCTTTCAACATAAAGTTTCAAAAAGAAAAAAAAAACGAATAAAGAAAACTTTTTTTCCGTGAACAACTGTTTAACAAAAGAGTTAAATAAACTGCCACACGTTTTTAACAGGTTTCATAATTCAAATATATTTGAATTTGAAATACATTCCTAATGCAATTACTTTTTAAAAAAAAAAAATTCAAAACACCACCACTGATTTGTAAATGCCATTATAGAAGCAGGAATGTGTTCTTTATTTCGGATGTAGGAAGAAATTAGAGATCACTATTGCAGGTGTATAAATCAGAGATGAACAAACAAGGAGGGCCGTAAGATACAGTCATTCTACAGTTTAACAGGTTGGTAAATTCTACAGTTTTTAATTTTCAGTATTCTCTGTGTTATGCCTTCATATGATAGTTACAGTGTCTGCACATTTTTATCTGTGTAAATGCTATAATCACGTTTGCTGCAAACGTTTGAGTTTATCATGTTCTGTGTTTTAGGCCCCATATTTTTTATGATGATAGAAACATATACATCCGCCATATTCTAACTGCAAATGATGTCAAGTACATTTCGAGTAAATTTTGAATAGAACTATATGCATCCCGTATCATGTCAGTGGAATTTTTTTATGCACATATTTATGCACATACATAACAATTTTCATAATAAAAAGTATTTTACTAATGCCATTACCGATATTGAAAGTTTTTGCGTGTAGAAAGAGAGAGGTATACCTGTTAGAGCTTGCTTGAGAATTAAAGCAAAAACCAAAACAACTTTTTATAAAATAAAACATATAGCTTGGTTCTGTAAGATGAAAATAGAAAATAAAAATTGAAAGTGGGCAACTATAGTATGATAAGAAATAATTAAAAAAATTAATAAGAAAAAAAATTATTTCAAATATATAGAATATAAAATACCCTGTTAATGTCATCTAATATTATATTATATTCTTGCATAGAAATACGTTTTTGTGTACATCTTTACATCTAATGATAATCTGCTTCATTATATTTTTTTAATAGTGTATAAAATAAAAACAAAAATTAGGAAAAAAAAAAAACTCAAAATTATGCAGAATAGGACATCAGTCTTCTTTCATCTATTATTTTTTAGGATTTAAAACTTTATTTTTCAAGTTTTTTTACAGCGGAATGTAACCTTATTTTGTAATGTATATATAAATATATATATGTATATTAATGTCTTTTTTCAGATCCATAAGAAATGTTTTAATGCATTGATCGGAAAACCCATTCCCTGCAAGAAAACCATTAATTGTACTAATATTTGTGGTTATCTTGAAGATAGTCGAAAACAATGTTTAGATTTAACTCAATAGCCAACACCAGATTTCGATTTTTGGAAAAAAAACTATAAAAATTTAATATACTGAAGAAAACTAGCTGAGATGATGAAAGTACTCAAGAAAAAACAAAACAAATAAACAAATTTAAGAAAACCCGACCATTATGGTCGGTAGTCTAAAATAATACGCGGAAAATATGTATTCATCACAGATCTGGTTAGATCCGATATTGAGTGTTGATATTCGAAAACAATGTTTAGATTTAACTCAATAGCTAACACCAGATTTCGATTTTTGAAAAAAAAAAACTATAAAAATTTAATATACTGAAGAAAACTAGCTGAGATGATGAATGTACTCAAGAAAAAACAGAACAAATAAACAAATTTAAAAAAACCCGACTGATATGGTCGGTAGTCTAAAATAATACGCGAAAAATATATATTCATCACAAATCTGGTTAGATCCGATATTGAGTGTTGATATTCGAAAACAATGTTTAGATTTAACTCAATAGCCAACACCAGATTTCGATTTTTGAAAAAAAAAACTATAACAATTTAAAAAAAAAAAACTATAAAAATTTAATATACTGAAGAAAACTAGCTGAGATGATGAAAGTACTCAAGAAAAAACAGAACAAACAAACAAATTTAAAAAAACTCGACCGATATGGTCGGTAGTCTAAAATAATACGCGGAAAATATGTATTCATCACAGATCTGATTAGATCCGATATTGAGTGTTGATATTCCTCACAGATCTGGTTGGATCTGACATTGAGTGTTGATTAAGACGAAAGCTAGAGAATTTCGTTGAAAAAGAAAGATGAACATCATTTGAAGGGTGTAGAGATTGTGAGAGAAAAAAATGTGGTGTGTGAAATGTGTTTTAACGGCTGAGAGTGTTTTATAGACCGCTCCGCCGACATATAATAGGGTTTAGTTGCTCGGCGTATTTTTTACAAGATGTTGGTTTGGGCCAATATTACAAACTGGCCCAAGTCCGTACTTTTGTAAGTATGCCTTTTTTGGTTATTTTCAAATTGCATAATAACAAATCCGATGGGCTGCCCAAAATATAATTGGGCTCAGTTTAAAATATGAATGTGTTGATGGCTTATTTACATATTGAGCTGAGTTTTACATTTACTAATTATATTTCCACTTAATTTTAATATTTTTTGTTCATAATGTGTTGCCTTTCACTCCATTTTTTTTAATAAGTTTTAGTAATCACAATGGGACAAACAATCACGGTTTATGTATATTCTAATAAACATTTAGTGTAATGATATTATTAAGGATTCGCTTGGTTGCAAATCATAAATGACAATGATAATGGGTATGAATTAGGAGTCAATCAAATTATCGAATGGAATGTGGGGAATTGTTAATAAAAGAGGGTAATGATTAACTTATTTATTATGTATCAATCACTATAAATGGGAATGAATCATAATTCATTCTCATTCCTTACCCATAAACTCCCCCAACCAAGCGGGCTCTTAATATTGATAAAAGAATTTATCATTAATATTATATGTCCTTTTCATTTTTTACTTTTATTTTTCCAGAATAAAGACCATTTCCTGCATTAGTACTAAAAGTTTAGTTTTCATTTGTCTTAATTTTTTATACTGAATTCTACCACTATTTGTCAATTAAGCATAATTATGTATTGTAATTACAATGATATTTGTTAATTTGTTCGCGCCTTTATTTTTATGAATAGTGTTACCAAAAAAATTGGGATAATGCATCGAAATTCATCCGGGGAAGCCAGGAATTTACGTAGAAACAAGTTAAATAACAAACGCCGGAAAGGTAACGGAATTTTTCTTTTAAATTTTTTTGTTATTGTTTCTATACTACAAACCTATAATTATTTTTCTTTGTAATGCTGATATATTTTTTTCTACCAAGAAAATTCGGGCCATGATAACTTGCATCCAGTTGTTATCCAGACAAATCACTCATCGTCTACTTCGACAACTGCTTTTTCATCATCACACGTTGTCCAAAGTAATTAACTGGTCTTATATAATTATATTTCTTCTATTTTTATTTTTAATTTCTAACATATTTAATTTTTAATTTTTAAATTTGCGCTTACAGGTGATGTCATTAATCCTATTAATATGACCATGGATCAAAGGTAATTTTAAATCCAACTACTAAATTACCTCTACGTTGTATTAACTAACTTTAATATTAACTACAGGTTTAGTGCAACAAATTCTGGAAGCATGGAATTCATTTGTCCTGTACAATTTTCTTCATTCCATCCATATAATATAAATTCAGCCAAAGGTTTTCTATTTATCTTTTCCTTAAATATTGTTTTCTCAAAAAACAAATAAATTTAGTCCTTTTTTAAGAACTTATTAGTTTTTGTTAACAGATACTGTACTTGACGACCCATCTATTACTGCAAGAAGCCTCCGCAGGAGCAAAATGAGTAACAAACGAGCCCGAGGAAATTTCAGTTAGTGACTTAGTTTGTCTTAATTGAAAAAGTTTGGATATAAATAAATTAAATATATATAATATTTTACTCTTATTGTCTACAATTAAATAATTTTCATTCTGTTTGATCTTGCAGATGATTCTGAAATGCCCACTACCAAATTTCCTTGCCCTTCGTCATCACATACTACTCATTCTCCACTTTTACATCACATTAATACAAGTAAGTATTTTTATCTATTTAGATTTATGTGTACCATAATATAAATATAAATAAAATTGTTTATATGTTATTTAATTTAATTTTTCTTTGCCAATTTCATCTATGCGTAATTAAATACATTTAAACAGACTTTAATCAAGACTCCCACCATGCTTCAACATCTACAACAACAAATTTCCCACATTCTAATGAAGGTATTCATTTAAATCTTTTCGTTATACTTTTCCATCTATTTGTTCAAATATTTTTTTTAAAATAAAACTATTTATTAAAAAATTATTTTCCTATATTTTAGGTAATCGTTGTTCTGAAATCCATGGAAATCCATGTATCAGGTAATAACAGTATTATCCTTAATTTCTTTTTTTTTTTCCCGAATATACATCGTTTAAATTATTGTTACTATTTTTTAATGCATTAATAGATCCAATAGTGCGAATGAGACGCATCAATCGAATGTTTGTAACCAGCAAGTTAGAGCAGGAATTCAAATGTCATTATTCCAACCTTGCACCGGTACACTTTTCTTAGATACTTTTATTTATTAATAAAAAAATGTCTTTAGTCAAATATATTATGCGAACTAATTCAATTCGTTTTTGGCAATGCCTTCTTAGAATATTGGGATGCGGGAAACCCTGATCAAACATGCGAGTATTGTGGTGCATATTTCTGGTATGTTGAGAGGTTAAAATCAGACCTGAAGTCAAGCCGACCAAAATATTCTCTATGTTGTTCACAAGGAAAAATTAAACTTCCGCGCATGAAAGAACCACCTGCCATCTTTAATGATCTCTTGAGTGGTAATGGAGCAATAAGCAACCATTTCATAAAGAACATACGGTCATACAACAGTATGTTTGCGTTCACATCAATGGGAGGAAAAATCGACAACTCAACAAATACGGGAAATTGTCCACCCATTTTTAAGCTACATGGTCAAAATTATCATCTTATCGGGGGTTTGATGCCAGTTGATAATGCAGCTCCAAAGTTTGCACAACTATACATATATGATACAGACAATGAAGTTACAAACAGGATAAGCTCTGTAAGGTATGATCTCACTAAACTTATTTAATATTTTACGTTAAATTTGCTAATTATGATGAAATACAATATTCTGTTTTAAATTAATGTAAATTTATTTTATTTTTTAGATCGAGGAATGATTCTAACAGCTTGGATGCTAAAATTGTTCAACAATTAAAATCAATGCTTGATGAAAACAACATTTTAGTTCAGTCTTTTAGAATGGCAAGAGACAAAATTGTGCAGAGTAATGAAGCAAATGTGAAATTGAAGCTAATTGGTAGAAGAGATAAGGACGCTCGAACTTATAATCTTCCTACTGTATCTGAAGTAGCTGCTTTGATCGTAGGAGATTTTGATGAGTCATTAGGCGATAGAGATATAATATTGGAATCGAAGTCCGGTGGACTTAAGCGCAT
Source organism: Ajuga chamaepitys (assembly GCA_958295605.1). Classification (NCBI taxonomy): domain Eukaryota; kingdom Viridiplantae; phylum Streptophyta; class Magnoliopsida; order Lamiales; family Lamiaceae; genus Ajuga; species Ajuga chamaepitys. The sequence goes on from OY282506.1 coordinate 16,989,051, forward strand.
AACTGAGCTACATGCATCGTATTTAGGCCTACAATATCCTCTTATATTTCCTTACGGAGAAGATGGTTATAGGGAGGACATTTCACTTAATGATGCGTCTACTTCAAGAGGAACTAAGCGGAAACGAGTGAGCCCTAGAGAATTTTTTGCATATCGTTTTCACGATAGAGAAGGCGAGAAGTGCCTTATTTTGAGCTGTAGAAGATTGACTCAGCAATTAATTGTGGATGGATACACTATTATGGAATCTGGAAGACTCTCATGGATCAAAAGAAATCAGAAAACTCTAAGATGTGAGATGTACAAAGAACTAGCGTCTGCTTTGATGCATGGTGAAATGGATCTGGCACTTCACGGAACAAGAATCGTTCTCCCATCATCATACACTGGAGGTCCAAGGTATATGATTCAAAACTTTCAGGATACAATGACAATTTGTAGGTGGGCTGGCTATCCTGACCTATTTATTACATTTACATGTAATCCAAAATGGCCAGAAATAACACGTTATTTAGACAGTAAAGATTTGAATCCTGAAGACCGACCTGATATAGTTTGTCGAGTTTTTAAGTTCAAATTGGATGGGTTGATCAAAGATTTGAGGAAGAACAAAGTGTTTGGTCGTGTTAAAGCAGGTATTTAATTTAGTAAATATTTTTTTATGTATTTATTTTTTATTTTATTCTTAGTATAATAGAACATTTTATATGTTATATTTCATGTAAATAGAAAATTTGATGCAATCATTAATCATGTTATTTTGTTCACCTGTTTCAGTTGTATATACTGTTGAATTTCAAAAACGTGGATTGCCCCTTGCGCATATATTATTGTTCTTAGCAGCCGAGGATAGATATCCTAATGGTACAGATATAGATCGTATCATTTCAGCTGAGATTCCCGATGAATCTATTGATCCTCAATATTATGCAGCAGTAAAGGGCTTTATGATACATGGTCCATGTGGTGAAGCAAATAAAAAATCACCTTGCATGTCTGAAAAGGGCTGTACAAAATACTTCCCAAGGGATTTTGTAGATAGTACAACATTCAGTGACGAAGGTTTTCCTATATACAAAAGAACAAACAATGGGCGGACTATTCATGTTAATGGAGTTGACGTGGATAATAGATTCATTGTTCCTCACAATAGATATTTGTTGTTGAGGTATGGAGCACACATGAACATGGAATGGTGCAACCAATCAAGATCCATTAAGTACCTATTCAAATACATTAACAAAGGTTGTGATCGAGCAACTGCACAATTCCTCAAGAGTAAAAGGAATGACAAGACTGGAGATGTAGTTGATGAGGTACAAATGTACTACGATTGTAGATACATATCACCGTGCGAGGCCATGTGGAGAATTTTTGGATTTGAGATTGCGTATAGAGATCCACCCGTTGAGAGACTTCCCTTTCATCTTCCTGGAGAACAAAATGTCGTCTTCGATGAGTCTGATAGAATAGAATCTGTTCTGATCCTCCAGAAAATTCGAAGAACAAAGTTCGAGGTTTGGTTTAAAGCAAACATTGATTACCCGCATGGAAATAAATTGACATATACAGAGTTTCCACAACATTTTGTTTGGAAGCAAGCAACTACTGAATGGGCACCACGAACAAAGGGTCGAGGTTTAGGACGAGTGTACTATGTTCCACCAGGTGTAGGAGACACTTACTACTTAAGATGCTTGATCAATGTTATTCGTGGAGCAAAATGTCACGATGACATGAAGGTTGCCCATGAAATTCAATATGACACATACAGAGATGCTTGCTACGCATTTGGATTATTGGAAGATGATAGTGAGTATATCGATGGCATAAAGGAAGCAAGTTTTTGGGCATCTGCACATGCTTTACGAACATTATTTGCAACGCTCCTGACAGAGAATTGTATGGGAAGGCCAGAATTCGTGTGGGAAAAGTGTTGGGAGTATTTGTCAGACGATATTTTGCACAAACAACGGAAGTTCTATAACCACAAAGGTATGTTAATATATTGATTTTGTTCTATTATATCATTTTAATAATTATTATGTCATTTCATTCACCAAAATCATTTATAATTATATGTTTTCCTTAGATTTGGTATTGTCTGAATCACAAATCAAGAATTTGGCATTAGTTGAGATAGACAAACTATTGCGTGGTTGCGGTCGTACATTGAAGAACTACGAAACTATGCCAGCTCCTGATTATGATGATATATGTACGAGACAAAATAGTTTATTGCGAGATGAGCTACAATATGACAGGGCATTGATGGAAAAGGAGCTTGATATGTTATTGCCTAGGTTAACAGATGAGCAGCGGATTGTTTTTGACAAGGTTATTGATTCTGTGCAGCTAAACAAGGGAAATATTTATTTTCTTTATGGATATGGTGGAACAGGTAAAACGTTCGTTTGAAAAACATTATCTGCAGCTATAAGAGCAAGAGGTAGTGTTGTTTTGAATGTTGCATCATGTGGTATAGCTTCTTTGCTTTTACCAGGAGGAAGAACTGCTCATTCACGTTTTAAGATTCCACTTAAGGTACATCACGAATCCATGTGTAGCATAAAAGCAGGAAGTGAGCTAGATGAATTAATTGTCATTTCAAAGCTTATTATATGGGATGAAGCTCCGATGATGCATAAACACTGTTTTGAAGCATTAGATAAAAGTTTGAAAGATGTTATGAAGCGTGTTGATATTCCCAATGCTACAAAACCTTTTGGTGGTAAAACAGTAGTTTTTGGAGGGGATTTCCGTCAAATTCTTCCGGTGATACCTAAAGGTCGAAGGTCGGACATTGTGAATGCAACTATTAACTCTTCTTACATATGGAGATCATGTGAAGTTCTTCGGTTGACTAAGAACATGAGATTGCAATCTGTTGATTCCAATTGTGAAGCATCAAAACTAAAAGAATTTTCTGATTGGTTGGCCGCAATCGGAGATGGAACGATTGGTAATGAGGAAGATGGTGCATCAACTATTGAAATTCCAAATGACATGCTTTTGGAAGCTTCGGATGATCCGATTGCAACAATTGTTAATAGCATTTATCCTAACTTAGCTGAAAAACTAAACGATCCAGGATATCTGCAACAAAGAGCGATTTTAGCTCCGACATTGGATGTTGTTGACTCTATAAACGATCACATGATAGAGAAAAACAATGGGGAGGCACGGTCTTATTTCAGTTCTGATAGTGTAAGCAAATCAGATACGACAGCTAATGCCATGAGTGATGTGCATACGCCAGAATTTTTGCATGGTATAAAATGTTCTGGTGTGCCGAATCATGAGTTGAAGTTAAAGGTTGGTACTCCTATTATGTTACTAAGGAACATTGATCCAAACAGGGGTTTATGCAATGGGACCAGACTAATACTAACCAAACTTGGGGACCATGTATTAGAAGCAAAAATCATCACAGGAGCAAGCGCCGGTGTGTTAGTTTTGATTCCAAGGTTGTCATTGTCTCCAACTGATTCCAAAGTTCCTTTTAAGTTTCAGCGAAGACAGTTTCCAATTACTGTCTCTTATGCGATGACAATAAACAAAAGCCAAGGTCAATCATTATCGCACGTTGGACTTTATTTGCGAAAGCCTGTTTTCAGTCATGGTCAATTATATGTGGCATTCTCGAGAGTGACAAACAGGAACGGTCTCAAAGTTATGATTTGTGACCATGAGAAGAAACATGTTAATACAACAATGAATGTTGTATACAAGGAAGTTTTTAGGAACTTATAGATTTGAAGTGTAATGATTGGTTACATAATTTTAGTATTTTTAATTTTTTTTCGTTTGTAGTAGTCCTTTTATGTTTCTTTTTGTTTTTTTAGCATTATTTATTTTTAACCATAGGTATCATTTATATTTACAATGTATTATTAGTTCATAAAATTTATCAATTTTCATTTTATAACTACAAGAAATTTGACCCGTGCATCGCACGGGTAAACAACTAGTTATTAAAACAACACATCCCCCTTTAGTATAAAAAAAGATATCTTGATGAGGTGTCATCTTGCCTGAATTTATCTCTATATTTTTGTTTCTCTTTTTTTTTTTTTTTTTTTTTATTGCCAACTATGTATTATGTATGAGCAAAAACTTATATGAGACCGTCACACGGCCGTCACACGGTGTGACAGGAAAAAAATATTACTTTTTACAGTAAAAATATCACATCTATCTGGAAAAATATTACTTTTTTTGAACAAAAAAAAAGTATCACTTTTAACTGTAAAAGTATAACTATAGCAAAAATATCACTTTAATCTGTAAAAATATCAGTTTTTCTTGTAAAAGTATCACTTTTATCTGTAAAAATATCACTTTTATCTATAAAAATATCAGTTTTTCCTTTAAAAGTATCAAATTTTCGTGTAAAAGTGTATTCCGTCACACGTAAGACCGTCACACACAAGACTCACTCTTACGTATCGCTATATCCTCTCACACGTTCTTTTTTAAAGAGTTATTCCCTAAATATCCTCACCATAACAATCTGAATTTTTAAATTTATTCAAATCAGGTTTTCTCGTCGTCCTATTTTCCGGCACATTAAACTTTCCTCTCTCTTCCATTTATTAGTGTATCTTTTTTGTAGGTACTATACAACTAATAGAACATTTTGATAGAAAAGTCCTATTACATGTCCAGAAGGACACATTTTATTAAAGTGTCCTCCTAATAGTCATATTTTCTATTGTAATTTAGGGTAATTATATTACTTTCTTTATGGTTGTTTGATTAGGGGATACATTATAATACCCTTAATCTATAAAAAAAGATGAATTAAAAAAAAATCTACCTTAAGTGAAAGTTAGAAAACTTAAATTTTTTATTTCATAAATTATTTATATAGAATATGTCAAATTAAAAAAAAATATATATATAAGTTGTCTAAATGAGAACTAATGGTTTTTTTGGGCGTTGTACATTCATCAAATTTGTCAAAAATAAAAAGTTATATATTTTAAAACATGACTATTTTTTAGTTTTTTTCTCTCATGTTATAGTTAATTTATACATTATGATATGTTTAATTATATATTAAATGGTACAATATCAATAAAATAAAAATAATTAAAACTAAGTTGTCGCCTAATCGGGCGATTAGTCGGTCTAGGAGGCCCAAATATTTTTTTATTTTATTTTCTAATAAGCATTATATATTCTTTATTACTTTTTTCAATTTATGGTTTAAACATTATGAAATTTAATTATATATATTAAATGGTACAATATTTTTAAAATATTGGCAGTAAAATATAATAAGTAATAAAATAAAAATTACAAAAAAATAAGAATTAAAAGGAGTTGGCTACCTAGGTGCCGACTATGCATTGGGCAGTGCCTTGCCGACCCGATTTCATGTTAAATGGAAGTGTTAGGAGCTTTTGAGTCTAGGCAGGTTAGTCGGGCGATTAATCGGCCTAGCTTTGCCTAACTATGCCTATGTCCGACCAATTCCCTAGAGTTCGACTAATCGCTAGGTCCCAATAAATCGTCCAATGTTTATTTTTATTTTTATCAGTACTTACGTATTTTTTCTTTTCTTTTTTTCAAGTTATGGGGGGTATACACTATGATATGTATTATGAGATTATATAATACAACAGTTGTCTAGTATTGGAGGTATGATATAAACAATAAAATAAAATAAAACCAAATAATTAAAGCTAGGAGGTCGCCTATATGTTAGGCAGTGCCTTGCCAACCGGGTCAGCCCCACCTAACTATAATGTGTTCATATCAATTGTCAGCCTTGCATAGACACCGTCTAATCGCTAGACCCCAATTTATTGTCCAACTAGTGCCTAACGACTTTTACAATACTGGTTATTGCTTATTGCTTTTCAGCTGAATAATCATAATCTTTTTATTTTTTATGTGTCTACCTAAGTGTGCTAGTCGGGCGAATAGTGTAGAGCTCTGTAACCCAAATATTATTATTTTTTTCATTTTTATTTATATATATATATATATATATATTCAATTGAGATTAATATTTCTTTTGTTTATATCTTGCCATCCCATTCCTAATTTTAGCTAAATTTAAATTATCACTACTTCCTTAATTATGTATATCGCAATCCTTTCATCTTAATCATGTACATCGTAATCCTTTCATCTTCCCAATATTACTTTTCCAGTTTCTCCTATCCTCAAGCAATAACTGTCAGTTCAGACATCAATCGCGGATTATGGCTAGAATCTTCGATTTTGTACTATTTTTCACATTTTCTTAAGTCTTTTCATAAATTTAATTTGTAAGTTTACAGTTTTTCGGTCTTTTAGTTTAGTATTAATATCAATATTTGTGGAACCGGACTAAATCGGTCGGTTCAATCTTAGTCACTACCCCGGTCCAGTAAGGAGTACAAATCTGGAAATTATATTAAAATCGGTCAAAGTCACTAAAATCGGATTGGTTGAACCAAAAAAACTCTTTTCGTACTTTAACTTTTTTTAATATTATTTTAAAAATAATATTTATACAATTATATGAATTATACTGTTTAATTTCATTTCTTTTATTCAAATAAGTACATATTTTCTGGTAATTTAGATCTTTATGTCGTTTTCCAAGTACAATATATCAATGTTTGCGAAATCGAACGAGACCGACTGATTCAACCGTGAACTCATTGGCCCGTCCGGTATGGGTACAAAATTGAAATAATGTTAAATCGGTTAAAATCGCTAAAAACGGATGAAAACCGGACCAGTGGAATTGGAAAACCCTTTCCTAACTTTTAAATCTTCTAAAATATATTTTGAAAATAATAATTATACAATATTAAATATTTTATTCTATCTCATACCTTATATATATGTTGGTCCCTTTAATCTTTATAACATTGTCAAATACAATATATATTATGTTCTACGAAATTATAATATAATATAATTTTAAAATATAATTATTATCATGTTCGGTCGATATACCGGTTTGCACCGGTTCGATTCCACAAACACTACAATATATATTATGTTATACGAAAATATAATATAATTAAGTTTAAAATTTAATTGATCATCATTTCACGTCGAACCAACGCTTGAATCGTGAACCGGTCGAATATGTTAAACCCTAAACTGGTAGCATAATCTATTTTTTCACTGATCCGGTTCCATGTATACACTTAATTTTTTATTATATAATTATTAATTATATATTACAAGAAAATATATATATATATATATATATATATACACACGCATACATCGAGAAGATTGGAAACAAATCTTTCTTTTAGGTAACCTTGATATTGGTGAATTTCGTTATAATAAAAAAAGAGTTTTATCGGCGATAGGTTAGCTATCAATTTAGGTTTTATAAAAATTTCTGTCAATTTAGGTATTAAAGGATTTGATATTATTAATGAAAAATTTATAAATCCAAAATTATTATAGGATCCATTTATAAAATTATAAAACATACAAAATAAAAATGTCTCGAAGTGATGAGTACGTCAAAACTCCTTCACTACTCCATTATCTTTTAAAATTTGTTATTATTGTAATTTTTTTGTAGTTCCTTTTTAAATTGATATTTATTTAAAAAAATCTACAATATACTCCCTTCATTTCATATTAATTGACGTTTTAGGATGTTCTTCTCTTTTCCAACTAATTGACGTTTTACATATTTTTCACCAATTCTACCAATTTTCTCCCTGAACTCAATCCTGAAATATCTCTTCTTTTCAATTTATCAAAGATATTTTGATTTAGTCAAATCTTTAACTGAGGATATATCTGTCAAAATATTCAATCCTTAATTATTTCCTTACATTGTAAAACGTCAATTAATATGGAACGGAGGGAGTAATACGCAGGGAAAATTGTTCTTTTTTAAAAAAAAAAAAAAGAAAAATCTATCATTTTCTTTTTGAGTTTATAATATTTAAATTCATGTATACATATTTCACTAAAATGTATTTTCTTGCTTATTTAAATACTTTTTTTTTGTTAATTTGTACATTTTAAAAGGACAAATTGCAAATTATTTAATTATTTCAGATATATTAGATAATAATTTAAAAAATTACAATATAGTGAAAGACTTTTGACGTATATTTCCATGGTTATTACTTTCAGATATCATGCTTATCACTTTCAGATAAGTTTATTTTGTAGGTTTTGCAATTTTTCAAAAAGACCGTATAATGTTAGATATATGATCATTTCATTAATAGTTTTATATCTTTTAGACCTTAGACTGATAAGAATTTTTATTTCAAGACCTGAATTAATAACTCAACCATCTTTCGTATAATTGAACAATAAAACTCCATTCATCATTAAGGGAATACTTGTGCTGGGATGTAGCACATCCTTGGATAGTATAATTACTTAAATAGTATAAATGTATTTTTGTTTAAGCGAATTGTAGGGTCAATATGGTATTAGAAATTGTAAAATGTATATTAAAAATTATAAAAGGTGATGTAAATAATAGAATGTGAATATAAAGAGATGGGTATAAAATAAAATTCAAATATAAACATCCCAAAACAAATATCCCCTAAATAACTCCATGAAAAAAAACATATCGTCATCTTTATATTGAAAAAGAAACGGTAATCTTCCCATCCAAATTTCACAATATTTTATATTTTATCAAAATAAAGAGAAATATGCTAAATCTTACGAAAATTTACTCAACAAACAAATTAGAGCCCAAATAGAAGATACATTTCATCACCCTCTTTCAAGTTTCAAAGAGGTCTCAGCTCTCTGTATCCGTCCCCTCGAAACACCATGAAGATTAAGTCTCCATCCGTAATTGGAGGCTCTTGGATGTCGTTACCATAAATTTATGAGGTAGGAGAGAACATCGAATCATTTACTGTTGAAACCCTAGATTTCTTTTTTGTTTCTTTTGTAATTTTGCGAAGGTTGTTGTGTCTGCAATATCAATTCGGTTCTTGCTAGTGTTCCTCTTTATCTCAGACTATTGTTGTTGGTTCAATGCAAATAGGTGAGATTTTCTTTTCTCACTTTACCCCTTCCATTCTATGTACCCGTTTGTAGCTTCTTGTTGATTGTTCCAATAATTAAGACGTTCAACGGAATACTTAATCTTATTTTCTCAAGAGCTATGAAATTTGTTATGCATCCTCCTTTTCACAATGAATAAGCCTCTCTAGCATCGGTGGTCCATTATTATGGCTGGGGAATAATGATGAAGAGTATTACTATGACATGAAAAATATAGAATTTTCTCTTTTTTGTTTTATTCTAGTATAAATCCCTGATTATTTCCATCTCTACCTAACTCCCTAAACTTTCTCCTCTTTTTTCTTTATGGGTTTGTTTCCAAACAATTGTGCTTCTAGAGAAGTGCTTTGAATTGATTTTTATAAAAAAGCTAGAATTTGATAGTGTTTGGAAATAAAATGATGTGAAAGCTAAAAGCTGATAGAAACTTTTAACAACTTCTCAAAATCAGCTTTTAATTACTTTTCAGAAGCTATTTTGGGACCTATTTATAAGGTTGCAAACACTCCAACTAGATAGAATAGATTTTAAGAAGTGATTTAGATGTTCAAATGAGTTTGCAAACACCCTCTATATGTTGTCCTTACCACTTAGATATGATAGACCAGAAAGATTCCTTTAGGATTGTAATATGTGCAGTGTGACAAAACGAAAGATTAAAAACACAAATATTAAAAAACATTAGTAAGAGCTAAAACTATAAGAAAAGGTGGAGGTAATATATGATACTTCGTACCACAAAAAGAGTCATGTTTGAAAAATGTACGAACTTTTTTTTTTTTTTTTGGTCAATTTGATGACGGTACAACACTCCAAAAACTTTCAATTCTCACTCACACAACTTATTCTATCTCTTGCTTTGACATATTCTATCATATATACGTAACTTGTGTTATTACTTAGACTAAGACATATTCTATCTCTTGCTTTGACATATTCTATCATATATAAGCGAGACACTCACATTTGAAATATGGCTCTTTTTTTGTTTTGAAAAATGACTTATTTTGGGACAATAATTTATTTTTGAAACATGACTCTTTATTGGGATGGAGGGAGTATGTCATTTTACAGTATGAAACCTTTGGCTTAAAAAAGTATACGATATATGGAGATTTTAAAGGAATAGAAGTAAATGAAAATCTAACCTTCTTCATTGTTGATGTATGTAGTTTCTAGAAATAAAATTTCATACAACTTCAGAATTTATTGTCACAAACATGATGGTTCAATGCAAAATGTAGGTATAAGAAATGAATAAGTATTTCTTTGTTTGGTTTTGTATATGTTAAGCAAAGTTATGTATTGTATCATTCTTTATCTTTTTTTCAGTAAACATGAAATAAAGTATAACAGCTAACATTTTACATTTATGTACAGGGATATGATGCTGAGATGGATTAAATATCATCATATATGCAAAAGTAATGATACAAAACAAGTAATAAAATAAAGCCTATAATATTTATTTTGAAGCATATGGTTTAATTACATTAATGGTTAGGACATATTGATTTGTAGTGTTCCAAATGAGTATAAATTTAACTGCATATGCGTATCAGATTTTGAACAATGATGCATAAGTAAACTAAATCTATAGTTTTCAAATTCAGCATACGATTTTAGTGAATGAATTGTTACTACATATTGACATGTGTTGCAAATGAGTATATATTCACGTGCATGTGAGTAACAGATGTATGTAACTCTATATATAATTCGCGCATTTTAAAATTTATGAATATGAGGAATTTTTTTATAAATGATGAGTCAATATTTAAGATCTGTAAGTAAATTTGGAAAAGAAAAGTTTCCAAAGTGGAGATATATTGATTTCAAACGAAATGAATGTGTACTCAGTGTCCTGAAGTTTAAAATCAAGCTTTGTCTTTCCATTTGAATTCAAATAAAGTTGTTTGTATGAGACAACCTTCCCCATAACATCTGTGACGGTAAGGAATTTTTTAACCCCCTACCCCTACCCCCACCCCCACCCCCACCCCCATGCGAGAGGACTGTTAGGAATTGCAAGTACTGATAACTTTGCAAATTCTAGATTGATGCTCATATTGGTGGTGTCAGTGATATTGCCTTTGCTCATCCAAATAAGCAGCTTCGCATAATTACATGTGGTGATGACAAGACTATCAAGGTAGTAACCGTTTCAACTAGTAAAGTCTCCCAATCTGGTACTTTTTGGCTTTATATTATATCTAGTGTTGTCTTCCAGGTATGGGATGCAACTTCCGGACGCAGGCAGTATACTTTTGAAGGTCATGAAGCTCCTGTTTATTTAGTCTGCCCTCACCGGAAGGAAAGTATTCAGGTTTGTTATTTGTAGATTAACTTCTCTCTCTCTCTCTTGTGAGTTGATAGGTGTCATGCTATTATAAGATTAGTAGGAGAATATCTGATTTTAGTCTGTATGCAGTTTATTTTTTCAACCGCCGTTGACGGGAAAATTAAAGCGTGGCTTTATGATTCATTGGGATCAAGAGTAGATTATGATGCACCTGGGCATTGGTGCACCGCTATGGCATATAGTGGGGATGGAACTCGGTACGTTTTTTTATTCGTCCTTGTCTTGCTTTGTCCAGGAAAAAATTGTAACATGCATTACAATAGGCTTAAACATAAATAGCCATAAGGATTGCAGGTGTCCAGTTATGAACTCATGAAATAGCATGAAATATGTTCCAAATAACTGATCCAGTGGATAAACTTTAAGGGTTCCCTTGAAATAAGAATGAACATCATTTATTACTTTTAGTGCTGGGAAATGCGTACTGTAAATGATTCACTTCCTTAATAGTGCTATTACAAGACTTTAAATGGTGTTACCTCTTCCGATCCTATCCTCCTCATTTCTTATGGGTTGAGTAATGGGAAATGTGTTCCTCTTTTCCTTCGTAGAAGAATCGTGAAAAACTCTGAGGATGTGAAATGTGTTATGGGCTCGTGAATGGGTTATTCAGTGTGAAGAGATTTAAGATAGAGAACTATTTATATATGATTGCTCAGCCTAACTGTGTAATGAAGATTTTAGTGTACCATCCTTTGGTGGAGGAAATTGCAAATATTTTACGTGATTATTAGTATTAAGTTTTGATTGTTGAGCACACACATCTTGGAATTTCACCTTTCAATTGTAGTATTATGTCCTGTGCTATTTACCTGAGTGTGCTTTGAAATTGGAAGGAGGCAACTTTTTGTGGCGTGTCTTGCTCACTTTGCAGGCTTCTTCTGATGGCTGGGCAAGGGAAGACATAGTTAATTCAACTTTGGAATAGTTTTGAGCAAGTTAAGAGATCAATTATAAGAGAATATATGAACAGCTATAATGTGATCCTTAAGAACTGATGATCCCTACCTGAAGAACTTCTGTGCAACAGAAACCTTTATTGAACTTAGAAGGAATATATTATTTGACTCAATCGGTTCCTATCTCCTATTATATAAGTGGACTTGGTAACTTTACTTATCTTATACAATTAATATAACTTGTAGTATTAGCTACTTGCAGATATGCACCAGTGCATTAATCTTGCAAAGTAGAACCAGTTCAAGGAATAGTAATCCAACAAAAGAATATCTCACCAATTACGCTTTAAGTTCTTGTTGTATTGACTATCGAGCTCTCTTATCATTCTACTTCTAATTTTGGAAACTTGAAAATCTATACGCTGCCGAAACTGCTACAAAAACAAACTGGGCAATATTGTTGCTAATATTCAGCCTAAAGGTGGAGCTTCCGAGGGAATCTACTGTTTCCATTGTATCATGCTATTGTCAGTTGGGGTGGATTCCTGTTGTGTGAAATTTTGTTCATTTTATGGTCTGCTCGATTCTGAATGTACCATAATTCTTGTTTCCCATATGAGACATATCTACCTGATTGTAAATTATAAGAAATGGATTAATGTAAAAAAACATCTCGAGATGACTGCTATGTCCATTTTTCTTTTACTTCCAGTGTGCCTGCGATACTTCTTTTTTGTCCTCTCACCCCCCATCCCATCCTTTCCTGTCAGCATGATCAATTGATATGTTTTGCCTGAGGCCAGTTCTTCAGGTTAATGTTAAGGTTGATTGTTTTAATGTTTATTGACGTATCCTTTCAGGCTTTTCTCTTGTGGGACCAGCAAAGAAGGTGAATCTCACCTGGTTGAGTGGAATGAAAGTGAAGGGGCCATTAAGAGGACATATTCTGGTTTCCGGAAGCGTTCTTTAGGGGTTGTCCAGTTTGATACGATGAAGAATCGTTTCTTAGCTGCTGGTGACGAATTTCAGATAAAATTTTGGGACATGGATAACACCAATATGCTCACTTGTACAGACGCTGATGGTGGACTGCCTGTTAGTATCTTTTTGTATTTTGTGCCTACTGTTTCTGATCGTTGCCTTGATAATTCGAAACCTTAAGTTGGCCAGCATTGTGCTTGCAGGCAAGCCCTAGATTGAGATTCAATAAGGAAGGTTCCTTACTGGCTATTACAACTAGTGATAATGGAATTAAAATATTGGCTAATTCTGATGGGCAGCGCATGCTGAGAATGCATGAAGCTCGCGGTTTATCTGAACCTGTTAATGTCAAAGTAAGTTTTCATACTCTAATACTAATTCTTCATCATGTGCTTAATATATATTGATTTTAATTTGCTTTATGCAACTTCTTTTTACAGCCTGCTATTGCTGGTGCATTAGGTCCCCCTGCTAATGTTTCTGCGTCAGTATCCCCAGCACTCGAGCGTAGTGATAGAATTCAGCAGCCAATGTCTCCTCTGGTACTGCACCCATTACTCATTTGATTTGCTTTTCATAATTGATAAGGTCTGATCTTTTTTTTTACCTTCTTAATATATCGTCTAGAATTTCCCTGCTCATTTTAGTTGAACAAAATTACAGGCTACCATGGAAAGCAGCAGGGCAGCTGATGTAAAACCAAGTCTTGATACCTCCGACAAAAGTAAAAGCTGGAAGTTTCCTGACATATCTGATACATCTGAACTCAGGACTGTGAAATTGCTTGATCCTCTGCAACCTAGCAAAGTATGTCACCATGTGTCAAATTGAAATATGGTTGTCCTTGATCTAATGATTGTTTGCTTGAATAAGAACATTGTTGCATTTTTCTTTATACTCTTGTGCTTGTCTTGGTGATTCAACCTTGATTCCAGTTTCTGCATGTACTTGCACTTCCTTAACCTGCTTGTGATTGCCAATATATGCCATGGTATCTTAGTATTTCAAATTGTTTCTTACCGACAAAATTTTCCATTTTCCTGTTTGTGTTATGCGTAATCCACAATAATTTACTGCAGATTGTTCGATTACTTTTTACAAATTCCGGCGTAGCTTTGCTGGCACTTGCTTCAAATGCTATCCATAAGCTGTGGAAGTGGCAACGCAATGAACGTAATCCATCTGGAAAGGTTAGAATTTTGTCGAGCATTTTCTTTGCAATAGGATTTAATTACTATTCTTCACTTAATTTAGTTTAAGAGGATGTTTCGCTAAGCTTCTTTTAAACATCTTATAAGCTCCAATAACTTATAAGTTGTTTCAAGAGCTTATAAAATGTAATTTTCCAAGAGTTTATAAGTTAATAAAGTGTTTGGATAAAATAACGTATAAGTTTGTAATTGAAGTGTGTGTAGTCTGTATTGTGTGCATTGTGTGTGAAATGTGTGTAGTGTGTACAGTGTGTGAAGGATGTTTAGTGTGTGTGAAGTGTGTGTAAATTGTATGAAGTGTGTGTATTGTGTGTGTAGTGTGTGTATTATGTGTATTGTGTGTGTATTATGTGTATTGTGTGTACTGTGTGCAATGTGTGAAGTGTGTGTAGTTTGTGAAGTGTGTGTAAATTGTCTGAAGTGTGTGTATTGTGTGCAATGTGTGTATTGTGTGTATTGTGTGCAGTGTGTGTAGTGTGTGAAGTTTGTATAGTGTGTAAATTGTATGAAGCGTGTGTATTGTGTGTAGTGTGTGGAGTGTGTATTGTGTGCAATGATTGAAGTGTGTGCAATGTGTGTATTGTGTGTAGTGCGTATTGTGCGCAGTGCGTGTAGTGTGTGAAGTGTGTTTAAATTGTATGAATTGTGTGTATTGTGTGTTTAGTTTATTGTGTGTAGAGTGTGTATTGTGTGTAGTGTGTGTATTGTGCGCAGTGTGTGTATTGTGTGGAGTGTGTGTATTGTGTGGTGTAGTGTGTGTAGAGTGTGTATTGTGTGTTTAGTGTGTGTCGTGTGTGTGAAGTGTGTGTATTGTATGTATTGTGTGTAGTTTGTGTATTGTGTGCAATGTGTGAAGTGTGTGCAGTGTGTGTAGTGTGTGTAGTGTGTGTATTGCGTGCAATGTGTGAAGTGTGAAGTGTGCAGTGTGTGTATTGTGTGTAGTGTGTGGAAAAGTGTGTGTATTGTGTGTGTGGTGTGTGTAGTGTGAAATTTGAGTGTAATAATTAAGATCTTAAAAAATAAGATGGGATACATCAACTTATTTTTTTCAGATCTTATAAGCTCTTAAAGCTTATTTTTTTATCTTAGATGCTCCTAAACATCTTTTTTTGTCAAACACTTTGCAAGAGCTTATAAGCTCTTAAACATCTAAATGTTTTGGTATAATTTAGTTTTAATGGTTTGATGTGTACTTCCAGTCATCTGCCTCTAGTTTGCCGCAATTGTGGCAGCCTGCGAACGGGACTCTCATGTCTAACGATGTGAGTGATGCCAAATCAACCGAAGACTCTGTTTCATGTATTGCCTTGTCTAAGAATGATTCTTATG